>CM031371.1:1555773-1889205 GCA_018208015.1 Medicago ruthenica
TCAGCAATCTGTAATTGCTATAACTCCTCATGCAGACAAACTCCCAGCTTGCTCCTCAAATTTTCAAATTGATTGGCATCCAAAGCTTTTGTAAAAATATCAGCAATCTGTTCTTCAGTGTCAACATGTTCAAGCTGCACAACCTTCTCCTCCACAAGGTTTCTGATGAAATGATGGCGTATATCAATATGCTTAGTCCTGCTGTGCTGTATGGGGTTCTTTGAAATGTTGATAGCACTCAGATTGTCACAGTACAAAGTCATAACATCCTGTTCAATATTGTATTCCTTCAGCATCTGCTTCATCCACACCAATTGAGAACAACAACTTCCAGCTGCTATATACTCAGCTTCAGCTGTAGACAATGATACACAATTCTGCTTCTTACTGAACCATGAAATCAAATTGTTACCCAGAAAGAAACATCCACCAGAAGTACTCTTTCTGTCATCTGCACTTCCTGCCCAGTCAGCATCACAATACCTAACTAACACAGAGCTTCCACTGTGTGAGTATATAATACCATAGTCACTTGTACTATTGACAGACTTCATAATCCTCTTCACCAAAGTCAAGTGACTCATTTTTGGCTCAGCTTGATATCTAACACAGACTCCAACAACAAAGGTAATGTCTGGTCTGCTTGCAGTTAGATATAACAGACTCCCAATCATGCTTCTATACATGCTTTGATCAACATCAACACCTTGTTCATCTTTAGTTAACTTCAAGTGAGTGGCTGCAGGTGTTCTCTTATTGCTTGCATTTTCCATCCCAAACTTCTTGACAATATTCTTTGCATATTTGCTTTGTGAAATGAATATAGTGTCTTCCATCTGCTTGACTTGAAGACCAAGAAAATATGTTAGTTCACCCACAAGACTCATCTCAAACTCAGACTGCATCTGCTGAATAAATAGTTGAACCATCTGGTTTGACATCCCACCAAAAACAATGTCATCAATATAGATTTGTGCTATCATTAATCTTCCATCTTCTTCTTTAACAAACAGGGTCTTGTCAGTTCCTCCTTTTCTGTAGCCTTGAGTAACAAGAAACTGTGTTTGTCTCTCATACCATGCTCTAGGTGCTTGTTTCAATCCATACAAAGCTTTTTTCAACTTGTAAACATGGTTTGGAAAATTAGGATCCACAAATCCCTTTGGCTGTTCAACATAAACCTCCTCTTGTAAATATCCATTTAGGAAAGCACTCTTCACATCCATCTGAAACAACTTGAATTTAAGAATACATGTTACTCCCAAAAGTAATCTTATGAACTCTAATCTGGCCACAGGTGCAAAGGTTTCATCAAAATCAAGTTCCTCCACCTGAGTGTACCCTTGAGCAACTAACCTTGCCTTGTTTCTGGTCACGGTTCTATGTTCATCTGATTTATTCTTGTAAATCCACTTAGTTCCAATGACATTCATGCCTTCAGGTCTTGGAACAAGGTCCCACATTTCACTTCTTTTGAATTGATTCAGTTCCTCTTGCATAGCCTCAATCCAGAATTCATCAGTAAGTGCTTCTTTAATATTTTTGGGTTCAAATTTGGACACAAAACATGAATCAGTAGTTATTGCATCTGATCTTCTGGTTCTGACTCCTTGATCAAGGTTCCCAATGATTAAATCTTTGGGGTGATCCTTCTGAACTCTAATTGAAGGTCCTTTACTAGTTGATACATGATCTGGATTAATCTCTCCTTCTTCAGACTCTACTTCATTTTCCACAACTGGTGCTTCTGACTGTTCTTCTGATGATACATCATCTGGTACCACTTCAGACTCTACTCTTTCTTTTTCAGCAAGTAAATCATCTATCACAACATTGATAGATTCCATTACAACCTTGGTTCTGGAATTAAACACTCTATAAGCTCTGCTGTTTACTGAGTAACCAAGAAAAATTCCTTCATCACTCTTGGGATCCATCTTTCTTCTATTTTCTATATCAGCCAAAATGTAACACTTACCAAAAACATGAAAATACTTGACAGTAGGCTTTCTTCCTTTCCATAACTCATTCAGAGTCACCCTATTGTGAACATAACATGTTGTATTCATTGCTTCTGCCCAGAACAGATAAGGTAAATTCTTAGCATGTAACATAACTCTAACTGATTCTGCTAAGGTTCTGTTCTTCCTTTCAACTACACCATTTTGCTGAGGTGTTATGGGAGCTGAAAATTAATGCTTAATCCCTTCAGAAGCACAGAACTCAGAAAACTTACTATTTTCAAACTCCTTCCCATGATCACTTCTGATCCTGACAATGACACTATCATTCTCTCTTTGTAACTGAGTGCACATATCTTTAAACACATCAAAAGTATCTGATTTTTCTCTAATAAAGCTTACCCAAGTGAATCTTGAAAAATCATCAACAACCACAAAAGCATACCTCTTTCCTCCAATGCTCTCAACTTGCATAGGTCCCATTAGGTCAGTATGTAACAGTTCAAGAACTTTTGTTGTTACCTGATGTTCCAACCTTGGATGAGACTTTCTTGTTTGTTTACCAATCTGACATTCACCACAAATACTGTCTTCATTGATCTTCAGTTTAGGTAGACCTCTGATGGCTTCCACATTCATGATTTTCTTCATGCCCTTCAGATTCAAGTGACCCAGTTTCTGGTGCCAGAGTCTGACTTCTTCTTCTGAACTTATGAGACAAGTGGACATGCTTGTTTCTTCTTCAGACATCCACAAGTAGCAGTTGTCCTTTGATCTACAGCCCCTCATCAGCACTTCACCTTCTTTACCAGTTACTAGACACTCTTCCTTGTTAAAGTTCACTTTCAACTCTTGATCACACAGCTGGCTTATGCTGATCAAATTTGAAGTTAATCCTTTCACTAATAGCACATTATCTAGTCTTGGTAATCCATCACTGATCAAGTCTCCTATTCCAAGAATCTCTCCTTTAGCTCCATCACCAAAAGTCACATAGCTGCTGGAATATGGCTTTAAATTACTTAACAACTTCTTCACACCAGTCATGTGTCTGGAGCATCCACTATCAAAATACCAATCTTCCCTAGAAGTGGCTCTCAAAGATGTATGAGCTATGAGGCCAACATTATTACCTTTGGGTTTCCATACCTTCTTGACATTGATTCTGGTTGCAGCAGGTTCCACTTTTCTGTGCTGAAAGTGTTTGGGGTAACCATATAGCTTGAAACAGAATGACTTAATGTGCCCCTTCTTTCCACAGTGATGACAAACCCATGGATGAGTTCTCCTCTTTTTCTTAGACTTCTGAGGTTCCTTGTTGTCGCGGTGATTTTCGGAGATCAAGCTATTGATTAGCGTTGACTCACTAATTTTATTTCACGACTGAACTTTTAATTTTTTAAATGAAAAGTGGAAAAAAGTTCTAAATTACCACATTTTTAAAGATTAGGGTTCGGGGATTAGTTACGTTTAGGGAAGGTGTTAGCACCCTAAACGTTCGTAGTACTCTACGAGAACCTCTTGATTTTATTTATTTATTTTGGGCTATAACTTGCTTATTATTTTTTTAAAAAAAAGAAAGAATGAATTAGAATAGTGAGAAAAGAAAATGTTTTTTTTTTTATATTTTTTATGATTTGGAAGGACAGAGTCCTCTGCCTACGTACCCGTGAGGGATCAAAACCTCGTAGTTCGGGGTAGAAATAACGTTTGATTTGTTTGGTGTTTTTTATTAGTTTTAAAAAAGTTTTAAAAATAAAAGCCAAGCGGCAAAATGGAATTGGTTTGTGTTTTTTTATTTTTGAAAGTGATTAAAGTGTAATTAAAGTTGATTAATGGTTATTTAAAGAAAATAAAAAAAAAAGGGACACTTGATTGAAAATCAAGGTTTATTAAGAAAAAGATTTTTTTGTGTTTTTGATTATTATTTGCATGTTTTTGTTTTTTTTGTTTTTAATAATAACTAAGACTAAAAAACTAAAAGCTAAATGCGAGGAAATTCCGTGGTGACGTTGGATCACCGCGAAACCCTTTTGAAATTAAACTATCCTAATATTTTTTGTATTTTTTTTGTTTGTAAAGCGAAATAAATAAAAATAAATAAAAGACATAAAGCAGAATAAATAAAGTGAGTGTCAGTGCATATTCTCATTTATGATTTTTTACATTGTACCTAAATACATTCTAATGAAAAAAAAAATGGCAAAACAATAAATAAAAATAGAATTGCAAATGTACTAAAATAAGTATGCTAAAAAGGTAAAAATAAAGATGCATGAGATGTTAAACATTAAATAAACATGTTGCATAAAGTAAAAAAAATGCATGAGATGCTGAATTATAAAGTAATAAAATGAATAAAGTGAAAAAATGCATGATAATTAACCTAAAGAAAACTACAAAATTGAGAAAATAAAATAAAGTAAAAAAAAATGAAGAGAATGCAAAAGAACAATAAGATGAAATGCATGAGGAATAAATGAAGGATGAGAAATGCAATAAATAAAAAGAAAATGCAAGAAAAAGAAATAAAACAAATAAATAAAAATAAAGGAAAAGAGGGGTGCAGTGTTTGTGTTATGGGTGGAGGTGGTTCGGATTGAGTGAGGTTTATTTGTAGGGATGCGGTTTTGGGTGTTTGATGGTGGTTCGGCCGTATGGGTGGCGTTGTGTGTGTGTGGTGATAGGTGGTTGTTTGTGTGGTGGTGGTATGTGGTTGTTCGTGTGGTGGCCGGGTTTGAGAGTTGGTGTGAGGGTTCTTGGTGGGTTGTTGGTGATTAGGGAGGAGGTTGAGGCCGAGTTGTATGGTGCTTGGTTATGGATGATGATTGATTTTGGTTTTGAGATATGGTTTTTGTGGTTTCGATTTGCTGGGGTTGTGATTAATTTTTGGTTTGGAAATAATTGTGGCTTGTGTACTGATGAGTTTTTCCTCTCTTTGGTTGCCGGAGCGTGTGCCTTTATATACACATTGTGGTGGACTTTTGACAATAAGGAGACAAGAATTAAATCCCCATCAAATGAGATTAAAACCATTAAATCACATATGTCAAAGCCATTAAATCACATATGTCAAAGCCATTAAATCAAACATTTGACCTTGACCTTTGACCTTGGACTTTGGATAGATTTGATTAGCAATAAAGACCAAAAAAATAACCATTAAGAATAAAAATAAAAACAAAATAGAATAAATGAAAAATAAAATAAAAATAGAAAAAATCCGAAAATTAAATAATTAAAAAGAAAAAAGATAAAAAAAAACTAAAGTAAAAATAAAATAATAATAAAACTGAAAAAAAAGGTCGCCTTCGAAACCCTAAACGAGGTATTTTAAAATACCTCTCTGCCGAAATTTCGTCTGAAACGACGAAAAATTCCGAACCAAAAAGACGAGTAAAAAAAGAATTTTAGGTCAAAAATTGGGGTATGACAGATGCCCCTATTTAAGTCTCTTTGTCCGGAGATTTGAAGATAAAATCTTTGATTCGACGGGTCGAAGGGACTTAAATACAGAGTACGCCAATTTTGGACCTAACAAAAAATGTGAAATGCTCGTGGTGCGAAGGTGAATGCAAGACGGCGAAGATGACCTGACTGGGGAATAAAACAAAACAAAAGGATACCCGAGTTTGTTAAAGCAAGGGATCCGACTCCACTGGGGAATAACATAGTTTCACTGGGGAAAGGGATCAACTATCGTATTGACAGCTGAGAAAGGAAATATGATGTGGGAAAAGACACCGACCACAAACTGCCCGTTTGTAGGGCTTGCCATTTGAGGTAAAGACCGGAATAAAAGTAACATGCCACTGACGACAAGAAACAAAGGTGAATGTAAATGTTGGGTGAAAGGTGAAAGCTGGATGAAATATAAAAGCCGGATGAAAGATAAATGCTGGATGAAAGATAAATGTTGGATGGAAGATAAATGTTGGATGGAAGATAAAAGCTGGATGAAAGATAAATGCTGGATGAAAGATAAATGCTGGATGAAAGATAAATGTTGGATGGAAGATAAAAGCTGGATGAAAGATAAATGCTGGATGAAATATAAAAGCTGGATGAAATTTAAAAGCTGGATGAAATATAAAAGCTGGATGAAATTTAAAAGCTGGATGAAATATAAAAGCAGGATGAAATATAAATGCAGGATGAAATATAAAAGCAGGATGAAGGATAAATGCAGGATGAAATATAAAAGCAGGATGAAATATAAAAGCAGGATGAAATATAAATGCAGGATGAAATATAAAAGCAGGATGAAGGATAAATGCAGGATGAAATATAAAAGCATGATGAAATATAAAAGCAGGATGAAATATAAAAGCAGGATGAAATATAAAGGCTGGATGAAATTTGAATGCTGGATGAAGGATAAATGTCAGCTGTTCGGGTTAATGCCGAACGAGTCAACTGACGACAAAAGATTGGATAAACGTCAGCTGTTCGGGTTAATGCCGAACGAGTCAACTGACGACAAAAGATTGGATAAATGTCAGCTTTCGGGTTAATGCCGAACGAGTCAACTGACGACAAAAGATTGGATAAATGTCAGCTGTTCGGGTTAATGCCGAACGAGTCAACTGACGACAAAAGATTGGATAAATGTCAGCTGTTCGAGTTAATGCCGAACGAGTCAACTGACGACAAAAGATTGGATAAATGTCAGCTGTTCGGGTTAATGCCGAACGAGTCAACTGACGACAAAAGATTGGATAGGAAAATGCACAAGCTGTTCGTTAAAGAACTGCCGCTTGGCGAAAAAAACAGGATAAAAGATGCACAAGCTGTTCGTTAAAGAACTGCCACTTGGCATAAAGAGGGTGACATCTCTGGACCAGACACACTGGGGATGACACTTGGGGAAAAAGAGTCACAAATTGTTCGCGATTGATTGACATGAAAAGCAAGACTCAGGGTGGTTAATGCAACCATGTATTGAATGATGTTATGTGCATGTTGTATATGCATGAATGTGTATATGCATGAATGTATGAATGCATGAATGATGATGTGACTTGTATGACTGGCATGGCTGATTAACTTGTGACTGTATGAAGGACTGACTGGTAAGATTGTACGGAAGACTGACTTGTATGATTGTATGAAAGACTGACTTGTATGATTGTATGAAAGACCGACTTGATGAGACAAGGTTGGACGGATAAGATGGAAAGTGACCCGACGACGCAGTACAAACACTCATCAATCTTCATTGGGGATGATGCCATTGGGGACATATCAAAACATTGACGGGGTAAGGCCCGATGTCTGCAACAACTGGTGGGGAGCAAACACTTCCTGGGGGAGACGTGTTAATCCATAGACCTGGCAGAAGAACTGGTGTTTCTGTGGTCATGCTTTTTGCTCTTTTTCTTTTTTGGAATCCCTAACTTTTGCCTGGACCGCCCTTTCGGGTTTTCAGTCCACCGGGAATATATTCTTTTTGTATGCCCCTAATTTTTGCCTGGACCGCCCTTTCAGGTTTTCGATCCACCGGGACGCTCATTTTTGCCTAAGCCGCCCTTTCGGGTTTTCGACTTACCGAGCTCTTTCTTTTTCTTCTTTTTTTTTTTTTTTTTTTTTAAGCAATTGACCATGTTTAACCTGCAAAGTTCATCCGTTCTCAGGACAGATGTCGACGCACACTTCACTTATTCATGAGTTCAGAGAGAATGTGTTTGTTGTTTATGCTTTCCAAAAAAAGATTTATGATTTTGAAAAACGTTTTGCTTCAAGTACTACCATCAAAAATAGAAGAAATTTTATAAACAGAATAAATGGGAATTCCAAATAAAAGGCACAGGCTCAAATTCATTTAACAGAGTGGTGGCCCGCCGATGGCGTGGCTCCACGGATCTCACAAAGCTTGGAACATGGTAAATATAAGGGGAAGGTACATTGAACACAAATAACCGCTATTCTCCCTAACAACTTTGAATTCCGCCGTTTGGATGCTTCAGATTCAGAGTCTTTTGGACCGTTAATGTGCCCCAAGTGAGTAGAGATCAGACCAATGCAGTTACTTTGTCTTTGGATCCTTAACTTTTGCATAATCGCCCTTTCGGGTTTTCGATCTATCAGGATGATTATTCTCTATTTCATGTCTCTAATTTTTGCCTAGACCGCCCTTTCGGGTTTTCAGTCCACCGAGACGCTCATTTTTGCCTAAGCCGCCCTTACGGGTTTTCGACTTACCGAGCTGTTCTTTTATTTTTTAGACAAAGTATTTCTTGACTGCATCGGCGTTCACAGGACGGGGAAGCTCATCACCATCCATAGTTGTAAGAGTCATTGCACCACCGGAGAACGCTCTTTTGACGACATATGGGCCTTCATAATTAGGCGTCCATTTGCCCCTGGAGTCCGGTTGAAATGATAAAATCTTTTTGAGCACAAGACCTCCTTCTTGGAACACACGGGAACTGCCCGTGACACAAAGCATTCATGCGTTTCTCTTCAATCAAGTTTGAACTGATCATATTTGTTTTGACATCATTCAGCCTCTGATAACTTGGGTTCCATTAAAACTCTCATTGATGGAATCTCAATCTCTATAGGGAGTACAAGAGGGGGTTGCCCCTGTTGAGGTACATACTGAAGTACGATATCCATGTAAAGCATACGATAACATCCCATGCAAGTCCTTGTAAGTGGTTACCATCTTCTGCACCATCTTTTTAATGTATTTTCTTTCTTTTTTTGTTCTTTTTTGCTTTTGTTCTTTTTTGATGTTTTTTTTTTGTTTGATTTTTTTTTTTTTGCAGCCTCGATGGCACCACTCACCTGGGACTTTATCTGGAATACCGTAGCAGCAGTTTCTCGGAACCCAAGTTTAGTGCTTCCAGTGCTTCTTCATGAGACTGAATGATGTTCTTTCCATATCCTAGTAACAGAGAGATCTTTTCGAGAATCCCTTCATCCTCCTCCTCCTCTTCAGCTTCGTAAACAGGGAACTCAAAGTCGGGAGAGAGCATAGGGTTACAGTGTTCAACGGGTTTATTGATGTTCAGTCTACATTCGATTGATGATTGATTTTAGAAAATGAGTGAAAAATGCAGACCTTTTGGAATTGATTGAAAATAAAATAAAAATATATTTTTTTTGGTTTTTTTGTGTTACCATTTTCCGGAAAAGCAGTAAAATAAAAATAAAAAGTCGCGGAAGAAACGACGATTTTTCATTGATAGTGGTAACTTGAAGACAAAAGTAGAGCCCTACATGATTTCACTTTCGTATCGGGCGAAACGAAAGGATTTTTGAAAAGATAAGACAACTAAAACACATTACTTGGACCCATGAGTAACTGAGAGAATGTCAACAGCGACCCAATTGCGGCAAATCCTTCCTTGTGTTTGCACGACCAGATCCATTTTCTTTCTTCTGTTTGCACGAGTATTGTAGGTGCGAGTGGATTTGTAATGAGTGCGCGTGGCCACTTTCTTTGACTGCGGCAGATTGACCTTTTGGTGATGAAACAGAGGATGAGACTCGGCTTGAGAAACTATGAATGCGATATGATGCATGATTATGCTTATGCAAAAAGAAGAAAGATTTGTTATCGAAGGATTTTGTTGAAGTAATTGTAAACATCATGGTTTGAACATTTCATTTGAGCATCAAGGCATTACAAAATAGTTCTTTTTTAGAAACCAAGCCAAGGGACCAATTCAAAAGTCCTTTAGTGGAAGCTAGATTTTAACAGGAGATTTTTTAAAGACTCCTAGCTTCCTTAAATTCAACAAATCAGGGCTCTTGAAGGTGTACTTCTTAGTGCTCTCCTATGATGTTTAAAAAAACTTGTTTAAGTCCTTCGATATTTGGATGAAAAAATGAGTTTATGCATGGATGCATGCATGCATGGTTATGCTAAAGAACGGAGAAAACATGGTGAGGTTAAGTCCATAAGGTTGGAGTCAAGGGTAAACGCGCCATTTGGTAAGGACTATGGTTTCACATGTACCTGTATCACGGGTTTTACCAAGTTCCCAAAGTCCTCAACCCCTTCCAAATATCATCGGGTTACGAGATTGACTCCCGGTCCAACAACATTTGTAAGAAAGTCTCGTTTGAGTGTAGTATCGCGTATCAACTAATTCAAGATTACTCTTGGTTAGCCACCGCACTACGTCCTAAAAGGCCAAGATGGGTTAAAGGTAACTAAAGGTCCTCAACTTCATAGGTCACTTGAAAATAATAATGCCGGACATGACTACTCATGCCGACATAATAATACTTCCAAGATTCCTCCATTGAGCGGGGTTATCACATGTGTCACATCCGAAATTTACCCTCGGAAAGCCACTTTGATTATACCACCATCCTATCTTATGTTTCCCTCAAGTCCGGGTGTAGGACTTATCTCACCACTCACGTAAAAGGAAAAAAAAACACATAGGCATATATTTACAACCTTATTATTATATTAAGCAAGTTATAGCACAAAAATAATTAAATAAATTCAAGTTAGGCTCAACCCTCTTAGGGAAGTCCCCAGTGAAGTCGCCATTTCTGTCGCGGTGATTTTCGGAGATCAAGCTATTGATTAGCGTTGACTCACTAATTTTATTTCACGACTGAACTTTTAATTTTTTAAATGAAAAGTGGAAAAAAGTTCTAAATTACCACATTTTTAAAGATTAGGGTTCGGGGATTAGTTACGTTTAGGGAAGGTGTTAGCACCCTAAACGTTCGTAGTACTCTACGAGAACCTCTTGATTTTATTTATTTATTTTGGGCTATAACTTGCTTATTATTTTTTTAAAAAAAAGAAAAGAATGAATTAGAATAGTGAGAAAAGAAAATGTTTTTTTTTTTATATTTTTTATGATTTGGAAGGACAGAGTCCTCTGCCTACGTACCCGTGAGGGATCAAAACCTCGTAGTTCGGGGTAGAAATAACGTTTGATTTGTTTGGTGTTTTTTATTAGTTTTAAAAAAGTTTTAAAAATAAAAGCCAAGCGGCAAAATGGAATTGGTTTGTGTTTTTTTATTTTTGAAAGTGATTAAAGTGTAATTAAAGTTGATTAATGGTTATTTAAAGAAAATAAAAAAAAAAGGGACACTTGATTGAAAATCAAGGTTTATTAAGAAAAAGATTTTTTTGTGTTTTTGATTATTATTTGCATGTTTTTGTTTTTTTTGTTTTTAATAATAACTAAGACTAAAAAACTAAAAGCTAAATGCGAGGAAATTCCGTGGTGACGTTGGATCACCGCGAAACCCTTTTGAAATTAAACTATCCTAATATTTTTTGTATTTTTTTTGTTTGTAAAGCGAAATAAATAAAAATAAATAAAAGACATAAAGCAGAATAAATAAAGTGAGTGTCAGTGCATATTCTCATTTATGATTTTTTACATTGTACCTAAATACATTCTAATGAAAAAAAAAATGGCAAAACAATAAATAAAAATAGAATTGCAAATGTACTAAAATAAGTATGCTAAAAAGGTAAAAATAAAGATGCATGAGATGTTAAACATTAAATAAACATGTTGCATAAAGTAAAAAAAATGCATGAGATGCTGAATTATAAAGCAATAAAATGAATAAAGTGAAAAAATGCATGATAATTAACCTAAAGAAAACTACAAAATTGAGAAAATAAAATAAAGTAAAAAAAAATGAAGAGAATGCAAAAGAACAATAAGATGAAATGCATGAGGAATAAATGAAGGATGAGAAATGCAATAAATAAAAAGAAAATGCAAGAAAAAGAAATAAAACAAATAAATAAAAATAAAGGAAAAGAGGGGTGCAGTGTTTGTGTTATGGGTGGAGGTGGTTCGGATTGAGTGAGGTTTATTTGTAGGGATGCGGTTTTGGGTGTTTGATGGTGGTTCGGCCGTATGGGTGGCGTTGTGTGTGTGTGGTGATAGGTGGTTGTTTGTGTGGTGGTGGTATGTGGTTGTTCGTGTGGTGGCCGGGTTTGAGAGTTGGTGTGAGGGTTCTTGGTGGGTTGTTGGTGATTAGGGAGGAGGTTGAGGCCGAGTTGTATGGTGCTTGGTTATGGATGATGATTGATTTTGGTTTTGAGATATGGTTTTTGTGGTTTCGATTTGCTGGGGTTGTGATTAATTTTTGGTTTGGAAATAATTGTGGCTTGTGTACTGATGAGTTTTTCCTCTCTTTGGTTGCCGGAGCGTGTGCCTTTATATACACATTGTGGTGGACTTTTGACAATAAGGAGACAAGAATTAAATCCCCATCAAATGAGATTAAAACCATTAAATCACATATGTCAAAGCCATTAAATCACATATGTCAAAGCCATTAAATCAAACATTTGACCTTGACCTTGACCTTTGACCTTGGACTTTGGATAGATTTGATTAGCAATAAAGACCAAAAAAATAACCATTAAGAATAAAAATAAAAACAAAATAGAATAAATGAAAAATAAAATAAAAATAGAAAAAATCCGAAAATTAAATAATTAAAAAAGAAAAAAGATAAAAAAAAAACTAAAGTAAAAATAAAATAATAATAAAACTGAAAAAAAAGGTCGCCTTCGAAACCCTAAACGAGGTATTTTAAAATACCTCTCTGCCGAAATTTCGTCTGAAACGACGAAAAATTCCGAACCAAAAAGACGAGTAAAAAAAGAATTTTAGGTCAAAAATTGGGGTATGACACTTGTGATGTTCCATCTTAGATGTGTCTATCATTGGATCATAAGTATCAACAGCAGGAATAAACCTTTCAGCTGGATTTTTCTGTTTGTTTAAGATCATATCATCAAAACCTATACCATTAGGTTTCCCTTGGTTCTGACTCTCTAATATCTCCTCCAGTACATCAGTAGCAGTGTTTATCATTCTAACTTGCTTCTTCAAATTTTCTAGTTGAGAGTTCAACTGGGTTACCTCATCTTTGAGATCAGAATTTTGCACTAAGAGTTCACTTTTCTCAGCATTCAGCTGGCAGATTGTCTTCTTCTGATCCACTAGTTGCTTGCAAACTTCTACACTTCTGATGTATAGGTTTTTGTAATTGTCAGCCAGTTCTTCATAAGATGATTTTTCAACTCTGACTTCAGACTCTGATGGAACTTCAGACTCTGAGAGTGCTTCAGACTCTGATAGTGTTTCAGACTCTGATAATGTCTCAGACTCTAAAAATGCTTCAGACTTTGAAATAGCTTCTGAGGCCTTAACCTTAACATCAGACTTGTATCTTCCAGTTAGGGCAACAACATACTTAGCAGATTCACTCTCTACTTCTTCTTCTGAGTCTTCATCAGACCAGGAAACAGCCAAGCTCTTCTTCTGCTTCTTAAGATAAGTAGGACATTCTGACTTGATATGACCATATCCTTCACACTCATAGTACTGAACACCCTTTGATTGATTGCTCTTCTCATCAGTGTTTGTCTTCTTCAAATCATTTGGTTGCTTACTGATGTTGAATCTGTTGTTCTGACCTTTTGATTTGGATCTCCTGTCAACATGCTTCAGAATCTTATTAAACTGTCTCCCCAGCAACACAAGTGCTTCTGATAAGCCTTCATCATCCTCATCAATCCCTTGTTGGTCCTCGGCTTCAGTATTAACTGCAAAAGCAACTCATTTCCCTTTCTTCTCAGTACGGTTACTGAAGGCTGTTTCAAAATTCAGCAGGGATCCTATTAACTCCTCAACCTTCATATTGGAGATGTCATGAGCTTACTCAATAGCAGTCACCTTCATGTCAAATCTCTTAGGTAGAGACCTGAGTATTTTTCTAACAATCTTTTCATCAGACATTTTCTCTCCAAGAGAATCAAAAGAATTAGTCATATCCAGAACATTCATATAAAAGTCCTGTATGTTCTCATCCTCCAACATCTTCAAATTTTCAAATTTTGTGGTGAGTAGTTGAAGTCTGGATAGCTTAACCTTTGAAGTGCTTTCATGAGTGGTCTTGAGAATCTCCCAGGCATATTTGGCTATAGTGCACTGCTTGATTAGTCTGAACATGTTCTTGTCCACTCCATTGAATAGAGCATTCAAAGCTTTGGAGTTTCCAAGAGCCAATTCATCTTCATCCTTTAACCATTCTTCCTTTGGTTTCAACACATCAGTCTTCTTTCCATCTTTGTCCAACACAACTGGATGTTCCCAACCCTTCAACACTGCTTTCCAGGTCCTGCTGTCTATGGATTTCAGGAAAGCAACTCATACGAGACTTCCAGTACTCATAGTTGGAACCATCCAACAGAGGTGACCTGTTAACAAATTCTCCTTCCTTGTCCATTTTTGCCAGAAAAACCTTCACTAGAGCTCACCCAATGACAGGCAGGGTGCCTGCTCTGATACCAATTGAAATTCTGGCAAGTCTGAGTCTGAACCGTAAAACAGAGCTAAACAGAGCACTAAAATCAGAGGTTCAGAAACAGGGAAATAAAGACAGAAAGTAAAATAACACAGGTGATTTGTTAACCCAGTTCGGTGATAAACAACAACTACGTCTGAAGGATACCAATCCAGGAAGGAAATCCACTAAGTAGAATCAATTCAAAGACTCAAGACACAGCCCCTGTTCCCAGCTTTATCACTTAATCTCTACCCGTATAGACTTCTACCTAGGAACTCCTAGATATAAGAACTCACTTACTTCCCAATCAAGTAATCACAGCCTAGTGATTATCAGACTCTTCAACAAATCAAGTACGAAGTCACACTTCAAAACATCAAAGACATCACTTGTGCTTAAAAGCTTTAAGTGAATTACAACTCAAAACAAACTAAACCAACTCTAACAGATGAGTGGTGTACAAAACAGAGCAACAACTCACAGACTCAAAAACACTAAGACTGTTATAATGATTTCTGTTTTTGATACATGAATTCTTCAATAGCAGCATCCTCCTTAAATAGTCTTCAGCAGCACACATAATTCTGAACAATATAATCTTCAAAGATATAATTCTGAAATTCTTTAGAAGCTCATAGAAGGAAATATATTTCTGAAATATATTTTGCAAAGATTCCTTTGAAAATATATTCATAAATAAAATAAATCAATCTTCAATAAAGATCTTCACGCAAATTAATCAGCCTTCTAGAAACATCAGCCTGGATAAATCTTTAATGAAAGAATTAACAGAAAGAACGCAGAAATACAGCTTCTGAAAAGCAGCTTCTGAAGGTCAACAAAAGTCAGCGTCTGAACAGCAGCTTCTGAAGGTCAACAAAAGTCAGCGTCTGAACAGTGCGTCTGATGAACAATACCAGCGTCTGAAGACCAGTTCAACTTCTGATGAACAGTACCAGCTTCTGAAATCCAGTTTCCAGCTTCCGAAGACACAAATTAGCTTCTGAAGACGCATTGCTTGCACATTTTGATTTTATCAAACATGTAGTCAACCACCAAATATCCAACAGGGTGAATTACCGATTTCAACTATTCATCATAAACCCTGGAGGTGACACGAGATTGACGACCTGCAAATCCTCCTTCTGCAACTTTTGAGTCAAGTAATTTGAGCTGTCTTGTAACCCATGGTGGATTATATTTACTCAGCCAGAGAGCTTTTCTTGTACCCTTGTGCCTAAAATTAGGCTGCTTTGGATTTAACTTGCTCTTTTTTTTTATCCCACCATTCATTTGGATTGGCAAAATATACTTGCCAAAGGGGAAGCCGATTCCCATCATATTGACTACCAGCATTAGCAAGTGAATTAGGATGAAAGAGCAATATACGAACATACACAAACATAAAGCACGGAAAGAAAGCATGAAAAAATTGAAAATAAGTTTAAGATCAACAAAGTAACCATAAAAATTATATAGAGCCGACTTATATGAAAGCGAGAACATAGTAATTTATCCCAAATTAACATGAAATTCATAACAACGAATCAAATGAATTATTCTTGAGATTTCTTTTCCGCTATAATTAAGATACTCACCATAAATAACTTATTCAAGGAATTATTTAATAACCTTTTATAAAGTTAAAGTGAATGTTTATTTTATTTTTTCTAAATGATAATTTTAGCTGTTATAGGGAGAGTTGAATTCATGTACTCCTTGTTTTCTTATGATTTAAGCATCACTTTAGAAGTATCATAAATCAATTCAATTAGTGCATCTGTTGACATAAATTAATGACCCTCATATTGAAAATGATACAACAATGGATTAATCAAAGAAACACAAGGAGCAAATCCACCATGCACAATATTGTCATCATATTTCTGAATTTGACCAACCAAATTAGAATTGGATTGTCATGTAGAATATTAACATTGTTAATGTTTTGATCCTTGAAGACTATTTATGCCAACTTGGTTTTACAAGTTCATCTCCACCCTTTGCAGTTTCGCAAACAACTTCAAGAAATTCAATTTTGTCATTGATGTCCAACTTCTACCTCCATCAAATCGTTACCAAGTTTTTCAGAAACAACTTATCTACGTTCTTCATCGGCATTTATGACCACCAATATGTTCTGCCTAGAAAACTTTTTCACAAGATAAGTTTGCTCCTTTTTGCCACCAAAAATACTTCACGAAATTTAATTGTGAAGTAAATTGATTGTTGTGAAAAAAAATTCCATGCAAAACCTAATGTGTGGTCATGAATGTGGATGAGGATCTTATCCAGGTTGTTTCGGAAGAACTTGGTAAAGATTTGATGGAGGGATAAGTAGTGGACATGGATAACAAAATTGATCTTCTTGAAGTTGTTTGCAAAGCTGCAAAGGGTGGAGATGATGTTGTAAACCGAGGTCGTATAAATAGCCTTGAAGAATCAAACGTAAACAATGTTTATTTTCTACATGTTTCTCGGGGGAATCCAATCACATTTGGTTGGAAAAGTTCAGAAATCTGATGACAATATGGTGGTCGTGGATTGGATGTCGGAATCATTTTCCAATGTGGCTATGCAACATTTTCCATATGAGGGTCATTCATCAAGTGTTAAGTATTTAGATGGCACACCACATCAATTTATGACAACTAGTGCACACTAATCGAATTGATATGTGATACTTGTGAAGAGATGCTTAAATTATCATCAAAGCCATGTTTGGTTGCAATTGCAGAACCTGAGGAATGTGTTGGATTAAGGCTGAAACATATTTTGACCCAACTACACTTGCAGATGTTATAAAAACTTGTAAATGAAAGAAAGAATCCAACTTGACAAGATGGAGGTTAGGAAGTGTTTTATTAGCGGAGGGGAGGGGTGTCACTCTATATAAACTTATTTCAGACCTTCTCTCTTTTATATTTGTCTCAATATTACCAAACAACTAAAAACTTTTGACAGCTTTTAAAAAGTAGAATTAATAACTAAAGAAAAACAATCACCCACATGTCTCAAATTTCCAGTGAATATTAGCAACCATACTAACCTTCAAATTTATTTTCTTCCTCGTGTTCTTCACACATACTTTGAGCAACAAAATCTAATTCCTTCACAATTAGCTGTAGACAAATTAAACGTCTAATTTATACACACATAAACAAAAATTACATAAGACAGGAAAGATGCCAAAGCTTTATGCGCACATTGCACCGAATACCAAAATAACAAAAGAAAAAATGTAATTTGAAACTTAAATGATACTTGACGGATTATATTCATTTTGATGGTGCAAATGCAATCAGTTTCAAAAAGAGCGAATAAATTTTTTGGTCATGTATGTAGCAGTAATCAAACAACTTGGAGAATAAAGTCCCTCGATCAATTAACTCTACGAATATAGAGATCAACGAAAATCCTAAACAAAAGTTTTTAAACATGCTTCAAGCCTTCAACTGATTGACGACCTTCTATTTTAACAATTAATCTGCTTCTTCGTAAAGTTAACAAGAAGTGAGAAAATAAACCCCATAATCACCTGTTTTTGAGATCACGCGCTTAACTTCACGCGCCACCGAACCAATTAAAGTAGCTGTGTTTTCAAGGTGTGGTTTCCATTGGATAGTTGCGGGACGCTGGAATTTGAGGGCGTGATTGTAAACGGCACTGGTTCCAGGTACGACGTCGTTCAAGAAGTGCGATGATGATCTTCTTCGGTGATCGGTTGTGAAACATCATCGCTGGTGATGAATTTCGCGACAAGTTTTTTGTGCTTCGTGATCTGAGAAATTCTTAGGGTTTTTGTGCTTTATTTATAGATTCTTTTTAGGGTTTAGTTAATCAGTTTTTGTGGTTTTATTATTGGGCTAAAAGTGTTTCACTGTTTATGCCTAATTAATCCTTATTTCTAATCTCGCCCTTAAAAATACTATTACAATCCTTGATCAAAGAAATATTATTACTACCCTTTGACTAAAACGAAAAATACTATTTTTTTTGGGAGGAATACAGGGTCAAAGCCTAAAATAATAGGTTGTATCATATGTTTTGATGATAGTTATCAAAATCATGATCGAATCTCTTGTATTTTGTGAATCAATAAGCTATTAGTGTATAATATTCTTTTGTTTTACCCACTGAAGGTCGTGTAAATTTACAATTGATTTTACAAAGGAGCTATTGATTTGTGTTTATTTTGGCTTAGATTCTAATTTTATCTCCTATCTTATATTTCTCCTTCATAAGCTATGATCTGTACACGACTATTGCTAAAATTGCAATTTATATATATTGTTCTATTTTATTTTACTTTATTACTCGTAGTTGAAAGTTGTTTAGTTCTAAGACTTTCATTTTTAAAAAAATGGCAATTGAAACTTTTTATTAACTAAAAGAATGGCAATCGAAACTTTTTATTAACTATGTACTCCATCCGTTTCAAAATACATGTCCATTTTAGAGAAATTGCAGTAACCAAGGACAAGCTAGTTTGACACAAAAGTTCTTATTATACCCTTGTATTTGATTTTCTCCATTTTACATTTATTTATCCCATCTCATAATTACTCCCAATACCAATACCAAAATTAATTAAACAAGTTCTTGGGAGAGTGCATGAGTAAATCCACTTAAAATTGGGTCAACATTTATTAGTAGAAAATAATTATTGTGAAGAAAATATAGAATCCAATTAATTGGTAGGCAAGGGTAAAATAGACAAAATGTATCATTAAACTATCAAATGGACATGTATTTTGAAACAAAAAATTTCTCCAAAATGGACATGTATTTTGAAACGGAGAGAGTATCTTGAAGTTAAAATGTTAAGTTCTTATCACTGAGCTAACACCTCAACTGTATGTAGTTCTATGACTTGTCTCTATATTTTCTCATGACACAATTATTATTCTAGTTGTAGGAAATTTATCTGTACTTTCGGTGGTTACCTCTTCATACACATGTTTGATACACGTATTTGGTCTAATATAGACGACCCGAACCACTTTCTTTTCTAGAGTCTCGCATATGCGCATAGCATATCTCTTTGTGCTTGATTAAAAGTTTTTACAAATTAATAAAACAAAATGTTGGTTTTTTTTAATTACATCATATCTCTTCATCACTCTTAGCAAATATACGACTTTCTTCTACCAAAAATAAAAAAAAAATATATATATGACTTTCATTGTTACTTTCTTGTACATAAACATTTGAAAATCCAGTCTTTCATTATCACGTTGACTTCAAACAATTGTTCCTAGTCGCGTAGAAGCATGCAAGAGAACCTAACTATGATATAAATTGCATCACTGTTTAGTGTTCCTTTTCAAGCGCATCTTCATTTGAGTTGTTATACTGTCAAGGAGCATGGTTTCCAAATATTGCATTGGTCCTACTGTGGTAATCCTGACATTATATCTTAATCAACTCTTTGGATAACTTTAAGTGTTGGTAAGAGATCCTATTGAAGGATGGTGAACTATAAGTTGTTGATTTGGCTTTGAAGATTAATTTCTTTATCTTTTGTAATAGGCCACATCCTGTGTGTGATAGTATTAGGCACTAAGAGATCCTGTGTGTCATAGTATTAGGCACTAAGAGTTTTGCTTCATGTATAATTGATCAGAACAAATTATCATGGTGTCTTAATGTGTCTTCGGTTTATTTGCTGTTTGCCTTGTTGGCTAAGTGGAGCCATTAGCCTACTAGCACTTTTGGTGTATCAAAACTTGTGTAGGGTGTTTTGTCCAACTTGTTTGCAAATGATTTTGTGGACTCTCTACAACCTTTTATAGAAGTTGGATAAAGTTCGCTCCATTTGATGTTGAGCTCATACCGTTATCAATAAAATTTTAATTATAAAAAAGAAAAAATTGCTCAACAATAAAAATAATTCCAAGATTTCGTTTAACCAAGAAATGTAACGGAAATGCTTAATGTTACGGGAAATGTAAAAACAAGAAAGGCACGAATTAATCCTGTCCCTATAAGGTATGGCTGTGATTTCCGTCTTTCACGTAACTAGTTTTTTTCTCAATTTATCTAAAGCTAAGCATGTATGCATTCTTGTTCTTGTGAAAATTGTTTCGTAACATTTAGCAATACTCTAAAAATAATTCCAAGATTTCGTTTACTTTTGCAGTTCTTAAATTAAATGCATGTAAAAAACAATGCTAACCAAATTATCTTGACCAGTAGTAAGAACTAGTTAATCCTATGAGCAAGGTATAAAATTCTACATCGTAGTCAACTCAGAAACCATCCAAATCAAATCAAATCAATAACAAAAGACAAATCTACAATCGATTTCATTGCAGTTGATTAATTGATAATTGCGTGCAAGTATGAAAAACTGCTGTACTATAACCAGTACTATTAAAAGAATCCACCGTTGTTTGCTACACAATTAAAAAGGACTAACGATGGGGCGTTATCACATTCACAAAGCATTTAAATGCCGTCTCAAGTTAAAACTTCTCACAGGGATTAGATTGAGAAGAGATGGGTTCTGTTATGACATCCACAAAGCATGAAACTAACAGTTAATTATCAGTAATTACAACATAAAATTGCCAACTGCAGCTTATGGTTTTTAACTTTAACGATACACACTACAGATACAGTACAAAGTAATAAATAAATCCCAAATAGGCAGCCTGACTGAGGGACACCAAAGAAGTACTAAGTTACTAGAGGTCTACAGTTCAATCTCAGAAAACTAACATAAGCCAATAACATTTGTCTCTAAAAATAAAACGGTCATAAATGGGACAATAAATCACAGCTTCCGCCTTCCCTTATGAATAAGAAACCCATGCTTTCTTCACTTTGTTAGGGACCAAGGGCAAACGGCTTACTCAAATAACACGATTCCTTTCGCCAACACCTGCACAAAACACAAAATCACAGTGTAAAGCATTCGTCAAATCAAAATTCTCAGTTTCTTGCTCTCTTATGAATATCAAACCATATCAACATTTGACTAGCGCAGAATTTTCCCCTTGTTCAAAAATGATCTGTTGGTCATTGTTGAAGTTCTGTAACAGATATAAAATTACATCTATAAGTATTGACTGCTTACTGTCCTATCAATCATAATAGTAATATAGAGTATAGACAGTAACCCAACAGAAATAGAAGATCATACCTCTAATGATCATTTCTTAAATAATCTTATTTCGTACTTCCTCAAGTTTCTTCAGTATTTCTCCAGGGGTCCTGTCCAATTCATCAGCAATTTTTCTCTGCAAATCCATTGGCAATGTTGGGAATTGCTCACATAGGTCCCCATCAATAACATCCTACACAAATATGTAGAACTCAGTTTGTCAAAAATTTAATACGATGGTTAAAATACCACCAAATGAACAACACGAAATGTATGGACATGTCGGTATTTTCACCAGAGGCATGGTTTAAAAAGTCGTAAGCAGACCCAACCAGGAAAATATAACAAGGAGAAAGCTTCTATCCAGTATGGATGTCAAACAGTACATAGTAATAATAACAAAGAATCAACGGCATAATATAGATTAGGATACCTTAACAGGAAAATAGGCGGATCTATAAGCCATATGATCTCTACCACACAAAGGTGGATTATCCTGCCTCATATGCATCTCCAAATGAGAAAAGAAATCAACGTCGTCTCGTGAAGTAAAAGCATGTAATGCTCCAATACTTCCCATAACTGTTCCATATAAAATGCACTCTCCACCACCTGGTATAAGAGAGGCCTTTTGCAGGCATGAGATCACATCGCCAACATGAAATTGAACAATTTCTTCCACCTTATTGGGAGCTCCATTCAGCTTCCCCTGCTCCCACTTGATCCTCCCACCAGTAGGATCTTCTTCTATCTCATCAGATACGTCCTGCGGCAACCGCACAAAATAGATATTTCCAAACTTGTCCGCACCTGCCATGGTGTCAAAATCTATGTGGTATGATGCAGTAAGCCATCTTGGAACGCAATCATCAGCAAATATGTAGAGTTGGTTTTCATCCCGTCTATACTTGCAGTAATGGAAAGACTGGAGAGAATACATACAACACAATCAGATGAAGATCTTATCAGTTAAACAGAAATCAGAGAGCAGCAGTACACTGAATATGCGAATAAGCATGCTGTCCAAAATTAAGAAAGTTTTATTTCGGAGCCTTATTCAAGTTTTGAAATATAGAACAATCTCTTCTGGAGCTCTAATAAAAACCAGTTTAGTTAAAATTCAAATATTAACACTCTGGCCAAAGACAAGTTATAATGTCAGAAGCTAATGCAATATCAGATGCGAACAGAAAATACCAGAAATCACAACGGAAAGTCACAGTTAGAATGCCTAACTCAAATATTAAAAAAACATAGACAAACATCGAGTAGAAACATACCTCTTGAATGTCACCAACATAAATTCGATCACGGTAGGTTTGAATAGAGACAATTGTGTTGGGGAATAGCTTATTCTCACACTTCCTTAATAACCGTCTTTTTCCCAAATCATATAGCCTGAGAACAGGTCCTATTCCTGCAAGTAATCTTCCCTGAAACTGACTAAGAGCAAGAGGAACACCTTCAACCTGAGTTTTATGAAGTAGTTCAAGAGACCTTCCATCCTCTAGAAACCTATATATATGAATAAATCCAGCAGTTAAACTCCTTTTGGGCGTAAATTGCAGTCCCTTTGCTGTGCCAACGGCTAAAAGAGTTCCGTATTCTTTATCATGAAAATTTACTGTGCATACACTGAATGCAGCCTCATTATCCTGAAGCTCCAAAAGACAGGTTGTATTTCCTGTTTTTGGATCAAGAATTCTGATGCACGATGCCCACTTATCTGATTCAGCTTTTGGATAACCATAATGCTCATCAGAGAGGGGGTCATCTTTATCCTCATCCTCCCCACCATTCTCCATTTGGTCTGCACTTTCTGTCCCATTTTCCCCAGCTTGAGCAGCCTCAAAACACTCTTTCCTTGCAGCTTCACGCTCTTCTGCAGTAAATGCTCCTTGATCACTCTCAATCACCACCAAAAGTTTCCGTTTGGGTTGCAGCACAAATTTCCTAGGCGTGTATCTAAGTGGAATAACTGTCTCGTTAAATGTTTCTCCTAATCTCTCAATGGTAAAAATTCTCAACGCCTCACCAGCAACTGCAACTACACCTTCCACACATTGGTCAGATGAAAATGAGGCAGCAAATTCAAGGGTTTCATATGAAAGGGGTGTTAAAAGGAAGTGTCCTTGGTGAATGTAACCAAGCCAAGGGCGACTTGACAGGCAGAGCATAGCACGCTT
Organism: Medicago ruthenica; assembly: GCA_018208015.1. NCBI lineage: Eukaryota > Viridiplantae > Streptophyta > Magnoliopsida > Fabales > Fabaceae > Medicago > Medicago ruthenica. The sequence goes on from CM031371.1 coordinate 1,579,329, forward strand.
TCCTCTTACAACAATGGGAAACAGCTTTGGGGGTCTCAATCCTAAGAATCGGGATCGAGTATCAGAAAGCAGACCTGTGACCATATCCACCACAGTTCTAGACAGGACACCATTCTGCAAACCAGCGTTCAGGAAAAGGCTAGCAGGGTGATCTGCCCCATCCTCGCCGCCAACAGATGCTTGAACTTCAAGGAAAAGAAGCGATTCTGGAGCTGAAGAAAGACTCTGAATACCTAGAGTCTGCATACAATCATCAGGATCCAGTGATAAGATTCGGATTGTCTTGTCATATGAGCCAACTGCAAGAAAACGGGATCTTTGTCTGCCTTCGGGCACTGGAGCAATGTCCAAACAAGCAACATCACCAGACATTTCATGCTTCTCCACCTCCATCAACTGACCAGTTACATCCACTTCAAAATATATAAGCTCCCCTCCATTCAGAGCAATAACCACCTGAAGTCTATTTGACCCGACCTTTGCAATTGTCCTCTTTCCAGGAGTTCTCCACTCATTAATACGTCCATCCTCCCTAATGTGCCTAATACCATTTGGATGAACTTGCATCAGAGAATCATCACCTATTAAAGAAACTGAAAGGGAGGGAGTAGTGTCCAAAAACCCACTGTCACTGACTTCTTCGACTGTCTCACCAATGGAAAGCACAAGTGTGGCATTGGTGAACGACACAACAATATAAGCATCAAACTCATCAATAACATTCTTCTTCACAGTCCAAACAGCACTAGGAATACCAGGAAGCTTGGAAACTGCCATCTCACTGACAGCCAAACCTGTTCTCAAGATCCTCAAAGAAGATCGAGGTCCACGCCCACAAAGAGTAAAAATCTGAGGAGTCTCCTCTTCAAACAGATTGCTGACCTTCATATCCGTAATTGGCATCAAACTCTCAACTTGGTCAATCCTAACAAGGTTTTTCAGTTTCCTGGGCTGGAAAAACACAGGCTGAAAACCCTCTTCAGTTTCCATCAGGGTCGCAGAAGAGGCCTCCACATCATCATCATCCCCTATTCCCTTAAACTGATACAGACCATGGTTTCCAAACTCAGACGCCGCAAACAAGAACCCCGACTTGAGCACACACATTGAAGAAGTAACGGGAATGGTATCAAAATACTTAATCTTCAATTCAGAAATCCGATCACCCTCATGTTCCAACGTTGCCTTAAATATATCACCATACTCTGTCTGCAGAAGAAAAAAGAATCCACCCTTCAGTTTATGCATAGCAGCAGAAACAATAAGAACACCACGCTCAGCAGGCAAATCAGCACGTCTCGGAATCACAGCCCTAACATCTGGATGCCCCTGATTCTTATAAATAACAAAATTTTCCGCACAAACAAGAACTCCACTTGGTCCATCAGCACCACCAGGAACAGTAACAAGCAAATTCGCCCCATTATCAACCTGATCAGACCACTTTCTTGAAACATGGTTAAGACCCAAATCAAGCTCATAGAATGTCAAATTCTTCTGAGCTTCAGCAGCAGCCATACCCGTTGAATCCTGATCCGCCTCAGAGTAATCCAACTCAATAGCAGCAAAAATAGGATTCTCAAAACCACAATCAACACCACAAATTGAAAACACAAGAGTATGTGATTTATGCGCTTCTAACGGCGACGAAATCGTTAACCTAGCAGCAGTATCTCTATTCAAGACATAAACAAGCTTCTGTTTTTCACAAGCACCAATCATAACAGCTCTACCTTTGGGATCTACAGCAATATACTCACCTGGAACAATTCTCCGGCAACCAGATTTCCCAAAAGTCTCTTGATGAATTTTATCAAAAACATTTTTCTCTTTGTTATAATCAAGAATAACAATCCTACCGGAATCGGAACCGACAACGATGAAATCCTTCTGAGCACCAGTGAGACGGAACTGAGCTAGGGATCTAATTGCGCCGAAGACTTCAACAGAGAGGATTGTTTGAATTCGACCGTTATCGTCGGGGCGGAGGAGATCTAGGGTTTTGCCTCTGGCGACGACGATTTCTTGACCCTTGCCGCCGGAGAAGTTGCCGTTGATGGCACAGATAATTCCGGTGGGTCGTTGGAGAGTGAGATTGTAGAGATACATGGTTTATGGGTACTGAATTAGGTGAAGGAAAACGAGAAATTGGGATTAGGGTTTTAGATTCAATTTAACATTCTTTGTTCTTCACTGTGTGAGTATATAAACCCTATTTTATTTTGCTTGCTTATTACTATCACAACTCACAAGACAAAACAGGATATTTTTTTTTTCCTGCCTATAAAAAATCAGATAATTGTCTCCTTTTCTTCTTTGCTTATTATTACTCCATTTTTAATTGGGATTTCAAAGATTTTTAAAAAGATTTTTTTCCTTAAAAAAATAAGAATTTTTATAAAGAATAAATGACAAAAAATAATTTGTGCTATTCAATTAATTTTTTTTTTAAAAAGATACATAATTTTGGTGTGGCTTTTTTCTTTTATTTTTGTGCAATTCATTTAAATTATTTCACTACAATATATATAAAGATTTTTTTTTGTGCGAAGGAAATAGACATAGGAGTATTAGACACTACAAAAAAAACTATTGTATTTAACTGTACATATTATTATTATTATGATTATATATTTTTAGCAAATTGATTAAAAAAGTTTTTTTTTTATTAGTGTCAAATATTGTTCATATTTTTCCTTAAAAAAAGTATTGTTCCTCACTAGCATCGTTATTATCACAAATATCATATGGAAGCTAAATGTTCTACAAAGTATAAATAGACATGGCAATCACCACACTTTTTGCTAAAGTTACACGTTTGAATCTACTCAGAATGTTCATTTTACAACCCACCAACCTACCATTTATTTTTTCTAAAATGTAATAGAGATTGAAATTTTTTAACTCTACCAGACAACATAGGAAACCCAAGGTATTTACCAAGATATGAAGTATGATTATACTACATATAAACGACTCAAATTTGTGTTTCTTAGGTTGAGACACATTTGTGAATGTCATAAACTTAGACTTCTGAATATTAATCTTCCAATCCGACGCGTCACAATTTTTTTCAACACATCCCCAACTAATTTAACAAATGAGCTCTTGGCTTTAGTAAAGAAAAGACAATCATCAACAAAATAGATGAGAGAAACTAGGACCTCCTTGAAAAATCTTGATTCGCTTCTAAATATTGTTATTAACATGATGTTGTATCATAAGAGATAATGTAGAGAACAAATAAATAAGGCGAGAGTGGGTCAGTTTGGCTTAAACCCCTCTCGGGTTTGAAACTATCTAGATTTTCACCATTCCACATAAGAGAAAAAGAAGAAGTGGTGATGCAAATCATGATCAAATTGATAGTGGGAGAAGGAAAACCAAATTCAGAAAGCGTTAATCTCAAGAAGTACCAATCCACCCTATCATAAGACTTCCCAAAGTCCACCTTGAATAATAAAAGTCCCTTTTTTCTATTACCTTTTTTCTTGTGCATGTGATGAACAATCTCTTGTGCAATAATGACATTATCAAAAGTGCCTCTGTTAGGAGTGAATGGACTTTAAAGAGGGCCAACAAAATCATCCAAAAAAGGTCTAATATGTCTGACTAACACTTTGAAAATAGTCTTCAGAAACACATTACATAAACTGATGGTGATGAATTGAGACATTCCCTAATGAAAGTAAAAACAAGATTAGTTCTATTTGATAGAACACAAATGCCACCAGAATGGCCTCTAGCTTCCTTATGTTGAGTCACAACATCAGATAAAGTACTATTTTGGGCTTTGAAGCACCGCCAAGATGTTGGCGTTTCAAGTCTACCTGGCCAAGATAAACTATATTTCCTTAGCCACGTAAGCATGTGGCGGTTCTTTGGAATGGCCCTTTTTTAGAACTTATTTTTATCATTTTTCCAATTAGGATTAATGTGCATATTTCTATAAAGTGATAATGGTTTCTGTGAGTTATTGGAATTCTGTTGGTTGTATCTCGACATTAATGCTTGAGGATTGTGGTTCATCCTAGTTCAAGTGGGCATGACAACAAAACTCATACATGCGGTAACTCGTCCGAACCAATTCTAATTTGACCGGTTTTCCCCGTTTTGAGTGAGTTTGTGTATGGTTTGAGTTTTCTTCAATTTCAAAACACGGGTGCGGGACGAGTAACGAGGACATAGATACACATCCCGAACCCATACCCAAACCCGTCTAAATGTAGAAAATTGCTTTATCATCCATTGATATTCACCATGTTATAAAATTTGCAATTGATATTTAAAGAAGCAGTCAAATCATTTCGTCAAAGAAATGTTAAAATGAACATATTGTTGGATAATACATTATAATATTACCCTCGAGGCTGAAAAAACTTCTTTTTTTTATTAAAAAAAATGATTCACTATGGGGACGAGGGTGAGATTCAATTTCTCATCCCCGTTAGGTATGGATTGGATAATGAGTAAGTATATGGGAGTCGGGGACGTGGACGTGGAAGGTAAAACCTGTCCCCATCCCGCCCCAATGACATGCCTAAGTTCAAGGATTTCTCAGAGACGGTAGGCGGCAATGGCGGTAGAGGTTGTGATGTTGAACTAGTTTTTTCGTTTAGCTTGGTTGACACCTTCAAAAAACTTAGAATCATTAAGGACCAAAATCTTATGAAGACACCCCCTGGACGATTCTCCGTAACAGCCACATATCGTGCATATACGATAAAGACCCTCGTATTCACCTTTGTACTAGTGATTTCTCATCCAAACCTTTCCCGAATCCATAATTTTTTTTGGCACGCAACAAATGACCTTCCAACACCTTAATTAATACCCACACTTAGGTCACAAGCATGTGTTACCAAGCTCTACACCATATCCATAATATCGATATTTAGAAAACGAGATACAATATATGGACGTGCCCGTCTGTCTGCTTTTTTTATTGCGTTAATTTGTATAAATTACGAACAATAGTTTTTATGAAATTTTGATTTTGATTAAAATTATTTTAATGTTGATTAAAATTTTAGATATAGATATTTTGCACTTTCATATTGTAACAAACTATACTTATCTTTTTCAATGTAGAGATGGCAATGGGTACCCCATGGGTAGGGTACTATAGTTGTAACATCTAGGAAGACGTTTGATACTAGAGACCAAAATAAATTTGAAGAAAAAAGATTTCTGATAAATTATTGAAAATTTACATGTTTTTCATAAAATAATTACATAATGGCAATCAAGCCATACAACATAAAACAACTTCTAATCTATGACACTGGTTGTGATCCGGTAACGGATAAGCTCTACATTGAACTGTTGAGGAGTAGTCCGGACATACTTTTCAACTTTCCAATGTCAAGCTAAAGCTGAAAACATCACCCAAACATAGTGAGCACTAAGACTCAGTAACATAGAATATAAAAAATATTTTGATGTTCCCAGCCATGCCTGGTGTACTAGACATGGAGAAAATCCTCTCATCAATATTACTAAATAATAAATTCTTATACCTATAACCACATTACAAAATAACAATGATTTCTATACATACGTTTCTTTATTCTTAAATTAAATGTAGTTGTTAATCACTTTAACTGGACACTCAGGATTTGCCTTTCCACTGGAATTCCATCGTTTCCCAGGTTTGCTCTGCAATATTATTTTATAATCTTATTTTTATTTTCATGTTTAAGTAGTCGTGAGCATGAGTATATTTAAAGATATTCACCTGCTAGTGAAGTGATGACATAAAGGCGTAGACAAACATTCATGTAGTTAGATTAAACTAAAATTAAAAATTAGTAGTCAATCACACATTCACCAAACTAATTTAGAATCTTCCAATATGATAAAACGGCTGGATGCCTTCTTTAAAACGCAACTGGTCCCCACACAAAAATGAGTTTCCTAACTCAAGATATAGAGATATTAAGCTAACTGACGCAATGGAATTTGTAAAACCGAACAGCTCAATTCATAAAATCACTATAAATCACATGATCAATATAAAATTACAAGACTTCACAGTATTAAAGTAGTAAAAGTAAGCTTTCTAGTCTAATTGGTTTCACTCAAAATTGATTCCAATTGCTCATTCTACACCCAATTTAACTCAGCTACGTCATCATGTTTTTATGCAGAAAATAATCGTATTTCAAAATATCTACTAACACCTAATCATCTCATTCCCATCAAATATAAATTGTTTATCATGAGACACATAATAATAACTATAATACTAATTCAAAATATATCTAAAACATGATTTATAAAAGAAATCAATAATTAAAAATCTAATCTTCTAGCATGCAAGCAAGAATAGAGAAGAAACATTCATAAATCATAAATCAATCTTAATAACTGATGAAAGGTTTTTCCTCACATTATAATTTCCTATCTACACGTGAGTATATTAGGTATCGTCTCCACAGGGATTTACGTGATATCTTAAACCATTCAACATCGATTATCATTTTAAGTTAGGGTTTCAAATTTGTTTACTAAAACCTAATCGACTTTCAAAATATAAATAAATGCTACGAGTAATAGGGCATAAAAGCGTCGGTATCAAAGTCATAAATCAAGCATCGATAATATTCTAATGATCGTGATAAAAGGATTCTAGTTTTAATCTCGTTTTAACGATATTATCACACATCACTCGACAACATTATTCGTGTCCAAATAAAGTTGTGAGATCGATTGTATCGTTTAATCGACGATTTCCCAATCTATTAAACGATCCAAAAGCATTAAGTATTGATGCTTTAAGTGATTATCAAAACATAGTTCCATGTCTAGAACACTTGTTTTAATAGAAAAGTATTCTAACCCTAGATTTAAATGTATTTGTCAATAGCATTAAACCATAAATAAGATTGAATAACAAGAATAACTTTCAATATATTATAAAATTCTAGAATCAAATATTTACGTGATCAAATAGACTACATCTAGCTTGATTCATTACCTCTAATCCCAACAAAGGATGTTTAGTTGATAATTCTCATGTCAACAATACAAAAGTTGGAAGAAAGATGAAGATCAATGCTAGTTTTGATTTCTCAAAAACTCTTGAATGATCTAAACTTGATTCCTTGTTTGTCCTTTGAAGTGCCCTTCTTTTAGCCCTATTCTCTGGTAATAAATCACTAAATTTCATTCTTAATGAAAGCTTAACAATAGTAGAATATCTAACCTAAAAGCTGAAAGATAGCTTATATACAAAAACTGATAAATGAACTATCGCTCAGCGATACATATTTTCGCTCAGCGAAAATAACTATCTGGCCAATGGCATTCTGCCACGTCTTCTACATCATTAAACCGCCTTGATGATTTCGCTGGGCGACCAAGATTTCGCTGGGCGAAATCAAACTTCCCCTGTTCCAGAAATTTCCTGCCTGACTTCGCCAACTTCTCGCCAAGGGATCGTTGGGCGAAAGTGTACTTTGAAAACTCCCAAAATTCCCTGCCTGACTTCGCCAAGCAGTCGCCAAGCAATCGCTGGGCGAAAGTCTTCATGCTTCTCTTTATGATTTCTTGCTATTTTTAAGTTCTGGCTTGCTTTTTCCTACACAAATGGGGAAGAATAAGGTATACAAAGAATAATTGGCATTTATTCATAAATTTCATGATTTTCCTAAGATAACTTGCACAACAAGTAACTAAAAAGCCTTATAAAAGACATGGATTTAATCATTTCTTGCCACTTATCAATAACCCAAAGTACACCCTAGAAAGGTTTTAGAATTTGGGTTAAGACTATGTTACCTCACTTGTTTCTTTAGAGTAGATGGTGGTGGTGAAATTCCCAATTTTGGTCTCCAAGGTGAACCCTAACCTCTCCAATGGTGGATTTCTCTCTTTCTCCTTTGTGGATGCAGCTTCAGGTTCATTCTCCTCATCTCCCATGGCTTCTCCCGATCATCTCCTTCAGCCTCTTATTCTCTCTCTCAATCGACCCTCTACTCTCTTCATCCCTCATCTTATCTCTCGGTCATCTCTCTCACTAATTCTTCCTTGATTCATTGAAGAAATGAATGAATCACTTTGCATATTTTGTCATTTGGTAAGAGATTACAATAATAAAAATGATTGTGGGTATGGGGTGAAGGATGGTATCAGGTAGTGAGAACAAGATGAATGATTGAATGATAGTAGAAGCAAAATGTGGTGATTGTGTCTAGTGCGGTCACCGTGAGGGAAGATATAAAGGTTAGAAGATGGGTATTTACTAAACTGTCCTTAGATAAACCTAATAATTCTATCCAAGTTCCATTCTTAGTTTTGGGCTACTTGAGAGTTGGGGTTTGACCACTTTAATATCATATTTGGTCTAGTCTTCTAACACTAACCCATAATCCAAGCATATATCATTTTGCTAGCAATCTAACTAGTCATAAATTGAAGGGTAATAATAATACTGATAATATGTTGTAATAATAATATTAATAATTATGATAATAATAATAATAATAATAATAATAATAGTAAAAATAATAAATACTTGGTCATGAAATTTAGGGATGTTACAATAGTACCCCTCTCTATACCCGCGTTTATAAAAAATGCATGTACCCAAGCCCGTACCCTCTGGGCACCTAAATGCCTATACTCGCACCCATTGCCCGCACTTTAACTATGAAAAGACAATAAAAAACATCACAATTGAAATAAAACTATGATCCAAAAATTTTTAAATAAATTAAGCAGTTTTTAGGCTAAGATTTAGGTTTAAATAGCTAAATTAATTAATTAATTAATTGTACAGTAAAAAATAAATAAATTATTTATCATATTATATAAATAAGTATATGCGGGTTGCGGGGCTGAGTAGTATAATGCTCATACACGAGCCCATACCCATTTAAATTTACGGGTAATTACCCGAACCCATGAAAGTGGGTTTTTACCCTACCCATTGTGGGTATTTTTTTGCAGGTGTCCATCGGGCCTGGGTCCAATTGCCATCCCTAAATGACACCAACAATATAACAATAATTCTTATCTTTTTTGAATGACACTAACTGTAGTTAATTGTCGCTGGCCCAACGACAATTAACTACCGCTGACCTAACAGCAGTTAACGCATGCATAAATAAATTGAGATAAAATATATAATAGGAAAACTTATCGGATTTGACTGAGGCGTGCAAAATTGCACTGGACTTAAGAGTATTTTGCCACCACGAATAGGTTATCCGATGTGGTTGGCCTCATAGCTAATACTCTACAGGATACAACAGTCACTTCTTGCACCACATGTGAATTAGTAAGGTCTCATGCTTATGGAAACTTTCTTTCTATAATTTACTATGTAATGTTTATACATGTATGTCTATGGCCGCTAGTATAACTCTCTTCCAACCTCTGTAACTTTCGTATTCTACCCTCTCCAATACACTGATTTCTTACTCTTTTTTATACATTGAATTGGATACACATGTTTATTTACGTTGCAAAACTATATATCCTATTAATTAGGATTAACTAGCTATTAAATAGGAATGACTAGCTATTGCGCTACCATGTAACGTTCATATTGACTAGGCAATGGTAAGTGTAGCTAGTTAGTTACAAGACTTAGTCACCAGCAAAATTATTAATTAATATAATTAACTTTAAAATAAATTATTAAATAAAATTCCAACATTGTTTTGTCTATTAATAGTTTATACCAGCATTTTTTATTGGTTGTGTCATTTACATGTGATGTGTGTGACTAACTTGACAAAACATTTTTACCTTACAAGAACATTTTTCAATAGGACTGATTATTTTTTGCATACAATTTACAACCTGTGATAAATTATTAAATTTAGATGGCTTTGGCAATGGAATAGATGGATTTGGTTAGTATTGTCCTAATAATGAAGAATTATGATTATGGTGTTATGATATTTCTCTTGACTTTTAATCTGATAACTGTGTCAAGTTACCATGTTGACAATGCATGGAACATTGCAAAACACTTCATCACTACCATTGCCATAGGTAGTGGCATATGTCCTGCAATGAGCCTATTGGAATTTCAGAATTGGTCTTGTGAAGATTTTCCAAAAATTCCACCATACCAAAGCCTGAAGGTTTATCCAACTCAAACGAAGGTAAAGGACACTTTTTAATATAATTGATGTCTTATTTCAAAGGAAAACACTGAATGTTTGTGAAAACAAACAACTGCAAAATTGTAGTGTTCCTATATATGAATGTAAAAAATAGGTTTAAATGTACTATGAATCAATGATTTTTTTTGTTGGTTTACGATTTTCGTCCCCTGATTTATAAATTTTAAATTTTTTTAGTCCTCCAAATTTTAAAAATTTTGAAATTTTCTCCATTCAAGGTTGGCCCAATAATTTTCAATAGTAAGTTAGGCCTAAAGCAAATTTTTTTGGTTACACCCTAAAGCAAATTTTAATATATGGTCTAAATATGAGATCTTTTTGTTTATAACATCTAATGAAAAATTATTTTTTCTTGGTTGGTTTAAAGTCTTTAGCAGCCTTACCCTTGGGCCAACCCGTCACTGAATTTTGTTGGTATGTTATGAATAATGAGCTGACAAGTAGCCGAGTGATATAACAATGCTTATTTTTTAGTAATATGATTTTATTTTATTTTGAGGTTTTACATTTTAGTAAATTCAAAGCTTTATTTTTTCAAACAATATTTTTCGGATATTGAAAATAAAATAAGAAGATTTAATCCGTGCATTGTTGTCACACTACCTTATTAGTTGGCTTAATTCCAGTTTTGCCCCCTATCTTTTGCCAATTGTGCGATTTTGCACCCCATCCTTTTTTTTGAGCGATTTTGCACCCTATCATTTACCCCCTTTCTGATTTCATAGCCCCTCATGTGTTTCAGGCTGATGTGGACAATAATTAACGACGTGGCACGCGATGACTGGGATAAAACGAGTACACATCAGCAAAAGCCACCCAAAATGACCATTTTGCCCTTAATGGCTTCAGATCCATGTGAAAAGACAAAAATACCCCTATCTTCTTCTTCCTCTTCTAAAAACAACCAAAAACAAAGACATCACGGCTTCTCCTCTTTTCCCCTATTCCATTGCTCAATCCTCGCTCGCCTTTCCTCGCTTCCTCCACAAAACGCAAACCTGATGTACTCAACATCCTCAAACCCACAAATTTATGGATACTCAGACACCATTTCAGCTCCAGCATCCACAAATTCACACCCATCATATGCAAGCTACAACAACAACTATCAACACCAACCTAACCCCTCTTCTAATCCACTTGGTCATGAATATCTAGCATACAACAACAACTATCTAGAACAAGCTCATCATTCTTATTCACAGCATGTTGATGCATCTCAAATTTCAGACCGTCTTCAAAAATCTAGGGATGCATTTTTAGATGCTTCTCAAAGATTTAGGGACAAGCAAACTCAAGCTTCTCTTGCTCTCAAAGGATCGTTAGAAAAGCTCTCTGATTCATTTAAAACATTGAGAGAGAATTTGCAAAAGAGACTTGTTGATGAAGATCGAGAAGAACCACTAGAAGAAGGAGTTGACTTCATTCCTTTTCCAGAAAACAAAACCATGTCCAGAGAAAGGAGTCTCGTAAACCCAACTCAAAATCTACCACATTTGGGGTCTGTTAACGAAAAAAATGATTTTGCTCAACTTCCGACGCCGTCTCCACTGTATCCGCCACCGCAACCATCGCTAAAGCCACAAAACAAAATCGTTTTTCAACCTCCGCCGGCAAAACCACCGGATTTTCTATCACAAAATAGTTATCATCTCTGCTCCAAAGTGACCAAATCCTCTACTCCACCCTTGGTACCACAGCTACCGCCACCAGAACCTCCAGATGTGAGCTTCAAAGCTACGCTGGATTTAGGGGTATTTTTGTTTTTGTTTTTGGTTTTTGGTTTTTGGTTGTTTTTAGAAGAGGAAGAAGAAGATAGGGGTATTTTTGTCTTTTCACATGGATCTGAAGCCATTAAGGGCAAAATGGTCATTTTGGGTGGCTTTTGTTGATGTGTACTCGTTTTATCCCAGTCATCGCGTGCCACGTCGCTAATTATTGTCCACATCAGCCTGAAACACATGAGGGGCTATGAAATCAGAAAGGGGGTAAATGATAGGGTGCAAAATCGCTCAAAAAAAAGGATGGGGTGCAAAATCGCACAATTGGCAAAAGATAGGGGGCAAAACTGGAATTAAGCCTTATTAGTTTTAACTTATGAGATCATTTTTCAACTTGACACCAACAAAAAATTACACTCAAATTCAGTGGTGTAAAAAATTTCTAAAATTTTAAAAATTGGGGAACTAGTCGATTTGAGTGGTCTAATTTAGCTTCTTCAAAAAAATTTGGGGAACTATATTTCAATTTAACAATGGAGGGTTAAGATCGTGAATCACCAAAAATGTTGTACCAAAAGTGCATTTGAGGAAAAAATTACTAAATACTTATGTCTTAGTAAAAATAATACCAATGTCTTACTCAATTTAAAAAAGAACATGCAGCTTGTGTCATGAAATACTTTTAAGATTATGACAATCAAACAACCAAAGATGATTCATACGAGGATCTAATTTACAAAGGTTACACAGCTAAAGATGAAACACTTAACTTTGTGTCACTTTCCTTGTTAGTTATATGAAGTTAAGACATATACGAAATTAGTGCTATATGAGTTGAAATCTCAAATAAACTTTTTATGTATATTAATAAGAAATTATAGGTGATTACGTTATAAATCCTTGTTTTTCTTACTTTACAATGATTCATTTTCGATGAGTCATATCCAAATTTTAATATGTTATTATAACCTATTTGGTGTTGGGCCACCGATTGTTCGATCACTTTCAAATGTTCAATCCCACAATTAAGGTGATCAAACAATCGGTTGACATAAAATTTTAACTCTCTTATGTTTGCTAATATTTTCGTAATTTCTTGAAATATATGCCTTCATTTTTTCATCAATTAAGGGTTAAAGTACTTGTAGTACGGTTAATCTCAGCCAACCGCCTTTGGTTCACCTTCTGGATTTTGATATGACGACGACAGATTGCAAACGACGCCACTTCTCGGTCACCGACGGAGGAACCCTAACACAACTCCCTCCCAACAATTCTCTTCACGCACCACATGTTCCGTTTGATCTTGTGGCAAAAATTCTGTGCCGACTCCCTGTGAAATACCTCCTTCAACTCTGTTGCGTTTGCAAGTCATGGAATTCTCTTATATCCCATGATTCCAAATTTTCTAAAAAGCACCTTCGCTTGTCAACCACCAAGCATGACCGCCACCGCCTCGTCCTTTGCCCCACGCACCCCTTACGTGAGTTCCATATATCTGATTCCTCAATTTCTTCTATTTTTAGCTCCGCTCCCACTACTAGTTTCACATAGCTCAAGCATCCTCTCTTTCTTAATCTTAAGAAGGGAGACTATGTTGGGAGCGTTACCACTTGTGATGGCATGCTTTGTGTTAGGATGGATCCTTCTTTAGCTTTTTTGTGTAACCCTTCTGTAAAAAATTTCAAGATATTGCCTCCTTTGATAAATCAAAAGCAAAAATATTTACGAACCTTATTTACCTTAGTGTATGATCGTTTCATTAGTAATTAATTATAAGTTTATTGATCTTTCTGTAAGCAATAATCATAATTCTTTAAGCAATAATAACAAAGAAGAAGTTAACCTTCATACGTTGGGTACCGATTATTGGAGTGGAAACAAAAAAGAAGTTCTCGTTCATACGTTCAGGATTTCCCCGATCATTATCTCGTTCAAAGATCGGGAATATTTGTGACTCGGTTAATTGGTTGGCATATGATGCTCATTGCCATAACTACGGAAAGGTCATTGTTTCTCTTCATTTGGAGAAGGAGTTGCGTAAAAAGTTTTTGCACTATCTTTATGATGAGCAATTTCGAACTTCCATTACCTTGGGGGCGTTGGGGGATTGTTTGTGCTTTTTTTTTTTTCTCATGGTGACAAATTTTCTGATGTTTGGATAATGAAAGAATATGGAAATGTAAAATCTTGGACTAAATTGTTAAGGGTTAACATTGGCGATGGTGGTTTTTGTTGGTATACCAATGCACTATATATTTATGAGGATGACCAAGTGTTGGTGAATTTTGTAAAGATGGAAAAATATTGTACCAAAAAAAGAAGGTTTTTGTTGGTATACCAATGCACTGTATATTTAAGAGGATGACCAAGTGTTGGTGAATTTTGTAAAGATGGAAAAATATTGTACCAAAAAAAGAAAAGATTCCTATAATTCAACACAACATCTATGATCTTATGTTACCAGAAGTCTATGTGTCAGATGTCTACGTTGAGAGTTTAATATCACCTTTTTCTCATAGGATGTAGATGATGTGTTATGTGAACTTATGAAATTGTTATTTATTTTAGGGTTAATAATGTTTTACCCCCTGAAATATAGGCAATTTTCGATTTTCCCCCTGTAATTTTTTTTTTAGATTTCATCCTTGTAATTTGAAGATTTTTTGATTTTTCCCCCTGTAAAATCTTTATGGCATCAAATTACAAAATTTATGGTACTTTCACTTCCTGTAATTTGAGTAAATTTTGGTTTACCCCTGTCATATCTTTGATTTTGTACGGTCAAAATTCATGAAGGTCCAAAACCAAAAATCTTCAAATTACAAGGACAGAATCAAAAAAAAATTACAGGAAAAAAATTAAAAATAGTCTATATTTCATGGGGTAAAACACTATTAACCCTTTATTTTATGCTTGTTTTGGTTACCACTTACTTTTAAGGGTTATTGTTAATTTATGGTGTGTGGAAAATGCGGCTTGAGAAATTGTTAGTATGTTGTTTTCATTTATTTATTAGCTAGAGTTGTCAATTTTGTCAACGTGCATTGCATTTTATATAGTTAACAATCATCCAAATCTTCCACGATAGATTATAAAATAATTTCCTTTATTATTTACTCTATTGTTCTGATCAATTTTGTTTTTCTATATCTTTGGTTGGATTCTGCATTCTGCATCTCCTGCAGTGTTAGACCAAAAATGAATATAGTTGATAGTAATGAGTTGCCTTCTTATGGAGTAGAATAATTGTTATTGGATGTATATCTTAAGTTGGTATGTAATTATTTTTCATATTCATTCATGAATAAATGTGTTGCCACGTCATTTATTCTAATTAGTATACTCTATCAATGTACAATTACTATTCATTTTTTCAATAATGTGTTCTCATGTCAATTAATGAGTATAAAACACATTAGTTGACATATACGGCGCGCATACTAATTAAACTCTTATTATAAAAGTTTAGTCAAGGAGGTAAGTGAAGTCTAGTCAACAATTGCTCCTGCCGGAAATCAAACTCGAGTCCTCCCGAATGATTCATCATAGGAGGGGCTCATTAACCACTTAGTTTTATTATAAACTAAAATTGAAATATGATATATATATATATATATATATATATATATAAAATCCATTTCCACCAAATTACACTTGATTTCATTATTTCTTTTATCGGATTTTAGTGTTTAGCGTTATCATATCTTCAAAAACTTAATCATGATTATAGAGAGATTAGTGA
Source organism: Medicago ruthenica (assembly GCA_018208015.1). Taxonomy (NCBI): domain Eukaryota; kingdom Viridiplantae; phylum Streptophyta; class Magnoliopsida; order Fabales; family Fabaceae; genus Medicago; species Medicago ruthenica. The sequence continues at coordinate 1,594,934 of CM031371.1, forward strand.
ATATAAGTTACTTATTACTTTTTGTAAAAAAAAAAAAATTACATTTTACATTATGTTAGTACTAACTGCGAGTGTTGTTTTTGGAAAATTGTTCTGTTGATTAAAAAGTCAACAATTGAATTCTAATTTTATACACTTTTTTGCGGTTTACCCTTTGTAATGAAAGCCAACAATTTATATCTATAAATAATATTTTCTTGGCACCATTCACACCATCAAAAGCATAATGGAAAACTTTTGAATCATGTATTGGTTGAGTTTGTTCCATTCATCACAACCTAATCAAAAGACTCATTTGGTATTTATAGCCATTTAATATTTGATCATAGGTAAGTCTAACCACTACACTTATAGTTGAATCCTAATAATATTATATAAAAACAATCAAGCAAACTAATGCTAAGAGAACCAATGCAACAATGGCCAATCTTCCTTCTCTTCTAGCAATTTTCAGGTTACTTTTGCTAATGACTACCATAAACAAAGTTTCCTCAGCTAGAACTCTTGGTAATCCAACCCCTAATCACTACCATGGCCATCATAGAATAACATTTTTAATGAAGCATATGCTCAATGATACACATCCTAATATTAATACAGAGAAACCTTCCACTACTAAGGTGACAAATCAGTTACCTTTTCCAAAACCTCTAGGGTTTTTTCCTCCTAATGGAGGGATTCCAATTCCACAATCAACTCAAACACAAACACTTGATCTTTCCACCATTGGTTTCTCGTTTCCTACTAGAGCAGCATTTCAAGAGCTGGAATTTGGATCAGTAACATCGATCGACGAGGAACTACTAGTTGAAGGTGATCATGAAGATGAACTAAAGAAACTTGGAAAAGCACAAGGGGTGTATGTAGCTAGTGAAGAGGATGAAAGTACCCATATGGTGGCCATGACAGTGAGTTTTTGGAAAGGTGGGTATGAAGATGGACTGAGACTTTTTGGAGTTCATAGGAGTGATGTCTTTGAGTCACATGTTGCAGTTATTGGTGGCACTGGAAAGTACTATGGTGCTAATGGCTATGCTATTGTTAAGGTTGTGGATAAAGTAGGGTCTAGTACAGTGGAAGGAAAAGTTACAAGTTCTAAGTTCCTTCTGTATGACGTGTATTTTAGTTAGTGCTTAGTAGTACCTTTAAAAATCAGTCCAGATTGTGTTTTCTGATTTTCTCTATAGTATTGAAATTTTACTCAATATGGATTTGATTGTGCTTTATGATATTCTCTAATAGTATTGAAATTTTGTGTAGGTTCGCAAAATAAAATTTGGAAATATGGAACAGAGGAATTTAAAAATTCATACGTAAGAATTGGTAGTTGTTTCGATGAACTTAGCTCGGTCGGTAGAGATAATGCATAATATATGTATGGGTCGAAGTTCGAACCTCACTTATTCACCTTAAAGGTGAATTTCTAGGCACTAGGTTACTACCTCCGTTCCTTTTTAATTGTCACTTTTTGACATTTTACACAAACCAAGACAATTAATAAATGTCACTACTTTTGATACAATAATTTATACTTTTACTATAATAACCTTATTCATTTAATATATCATCTCTTATATTTCTCTTTCCGTAATAAATAACTAAGGATAAAATTGGTAAAACATTATTTAAAGTTGCATTGAACTTTGAAAGTGACAGTTAAAAAGGAACAAATTTTTTCTTCAAAAGTGACAATTAAAAAGGAACGGAGGGAGTACTTGAAAAAAAAAGAATTTGTAGCTTTTGAAAAGATAAGACAAGTTGAAGAATGAAGGAATAGCTAGAATTAGAATATAACTGAATATTATTAAATAGGCTTAATTGATCCATTGATCCCCTAATTAATTTATTGGTCTCATAACTTGTAAAATCAACATTTTGGTCCCATATGTTTGTATCTGATGTTCAAATAAATCTCTGTCTATTAACTTTAACTCCAAATGTCTAAAGTGGAATACAAACAATGTTAGTCCACCATAGACCTTATTAATTTTTTTAAGTTTAATTGTTCGATTTTTTTAATCAAAAAATGACCGTTGGATCGTAAAGGTCCAATGTATCTTATGGTATACCATCAATAACTAATTTTTTTTTTGTCCATTTTTTCATCTTTTCCTCATCTTCATACCATCTTCATAATCAACCTTCATAAAAAAATCAAGAAAAAAACCCAAACAAAAAACATGACTTAAACCACTCAATTTCTCAACCTTAAACATTAATTCATTCTCCAACAACACCTTCCTTCAGCAAATCTGAATACATAAATCTCTCGAACAACATTTCTGAGTTTTAGCATTCCATTCCTAAACCTCTGGTTAACGACAACAACAACCCCACAAAGTAATTAACCAATTTCCAATTCAATGATTCATAATCAGAATCACCAATTACTTCTCACATATTCCAATCTCTACAAACTCACTCATCATCTTCCCACTACTCTCGCTCCCACACCACCTTCACTTCCCCACTACCCTTTCCCCAAATTTCTCTCCTAAGGTTCCAATGAAGATCACCGTCTAACAACCTTGGTGAGTGCGTCGAGGTCGAGTCGATTGGATCTTAAGCCATTATGATCTTTTTTTTTTCATTTGACTTAGGCATGATATGCTTTGATGTGAAGGATCTTTGTTTACTATGAAGGAAAACTTAATCCCTTACTTCAAGGGATTGAATACAATTCGCAGGATTTGGATTGTATGGAAGGAAGCTGCTGTTCAGATCTGGAATTTATGGTGGGATATTTTCATTATTATTCTGATCCCCAATTGGAGGAAGATGTCACCAAGTCAGAAGGGGTTTATGGTAGGCAGGTTCGCGATGATGATGTTGTTGTGAAGATCCATAAACTTTGGTGAAGATTCGAAACTTAGGATCTCTTGTGAAGATCTGATGGTGATGGTGATTATGATGGTGATGATGTTGATGGTGGTTGATGTTTCTGGATTTTTATGGGTAAATGATGAAGATGATGATGGATGAATGTGATGTTGTAGATGATGAAGAAGAGGAAGGAAGAAGATGAAGAAAGAGAAAATTAATTAGTTGTTGTTGACTCACATAAAATAGACCTGCGTAATTCAATGGTCCTCCTTTAGAAAAATATCAAACGATTTAAATTAAATTAATTAATAGGATCTATGGTGGACCACTCTCAAGGTTGGTCTATCATAGAAATTTGAGGTTAAAGTTAACAGCCAAAGACTTTTTTGAATAATGGAGAGAAAGAAGAGGGACCAAAATGTTGATTTTAACGGTTATGAGACCAAAATGAAAATTGGAAATTAATTAGGGGATCAAAAGACCAATTAAGCCTATTAAATAAATTAAAAATCATTCAATCAAACAACTTTATGTTGGAACAGTTGCATTTTTGGATTGTTATTTATCCTCACTTTGGCGATGTTTGGTTCGACGTATAAAGCAATTAAAATTGATTCTGAAAATGTAAAATTGATTTTAACATATAGTGGTTGCTCTCGTAAAATTGGTTTTGTCTCGGGAATCGATTTTAACTTAAAATAGTATTTGTAGCTTTTGAGCTAAAATGGGATAACACCGAAATTTATTGTTTAACTCACATTTATCTAAATATATCCAAACATAATCAACTTTCCTGTCAACTCACTTTTAAGTTTACAAATTCAATTTATTCAAAATCAATTTTTGTCGGAACCAAACATGCACTTAGTAGCTCTATGATTAGAGACACTGGCTTTGAAAACTTGAACAACGGGTGCTAAAATGACAGGGTGTGTTAATTTCGTTAAAATTTGAAGAAATTAGACAGCACAAAATATTTGCCTCATATACTTGATTTTCTTGTTTTTGTGGCATCCCTATTATTAGGAGACTGTTTCATAATTGCCATGGTTTTCATTTTACTGAAGTATGCTCATCAAATTACATGTTCTTCTATATATTGCTTATTGGTTTAAGCTTATAACACGTAAAATGCAGTCAGTACTGGAGCAAAAAGAAAATATAGGTTCTGCAGCATGGAAAAGCTGGTCTTGTAAGAAATGGTGGTGATTCAAGCAACAATTTAAATTACCTATCATCCATTAAAATGAGTCTTATGTTAGAGATGGAGATCAAACTATATTACTACACTCCAGAACTCTCGCACCAATACCACCAAACAAACCTTACCTCTCTTTAGACTGTCATGAGACCTTGACACTACATCTCCACCCAAAAGTTAAAGACATTGAGCGGAGAGATTGGGAACAACTAAAATAACAATTGATTTGTATCTTCATATGAAGAAATAAAATATGACTTTAAGAAGTCAGCATTAGAAACCAAATTATTGTCTTGCTATGTGGTAACTCAAATTCCTTTCGATCATCCAGGAAAAGTAAATGCAAAGCCACCTATTACTTCCACATAATTAAAGTGACGTTTGAATTCGAAAAATGTCAACTCTAATTTGAGAGTTGTTTTATCCAAAACACAATACAACCAATGGAAAGAAAACCAACCACTCCATATATAGTATCAGCTCCACCTGTTGAATTGAAGATTAGAGTCAAGAGTTAAGAGACCCCATCCTCGCCACTACCACACTCAACAATATTTGTGAGTATATAGACACAATTAGAAATCAGCTGAATCAACAGTAAACTAAATCTTCCTTCTACAACAATCAAGCTCGCCGCAACGCAAATGGCCCATGCATTCATATTCAATCCTAGCACTATGAAAGCCACCATCAGTCTTTTCTTCCTAATCCTAACCACCAACTTCTTGATTTCCAACTCTGCAAGGATCTTAGATGAAGTGGATCTACAAGAACCACAACAAGTCATTAACAATCTACCACTCCCATTAGTATCCAACCCTTCACTCACAACAACAATTCCCATTACCACACCACATACAGGCCCTGTCACCAGTAATGAAGAAGCAAATGCTGACCCACCAATAACAGAAGTGCAATCCCCTGCAGGAGATAATTTCTCAATCTCACCAGTGGCAAGTCCCACAAATGAGGATCAACAGCAGCCACAGCCGGTGGTAAAGGAACCATCACTATCATTCTCCATGCATGATATACTAGGTGGGTCATACCCATCAGTAAGAGTGGTAACCGGAATAGTAGCAAACAGTGATGTAACAGGCTTACCCTTCTCCAAAAACAACAACAACATCTTCCCAATCACAGGAGAATACCCTTAGTCATCCCCAAGCTCAATGGCATCATTACAAACAACAACTTACCACTCCTCGTAGAACTAGGTAACGGTCAGTCCTCCTCCACCGTGTTCCAAAACCGGGGAACCAACAACGTTGTTACAGGCGGCAACAATCAGCCGTTTGTTTCAGCAGGGAACCTTCCAGGAGGGTTAACAGTTCAGAAGCTGATGTTTGGGTCTGTGACAGTGATCGATGATCAGTTGACTGAAGGGCACGAGCTGGATTCGGGTGTGGTTGGAAGAGCACAAGGGTTCTACACAGCTAGCTCATTGGATGGTACTAGTCAGAGCGTTGTGATGACGGTGTTTCTGCATGGAGGTAATGATCATGATGGCGTGGATGACAGTATAAGCTTGTTTGGAGTTCACAGGACAGCATCGTTGAAATCTGAGGTTGCAGTGATTGGCGGGAGTGGTAAGTATGAGAATGCAAGGGGATATGCAGCACTTGAGACGCTGCTGAAAGAGGATCAGCATACCACAGATGGAGTCGACACCATCATCCATTTCAATATCTACCTTACTCACTAATATGCAACACTTTTTAGAATTTTGGTTTTCTTTTGATGTCCACTTTTCACAATGATGTATTTGGATCAGTGTAGATCCAAAATATCTATGATTTTTCGTGCTATTTACATTCTTAATTATATATTTTTTTTTTTGCATTGTAAACTCATTTCACAAAAAGAAAACACGAGTGAAATCCATTGGATTTTTGGTATTTCAGTTCATGATGGCAAACAGCCTAAACTAGTTGATATATATGCAGTCACGATTTTAGGGATGAAACTGAACCTTCATTAGAAGAAGGTATTTTAGAAATGGAAAACATTTTATGACTATTCATATAGTAAGTGGGTTCATCATTCTGTATCGTACAAACTCATATATGACATGCACCATCAAAAAGAATAAAGGATTAAGGACATTGAACTAAACTTCTTAGTATCACAGCAAACAGGTCTTGAACCCCTTTTCCAATTCCTCAGCATTCAAGTTCTTCCCTATGAAAACAATTTTGTTTGTCCTTGGTTCATCTGGCCGCCACAATCTTTCTGGTGAACCTTGAAATATGTCATGAACTCCCTGTTACAGAAAAAAGCCATGCTTTATTGGCGAAACTGAACATAGTTTATGATAACAGTGAAAGTAAGTCCTCTGAAGCACAGACACCGCTCATGTTATGTGTCTCGGTGTCTGACTCATGTCGCTTAATTGAAAACAACAACAATAAATAGGATAGAAGTAATTTTAAAATCACCTGAAAGACAAATCTTTCATTCATTCCTTGAACAGATAGAAGACCTTTCATCCTATAAATGTCTTCACTACGTTCCATCAATAAGGTACTAAGCCAAATGTTAGCCTAAAGAAAAAATATGTTAGTTACGCTTCCAGCACATAAATGCCAACAAAGATTTTTTGCGTGTGCATAAACATCTAAAATAAAGGCATTTCCCCAAGCATCCAAATGGATAAGACAAATTAATGAGCTTAGTTTTAAGCAGACAAATACCAAGTACTAACCTTCTCAAGGTCTAAGTTTCCTTCACAAACTATGCTCACTGATGAAACGCCAGGATCGTGACTATGATCATGAGCGTGGTGATCTGCATATAAAAACAAAAAAGTTTCCCTCATTTCTTAGCAAAAAAGTTAATACTATTCTATAAGCTATGTCCTTATAATTTGTCCTTATGAAACGAGAAAGGATTGAATTGGGAAGCAAATAGGTAAAAACTGATGGACACCATTCAAATAATAAAATTATAAAAAATAGGATTGACTTTAATCGACAAATCTTATAAAAAATAGGATTGCAACCTGAACAGTGTTACAAACAAGAATAACATGTCACAAATACAGTCAACACACATGACAAATTTAGGTACCATGCTTGTGGTCATGTGAATCTTCATGGTGATGGTGGTGATGATCATGATGATGGTGTTCATGGTCATGGCTATGGGCGTGATCTTCGTCTTTTGATCCTTCATCATTAACAGCGCTCTCAATCCTTAAAAAGATCAAGAAGACATGCACAAATCATATATTCAGGCTTGGACAGTAAAAACATAATAGCAAGATATTAACTGAAGAATATCTAAATACCCATGAGGTTATGACTAACATGATGACAAAGCAAGGCATTTGACAAGGGTAGAAAAATGTGAGTGCTACTTAGAACATTAAATAAAAACTAAAACTTAGATAGAAGAATGAGTTATATAATTTTAATAGATAGAAGAATGAGTTATATAATTTTAAAAATAACTAAACTATTAGATACATTAGGAAGAGAAAGACACCAAAAGTTCTAAAAGTTATATGGTAGGAAATGAGAATGATTTTAGTATATGGTCAACTAAACAATGAAAATAACTCGAGTATATGTACAGGCTAGCAGGATGGACATGATTAAAACTAAACTCGTTGTGCCAAGAAGAAGTAAACTTACATTAAAAATTTACTTTTTCTTAAACAATTGAAAAAGAAGGAATAGTATATGGTCAACTAAACAATGAAAATAACTCAAGTATATGTACAGGCTGCCAGGATGGACATGATTAAAACTAAACTCGTTGTGCCGAGAAGAAGTAAACTTACATTAAAAATTTCCTTTTTCTTAAACAATTGAAAAAGAAGGAAACAAGAAGAAAAAAAAAAGGTACCTCTCCAAATCAAAGCCTCCAATGCCAAGAACATAATCCAAGTTCACCTTTCCATACTCCGTCCTCTTTAAATTGGCCAAGCTGTTTATTTTCTGAAATATATAACACAATAAAATTAGTCAGACGTTTTCAAAATAATGAATTAAAATTAAGAAAAATAACTAAACCCCTAGATACAGTAGAAAGAGAAAGACACTAACCCTAATCCGCTGGACCAAAGAAGTGATGTCTGATTCGCCAACAAGATCAGTCTGGTGCAAGATAGACAAGAGTATTATAAGAACCACTTTGTATTAACGTCTAACTTAGAGAAGATTCCCAGTTAAAATAGGTCTATGGCGACTACTAATATGAGAAGCTGTTTTTAAAAAGCTCGTAGTTAATGTAAGATTCTTTTAACATTTCTTTTTCAATAAGTGTTTCTTGAGAATTCTATCCAGACAGTTTCATAAAATATATATCTTGCACAAAGAACAAAGTATTCATTTCATTCCATAGCCCACTACATAGTTCAGTTCAAGAATAACTTCGAATTAAATGTGTAGAAGGACTAGGTCAACTATACTGCAATATAGTGTAGTCAATAGCACCACATAGCAGCAGAGCAGTTTGGTGTAGTGGCCGCAATGGAAGCTATAGTGGCCGAAACAATAGTTGTCGCGGCGAGATGGTGCTGCACCTCATAATGAAATTGAAAATTCCAAAAAATCCCTTAAGATTTAAATGTTGGGGCTTTAAGGTTGTGTATTTTAAAAAAATTACAATTGAAAAGTACCAAAACAGTGAAGATTTAAATGTTGGGGATTTGAGGTTGCGTATTTAACATCTAGCTTAGAGAAGATTCTCAGTTAAAATAAATTTATGGCTATTACTTGCAGGAAAATCCTTAAAAGTTTATAATGTTCATGGAGAAGTAAAATAAGATATTTTTCAGATGCAGAAACTGATTCCAATTCATATGAGAAGCTTTTTTTAAAAAAAAAAAAAAACATTTTTATTGTAAGATTCTTTTAACATTTCTTTTTCCATAAGTATTTCTTGAGAATTTTAACCAGACAGTTCCATAGAATCTATATCTTGCACAAAGAATATTCATTTCAACCACAGCGCACTGCATAGTTCAGTTCAAGAATAGTTTTGAATTGGATGCATAGAAAGACCAAGCCGGCCATACTGCAATATAGTGTAGTCAATAGCACCCTATAGCAGCAGAGCAGTTTGGTGATGCGGCGAGATGGTGCTGCACCTCATAATGAGATGGGAAATTCCAAAAAAAAAACTTAAGATTTAAATGTTGGGCTTTGTGGTTGGCTATTTCAAAACAATACTGTCATTTTCCCCCTCTTCTTGTCAGTCACAGCTAATTGTTGAGTTTTTATGCATGTAGAAATATTGAATGTATGAAAGTTTCAAATAACGGCCATTCTGCTATCCCGTAATGGAATTTTGGGGCCGGCTACTATCACTATGCTCCACTGTCTAAGAATGATAGACTATTTTCTTAATAATCCATGTTTTATAACCCAAACTAAAAGCGATTCTTAAAGAAAAATAAGTTAGTTAATATCTTATTTGAAAAGATGTCTTTAAAAAAGTCATATTTCTTGTAAGATTCTTTAATATTTCTTTTTCCATAAGTGTTTCAGTGTTGTCAATTGCGAATAGCGGAAAATAACGGTTTGTTAAAATTCCACTACACGACAGTGCTATAGCGCCACTATAGCTGCCATCTCCCATCATTTTGTTTGTACTAAATAGCATATGGAGGAACAATAACAATCTGCTCAAATTCCGCTATGCAATAGCGCTATAGTGTTGGCGCTATAGCCGCTATTTAACAACACCGAAGTGATTTGCGAGAAGTTTATCCAAACGGCACAAAGAAAGTATTTATTTATTCCATAACTTGATGTAGAATTTTTAGAATAATTCAAAATTCGCTATATGGAAGGATATATAACCATACTATACATTATTTAGCTAGTGATTTACTAAATCTAAATCAATGCCCCATTTTCTCGACAATCCATATTTTTCATCAATGAAAAACTAAAAACTATTCTGTATTAAGAATAAATTAGTCATGAATACCTTATTTACAATTATTCGATCAGCATATGCAATCTGTTCTACTGCCTCATTGACCACACCTTTTGGTTTAACCTCATCAAGATGCAAACCAGCATGTTTGGCATCAACCAAAGTGACAACACCATCCAACTTGACTTCATTGAAAATATTATCCTCAGCATAAAAGGTCTGGATTATCGGCGCCGGATTTGCCAAACCTGTATTAATGCAAACGGTCAAATCATATTAGATACTAAAACCCTAATAAGCAGTTCCGTTTCACAATGAAGAATTTTGAAGTTGCATAGTTAGATACCAGTAGTCTCAATAACAATATGGTCAAATTTGCCTTTCTTGGAAGTGACTAATTCAGAAATCATTCTCACAAGATCACCCCTCACAGTACAGCAAAGACAGCCATTGTTCAACAACATAATATCTTCAGCACCGGCCGTTTTCGCCGCGACTAAAGAACCGTCAATATCAATCTCACCAAACTACAACAATCATATGCATAAATCAAAACATTAACACTGAAATAATCACAGTCATAACCATAATCATATAGATATTCGAATTCAACATACCTCATTTTCAATAACCGCAATTCGCTTTCCATGCTCCGCTGTGAGAATATGATTCAGCAGTGTTGTCTGTTGAATTCAAAGTCAAAATTGATTAAGCGCTTAAATTATTTATTCAATTAAGAAAAAGAGAGAAATGATGATGATACCTTGCCGGAACCGAGAAAACCGGTGATGATGGTGGCGGGAATGCGGTTATCAGGTGGAATAACGGTGGAGACGTCGGAGGAGTCATCGGTGGTTTGAGGCGGAGATGAGGTGGATGATGAGACGGTGAAGCGGCGAGTGAGTTTGTTATGGTTGTTACGGAAGATTCTAGAAATTGGAGATGAATTCAACGGTTGAAAATGAATAGTTCTTTTAATTCTTGTGTTGGTGGAAAGAAGAGTGGTGAAGGGTTTGGGTTTGCGATAAGCTGCGCCGAATAAGCTTGAAGCAAGTTCAGTGAAACAAAAAGCCATGGAAAATGTTGTAAGCAAACAAGGTTTAGCTAGCGTTGAAAGAAGCTCAAACAAGATGTTTTTTTGAACTAAATTCACTAGTTAGCCACAGGGTTTAGATTTTTTTTTTTTAATTTATTGGATCGGATTTTGGCTTTCATATTAGGATTCTAAAATGTAAGGTCCAGCTTAAGTCTTGAAAAATTCCTCTTTAGACACTTATGCATTGCTGTCGGACACCCCGAACTGAAGAAAGTTGCCCCAACGACAACTTTTTTGTTGTTGTGAAGAAGTTAAATTAGCTCATTCAAATTGGTGCCGGAGAGTCTCGAACCTGAGACCTTGAAGAGGAGCACGCTTCTATATCTCAAGTCAATACCACTATGTCAACCTAAATGGTTTTGCCCCAACGACAATTAATGATCGTTCCAGAAGTACTAATATGCTTTGTTTAGCTTTGTAGCTTTCTGATCATCACACCATTGGCCATTATTATCATTGAGAGAACATATCACATTCGCACTAAATTCTATAGCCTTGAAATGAATCTCATGAAAAACATATTAATATATATCACATATATTTCGTTAGGTCTCAATTATAAACTATATTTCATATTTTAGATTCATTAAATAATTGATGTATTTAGTTTATATTACAGACCAGATACATTAATTATTCAATAAATTTAAAAGGTGGTTTTTTGTTTATAGTTGAGTTCGAGAGAGTATACATAATACAATCTATGGTCACTATTATAAGCAAAAAAACATTTTTTAAGTACATTGAATAAATGATATACTTGGTATATAATATAGACCGATACATCATTTAGGCATCGTTTGGCCTGACTTTTTACAGTCCAAAAGCTACTTTAAAATAAAGTTAAAATTAAGGACTTTAAGAAAGAAGTTAAAGTTGTTTGGTTACTTTATTATTTTTTTTGTTTTAAAGCTATTTTTAAGTTAAAAGTTGTTTGACAAAATATTGTACAAATATATAATAAATATAAAAAAATATTAAAATATTTTTTGAAGGGAAAAAATGTTTAAAATATTTTTTTAGTAAATACTTAATAGATATTGTGTTTGGCCTACCTTCTCCTTAAAATTGTAGAAAAGTAGAAAAAAAGTCGGGGCAAACGGTACCTTACTCAATAAATCTAAAAAGTGGTTTTTTGCTTATATAGTGACCGGATGATGTATAACGTAGACCAACGTATTAATGGACGCATTTGGCATTGGAGATATCCTTTTGGTGGTTATTCTTCTCGTTGCGGTCCATTATTGGAGGCTAAACAGAAACACACCCATCACAAAATGGCTTTCATGGAAATGCTACCTACGTGTCCAATTTCAATGATTACATAAACTTAGAATTGAAACCCTCTCAATTTTTCTCAAATGTTTCATCTCAACCATTAAACATGAGAGAGAGAGAGAGAGAGAGAGAGAAAGAGAGAGAGAATTATAAAGAAAAAACGAGATTGAGTTTAATGGTTGAGATGTAACAATTGAGAAAAATTGTGATATTTCAATTGAGAAAATCCATTCCTAAGACAAAATACAGGAACTTTCATTTTTGCCAAGTTTAACGGCAAGCAAAACTTGTGTTTGAGAGCAATGCATTCCTAAGAACAATTTTCTAAGTTATTTTTGATAGGTGAAACAAAATCAATACAACTCAAAAGTTATTTTTGATGGGTGAAACAGAATTCATTCATTTCACTAGTGATATCAGTTAACTCATCAACTCCTAGATTTTTAACTCTTCAACTTCTTTAATCTATTAGTTAAAACCAACTGAACTATCCAACCCCAAACAATGGGGAGAAGTAATAGCAGTGATCACCGCTTTATTGTAACTTTTGAAAATGATACGCTGAAATTTGTGAATATAAGCAATTTGTAAGGACTCAAGGAGCACTAATACTTTGGGGTAGAAGAAGTAAAGAGATGGAATAATAAAGAGATAGAGGTTTGGTTCGTTGTGGCAATGTGTGTGAGAGAGAAATAAATAAATAAATGAAATTTAAGTTTCTAAGTTCTTTTATGAATATATGGTTTTTTTTTTGGGTTTTTTCATGTAAAAAAATGTAATAATGTTTACATTTTATAACTTAAATAAAAGACTGAATGGTTATTGAAATTAAGTTAATGAAACGTGGAATCCATTTTTCCTAAAACAAATCATTACTAAATTTACAAATATGTTTTGATTTTTTTTTAGTTACATCCATAATCTCACTTTGAGATGCAGTGAGACTATATTACTTTATTGCCACTTCTTAATTTGTTAATGTTATAACCGGAACCTCTGTAAAAGTATAACGAATAATATACAATTCTCATTCTCTCATAAATCAACTAATCGATCATAATAATGAGTTCACTTTTTTAACTTTTTATGTGTTACTATTGGGACAACATTGTCCATTTGTATGCCATGTTTAAATACAATCTACTCTATCCATGTTTAAATGGTGTTTTTCCAACCGACTAGCAATACATTGTACATGCAATTATCAAGAGAAAATTACTTAGGGTTTGTTTGGATTGAGGGTTTATGAGATGAAAGAAGACAATATAAAATATTTTTTTTAAATAAATTAAGTGTGATTGAATTATTATATGATCATTTATCTTGTTTTTTTTAGAGGATCATTTGTCATGTTGTTATTTCAATTTTTAGAAGAAAAAAAACATTTTATAGTGTCCCTAATTTAAAAATGAAAAGTAAGTTATCTTCTCTATTTCTCTTTTAAACTCTTTATCCAAACACGCCCTTAAAGTATACATGTTTTAATAAAACGTAGGCCAACAAAAATTGAAATCATGTACATGTAATTAGTTTAGTTTACAGCACAACAACAACGAACATACACGTTCATGAACCCACATGCAATTTATAGACACAATAAAATATAAAGCAGAAAATTAACTTAAACTCAAAAATCATTTTAAGTGACGACTTTATGCTTCAATTTAACTTTTCATCAAACTTGATTGCATACTCATTGAATGTTTATGAGAGAGAAGTGAAGAATTAGAGAGTTAGAGATGAAAGAGTTTTTGAAAAAATTGCTATGAGCAGTGGCAATTTTGGAGCACGACTAAATTTTAAATTAAATTGGTGTAACCAAATATTCTTAGGGTGTTACTTGAAAAAGTCATATGTTTTTAGAAGTGTGAGATTTCAGTAAAAAAAAAAATGGTATACAAGTTATGTCGAGTTTCAAATGTGCCTAATGAACTCACCATTTTGTGTATATAATGCAATGCTTGATATTATTTTAGATAGGTGAACATAAAAAGTGCAATTTTAAGTCTTTACAAGATCATGCTGCAAGCAGTTTCAATCTTTCATATTAAGTTAAGATATATTTTTTAAAAGTAAAGATTCAACTTGATCATTTATAATTTTTTTACGACCAAATTTAATCATTTACAAAAAAATAATATCTATGAAAAATAAGTTAATCTCCGACACATTATAAATCCTCTCCAATTTAAATGTCAGGGTCTAGTTTGATATTATTTTTGTAAAACAAACAAAACTAGATTGTGAGAAAATTGAGAGAGACCTTAGTCTTCATTCTTTTTTACCTAATGATTTTTTGGTGACATATTTAAACCCTTATAAAAAAAAAAAGTTTTCTCACAAAGTTTTTAGTTCCGTCAATGCATATAGTGTCGGCGTTTTTATAGAGTGCAAGTACTATGCTATTTTTTATATATATTCAAATTTTTGAAGGTGTAACCGGAAAAACTCATATGTTTTTAGAAGTGTAAGATATTTTATTTTATGTAACTAGTTAAAAACCCGTGCTTCGCACGGGTTGAATACTGAGATTTCTAAAAAACTTGTTATATAATTCCATAGGTTAAAATGTCTATAAATGATTAAATTGAAAGTTTTTATAGATGGAATGCTTGTTAAAAATTTGATTTGATATAGGTATGATGGAATGTACTATATAATGCTTATACCAACTGATTAAGTATGTATATAAAATTATAGATGGGTAACCGATTATGTGTTATACATCATCGTCTAAAAAAATGTTTTGAGTAAATAATTAATGCCTTTGAAGTTTGCTACAACAATGACTTGGTATAACTGTAACTTTGTGAAATAATTATTTGTCAAAAGTATATATAGTGCAGAGCAGATCAGTATTGGTACTGAATTAGAAATTGCTTGTAATGATTCAATAATCTTTATGGAACTTTTGATATTAATGGTAAGTAGATGTTTGTATTTTTATTAAATAACAGTTTGATATTGATTATTATGAACCATAGTAAATGTGACAGAGTTATGTTTAATCATGCTCAAAGTAGTTAATTCCTAATACTTAAATGGAAACTCAATAGACATGAATTTCTTAAAAGGATACTGCATTAATAAAAGTTAAGAAAGTCAACATTGAATACTAAGCAAAATACATCAGTTCAAAGTACTTAAAAGGATAAGTGCAAAATACATGAAGATTGAGCATTAGAATTTCTAGAGTTCATGCTGATAAGAACAAAGAGGCAAAATAGAATGATTGATAACAGGACAACTTAAGGATCGATTATGAACACATGAACAAAGTTACTGATAAGTTCATCAAAAAACTTAAATCTTATTGTGTCATCAGGCTGAAATCCATTTTGGAGGCAAAAAGAGTTCCAACCCTGTTCAAGTGCTGCAATAATTTCTTCTTGTCTATGAAATCGAACTTCACACATGGCTCTTGGACTGTTAAGTTTTCCGCATAGGATCAAGTGATCAAAATCATTTTCCCAAAGGAATTGTTTGAAATCTCGAGTAAGTACCTAAAAAGGATGAACAATATATATATGGTTAAAAGAGAAATTAAAAGGATACAAAGAAACTAATGAGAATAATCAATAGTTTGAAAAGTTTACTGAACTAATTGATCTGGTTCATCAAAATCAACATCATCCAAAGTGATCTCAAAAAAGACAGTTTTATCTCTCTTGGGACTCAAGCTATGAAATGATGGTAGTTCATCAGAATCTGCATATGTTTTCCCCAACTCTAAGAAAAAACGATCTCTTCCTAGATAGTTTAGGATCACTTGTTTGTGACCTTGATATTGGTAAAACTCTCTGAGCCTAGTCCATCCTTCAGTTAAGAGAGGATGTGCATAGTCTCCATTAAAAGTTAGAATGTGAGAATTTCCTGAACTATCAATCAAGTTCCAGCTATATCTTAACTCTTCCTCAAATTGTTGAAGAAATTTGGGATGAATTTCAGCATAGCCCTGAATCAAACAATGAGATAGAGTTAGTATCAGAAACTGAAATTTTTGAAATTGATAATGAAATGATAAATATACATTGATATAAAGAGAAAATAATTGTCATCTAGGATTAAAATCATTTAACTTGATAAAATTTGGAGAATGAACACTAAGATAAGAATCTGTTGTTAGTATAGATAATACATGTAATACTGCATTGCTTCTTTATGTCAGATCTAAGTTAATAAAAATTTAGATAAGAATTGGAAACCTGTCCTGGTACATCAACTGTTTCAAAAGCATCAAGAATTTGCCTTCTGATCACAATTCGATTTCCAGCCATGACAGAAGTTTTGTTTAAGTTTCTTTGTAGAAATAAGGATGGAACTGGACAGTTTGCATAGAACACTGATAATTTATAACAGCAATACAACAATACATGTCATTTATAGGCAGAAATTATTACTTTTCACTTCATAGAATATAATCTTTCAACATATTTTATTGTAGAAGTAAAAGATATGATGTAGAATCTGAATCTACAACTAAAGATAAGTTAGCTTTGATATTATTACATACATATGAAAAGTTGCAGATTCATTAGGTTGGTTCTACTATGAAATTCAACAGCTTTAGTATACATAGGCTTGGCTTTAGTCTTCTTGTGATGGAGTATAAAATCTGACATGTATCCATAAGTATATCAATTCCATTGGTCAAATCTTACTTTCAATATATTCTCTTAGCTATGTGTCTATGACAATAACTTGCTATTTCAATGCTAGTCCTTTCAAGTGATATTGTAAAATGTGAGATTCTCTTAGATTAAAACCAAATAAAGTATCCTCTAGCCTAGTCCTATGCGTGTGACTCATGCTATTAATCTATCACATGCTTGCTTATATTTATAGTTATGGTTATATCCTATAAAATGTGAAAGAAAAAAAATTAGCACTAAGGAAAGAGCATAACAATAAGAAATTTAGATACTTACAGTTTGAAAGACATATCCAGGGCCCTTCAATATGAAATGTGAGGTAAATTTGCTTTTTATTGAACTTGGTTTTGATTAACCTTTTTTAACAGTGCAAAGAAATAAAAATTGCACCCACACTGAATGTGTCCTGGAAAATCAAATTGAAGGTTGTTAAAAAAAAATCTATACGTATAACATAATTAATCTGTTAAATATAATAGTGAAATTTAAATACTTACTACGTGGATACAAAGTTCATCTGACATTTTGGAAGACTTCCTTGAATACAACATTTGTTGTATTAGATAAGGCTTTTTTCGATTTATCATGTATCAATATTTTAAGACCTTCCTTACTTTTGACCCTAGACAAAGCAACATAGAGTTGTCCATGACTAAATACGTCTTTTGGCAAGTACAAACCAACATGATCTAAAGATTGACCTTGTGATTTGTTAATCATCATTGCAAATGATACAATGATTGGAAACTGTCTTCGCACAAGTTTGAACGGCCACGGTGACTGTGAAGGTGACAATGACATTCTTGGAATGTAGACCTTGTTTCCAATATTTTTTTCCAGTTATAATTTTTGCTTCAATGACATGATTTGCAAGTCTTGTAATAGTCAACCTAGTTCCATTGCACAAACCTTCGGCTTGATCTAAATTTCTCATCAACATTACGGGTGTACCAACCTTGAGCTTGATAGAATGGTTAGGAAGACCAGATGTTTGGAGACAATTAAGAAATTATGTTGTAATTTGTTCAAAAACATCGTTATCATTTGCTTCACTGCGATCTATGGAATCTGAGCTAAAATACTCTCTTTCTTCTCCTGTACGAATAATAAGATATTAGAATTGATTTACTTTAGTTTTTGATATAAAATATATAAAAATTGATCACCTGGAATAAGATCAAGAATGTAGTTATTAATTTCATCCACAACTTGAATTGTTGAAGCTAATATAGCCCTGCTTCTCAAAAAATCTCCATCTTGAAAATGGTTCAATAACCATGGGTAGGTACTTTGAACAATTGCATCAATGGGGTCAGTGAAATCTGATATTAGAAGTTCTTGCGGAATTTCGATGTCCCCATAACCATCATTTGGTTCAGCTATTTTTCCATCACCAACTTTCAAAATTTATTCAGAAAATTTTCTAACTTCTTTTGAGTTTTGTGTTTGACCATTTAGTAGTCGCATATTTTTTGTTAGTTTCAAAACCTTGCAATGGTCCCAAATGTATGAGGCATTTAGTGTTGAATGAACTATGTCAGATCTATTCCCTCTTGGAATGACCGGAAGTATTTGTCTAAAATCACCTCCAAAGACTATAACTTTTCCACCAAAAATAAGCTTGGACGGCTTTCCGTCCATGCTCATAATGTCTCTTAAGGATTTATCCAAGGCTTCAAAACAAAATCTATGTGCCATGGGGGCTTCATCCCATATTATCAACTTTGTTTGTTTTAAAAGTTGAGCAAGTTCACTTCCTTGTTCTATGTTGCAAATAGATGATTGAATTGTAGGAACAGGGATTTTGAATTTGGAATGTGCAGTTCTACCCCCTGGTAGCAATTGTGAAGCTATGCCGCTAGATGCAACAGTGACGACAATATTTTTTTCTGACCTTAAAGCTGCAGCCAAAGTATTTCACATGTAGGTTTTTCCGGTTCCCCCATAACCATAAAGGAAAAATACACCGCCTTTTTGATTTGTTACTGCTTCCATGATCTTCTTAAAGATACCAGTTTGCTCATCTGGTAGAAACATGGGGAATATAACACTTTATTGTATGTTAGAAATAAATGAAGTTATTCAAAGTAATGTTATCGGGTATATATTATTTTAACCTGTTAGGGAAGCTAGTAACTCTTGAAAAATTGCTTTCTGGCCAACGGGATCATAATTTTTTTCTTCATATATCAACCTATTTCCCAAGAAATCTGTGACATAGCCATTTGGATATGGCATACATTTGAATTCTTTCAAGCTTCTTCTGTTTGATTGCAAGTGTTTTTCGATTTCAATAAGTGTTAGTTGTTATAATTCCTCGTCAGTTAAGTTTAAATCTGCAAAATAATAACAACGAATTCCTGTATGTTAAGCTTTATTAAGTGTATAAGTAAATTTATTAACCAATGAACATATATAATATCACTTATTCATAATGAAATTTGATAAAAAGTTATACCTTGGTTTCGCATCAATCTTCTTTGATCATAGAGAATTCCATCACAAAGCCATTTCCATGAATTTCTCCAAACATGATCAGGTCTATCCATTGATTCAAAAAGTAGCATATACACAAAAAGTTTCCTCAAGCAATGACCTGAACCCCAGAAGTACGCCTCCTTTATTGCTTCAATGAATTCTTTGTCATCTTCTAAAAATCCCAAAGCGAAGCATGCTTCTCGAAATGAAAGGTATTGGATTCCTTTAACAAATTTGAGTTGTTTGTAACTTGTTGGCCCTTTGGTGACAGTTAACATCATCTTTAAGTAATACAACTCTCCGGTACTTTGAGGCACCCACATAAGTCTTCCAATTGTATAACCCTTTTTCTGTGGTTTCCAAGATCTGGTTTTTTTTACATAAACAAACTTGGAAACAAATTCACCATAAGTTAACAATCTGGCTTCTGGATACTTTTTATTTGCCTCCATCCAAGAAGTGAACATTGACTCAGTAACACTTGCCTTAAGGAGAACATTCCCAATTTGCTCATGATCTTTATAGTAAACAGAATTTTCACCTTCATCGTGAAAGAACAATCTCTCAACAGCAGGCTTTCTGCCATGTATTGAATAAGCAAAAATCCTCCAACATGCTTCGCTTGGTGAAACATATCTACTATTGAGGTATTGTTTGATTTCATCTAAATCCCTTTGTTGAGAAGTTGAAGCTTGTCCTTCATTAGGTACAATTACAGCACTAATTCGATCTGAACCCTTATTAATGTACTTAAACAAATATTTGATGGAAGAACTTTGATTGCACCTTTCCATGTTGATGTGTGCGTGATACTTAAGAAGTAGTCTAGCATTGTGTGGCACAACATGCGAATTATTAAGAATAATTCCACCTTTCTCTATAGTATGACCATTTTCTCTTCTTCTGTAAACAGGATAACCGTCTTGATCAACAGCTGTTGTCGGTTGGAATTTCTTAGGATAGTATTTAGAACACTTACCATCTCTCATGCAAGGCGAAGTATGATTTGCCAAACCACATGGACCATGAATCATGTGTGCCTTCACCAAGTTGTACAACTCTGGTTGTTTGACAGGATCATGTATTTCTGCAGAAATGATTTTATTGATATCATCTGGAGTAGGGTATTTGTTTGACGGATGCAAAAAAAGCAGGATATGTGCATGTGGTAGACCTCTCTTCTGGAACTCGATGGTATACATATCTGTTTAATATAGAATAAAGTTATTAGTTGAATAATAAAAATCAAAAGATAAGCAATTAAGAATAATATAATAGAGCATAAAAGGCCTCACATGCCAAGACTTTTCCTAATATTCCTTTTTTTGTTAAATCTGACATGAGCTGGTCAAATTTCATCTTAAATATCCTTGAAACAATGTCGGGTCGATCATGTGCTTTTTGACGTAAAGGACCCAACAATCTTAGAATTTCTGGCCAATTAGGATTGCATGTAAAAGTAATGAACAAATCAGGAAATCCAACTTTGCTACATATAGCCATTCCATCAAAGTAGAGTTGATCCATAAAGCGTCGACTTCCAACATAAGAGGATGTCAAAACAACCCTCTTTCCAATGGATGACCCTTGAGCACTACTTTGTTGACCTTCAACATTTAGATTATTGTATTTTGAAACTCTAAGTTTAGTTTGATTCTTCCTCAACCATTTTAGCCTTTCGGACTCCAACATTGTGAATCCATCAACCAAAAACTGTTGAAATAATCTTCTTGAGGATAACAAAGTTTTTGCTTCAAATGGCCTAATTTGAATTCTGAATGCAAGCCACTCTCTGATTGTTAATTTGTCATGTTTATTAACTTTTGTAACTTCATCATGTTGTTGATCATCTCTATGTGCAATATTAGGTCTATATCCATCTTCTCCATATGGGAAAATTAATGGATACTGATAAGAGAGGTAGCTAGCATGGAATTCATCGATTCTCTGAAGTTGTCCACCTTGAGCTTGGATGATGATGTCCCTTTCTTCAGCATCATCAATATCTCCCATGATCAAAGCAGCAACTTCGGAGACGGTTGGGAGGTTGTAAACTCGGCCGTCTGTTTTTCTATCCGAAATCAACCTAACTTTAAGATCTGGAACATTAACTGAATTCAATCTTTCCCTTGCCATTTTGAAAGACTTTGCATGAGTGTTGTGTTCATACAACATCTTTGATAGCTCTTCAACTATGATAGGATCAATGTTATTGTTATTCCTACACAATAACATACAAACATACATGTCAGTATCCGGTAAACATATGTTTTTGTTATTACTATGATTAAGGAAATGAACTATGTTACAACAAATAAGGTAGAATCATATAATTACCTTACTCCTTGAATTCGATTTTGGATTTCATTTTCTGTGTCGTATATGTAAAGTTGTGCAAACTTAGGTGCTTCTCCATCCTTTGGCAACAAACTACCAATCCTGTGACAACATTGTCCTTGAATTCTAATATTAGGTGGTCCTTTTCCATTATTAAACCTAGTATCGAACTTGGCTCCAGGTGATGTAAATGCAAACATCATGTTATACATTCTAATATGGTTTTGGAATTTTTTGCTCTCCCGAGCCTCCCAATCAAACAAAAGATGTCTTAATGTCTCTGGAGGTTCTTTAAGAGTTGGCAACTGAACTTTTCCTTTACGACAGCACAGCGAAAATTTTGGATTTGCAGAGTGTTCATTTTTCTTAAGTCTTTCATTATACCACAAGCACGCCCCGCAATAGCCACATTTTTGTAAAGGATCTCCAAGATCATGATAACTTGCTGTATTGTAAAATAATAATGCATTATAATTTAATTGTGCTAAGGTTAAAACTAATTTAGCTAAAAGATAGATAGTAATTTAAATTGATTTGATGATTCAGTTTCATCTTGTCCTTGAAATTGTCCATGTCCATGACCATCTTCACTGGTTGAATCATACTCACAATCAGATTTTGCCAAGTAAATAAGTTGGTTATAAATGAGCATTGTGGCATATTTAAATATGATAGATAAAAAAATACAACATCTAACCACCTGGATTTCCCCAAGGATCATAATCAGAATCAGTTTCATCTTCACTTTCAAAATCATTGTTACTTTCTGGTATGAAAGCGTGACGATCAAGTGTTGGAATCGAATTTTGCAGAACCGTTGTTGGCATATGGCCAACAGCTGTAAAATTGTCTATCAAATTTTGCCCCACCTTATTAATAGCTTGGAGCCTTTTAGATCTTAATTGTTGCGGTTGTGTCGGAATTGATGAAGTTCTCTTGATAGACCTAATTTGGTCTACATTTTTCGTACCCTGGACAGAAGTTTTAATTACATTCTGTTGTGATGGTGTAATTTCATGCAGAGGCTTCCGCTTCAAGCAACGTGTGTTGTTCACACCAATTGTTTGGTTCAACCTTGGGTTATCTGTAATAAAAAAAGATTATGCATGTATAACAGATTATATTACGAATAATATAAATAGCAATTAATTTGTTGAATATATTGTGTGTTACCTTGACAATTACTCACACTATCACAGTTGTTGTGTATATGACAGGGTTCACGTTCTGGAATATTTGTGTCCTTTGAAAAATGGTTAACAATTTTGGGTTGACTGGATCCTGAAGGCTGACTGATATTTTCCATGTAGTCCATTGCCTTGGATGCCAAACTAATATGTTTAGAAGGTCTACCAAGTTTCTGTTTTTTTTTTTGAAACATTATTTTCTTTATGAACAATGGGAGCCAATTTTGCAAGAACACGTATATTTGGAGTTTGATGACGATTGCGACGTTTATTTTGCAGAATACGCAACCTTCTCGCTCTTGCAATTTTTTGTTCTAATTTTTTCAGTTCTTTTTCATCAACCATGGATCCTATAAAAGAAATATGCAAAAAAACATCAATCTGATTACTTATAGTGAGAGAAAACAACAAAAAAATGCATACAAATCTGATACTAAGAACATCCTATTGGAAGCAGGATAAAAAAAAACAAATTCAAAAAAATAACCTTTAAAAAACAACTGAATTGATCAGTAGATTAATAGAAGAAAACCAACAATAGAGGAAAAAAAAATCAAAGGATGGATATATAATTAATGTAAGTAGAATAGATAAATTAAACTGACCTTGAGAGGAAGAAGTGTACATTTGCTTGCTTTCTTCAAATTGAATGTGATGAACTTAGATTATGAAAAATAGGTTGAGTTATATATGTTATAAAGAAATAAAACAAAAGTTTTGGAACTTCATAAGGTTGAAAATAAGATGGTGGGAAAGATTGAAATTTAAAAATTTTAATTTGAAAGAAAAGTGAAATTTTAGTGATTAGGCAATATTTTTGAATTAAAAAAATTGGGTGGAATTCTAATTTGCTATGAATTGCATCAGAAAAAATAATAATAATTGGAATAGATATAGATTGAGTGTATTAGGTGTTGAAGTAGGTGTAGATGGTGATGATGGTTTTAGCTACAATCACATAACACAATGGTTGATTTTGTCTTGAGCCTTGCAATAGAAATTTAAGTCTATGAAGTCATGTCATGATTTCCTATACAGTAATTTTAATTACTTCTATAATAATTGAATTACAAACCTTAGATTGTACTAACTGGTTAGATTGATTAAGGGAATGTAAACTTACTGAGTCTTAAACTTCTCAACAACCGGGTGATGTAGGTTAATGAATAATCTCAAACCTGACCAATTGTTACATATATTTGGCCTACCATTGTCTGTATATTAAAAGTAAAGGAATTAAGGTAAAGGGATGGAACATGTAATATCCCGCTTAAACGTGACTTTTATCAGTATCACAGGAATTAAACGAACACAATGGCATAATGGTAATTATAGGAGGGGAGGGATTTAAATAGGGGAAGTATGAGATTTTCCTCATTTATCCTAATCCTCTCTCTCTCTAAAATCTGATTTCTTCCTCCCTCTCTCTCTAATTTTCGTGCATCATCATCTTCCTCACTACCAACCTCTTAAACATCATCCAATCTTGTGGATTATTGGCTAGGAAGCTTGGTTTAAGGAGTTGGAACAAGAGAAAGCAAGAAAGATCAAAGAGTTGAGTTAGGGTTTGAAGCTAAAGGTTAAACCAGCACCAAATCAAGCTTAAGGTGAGCTCCCTAGGGGTTTTAGAACCCCTCTTTGAGAGATTTATAGAGAATTTCTTCATATGCTAGTTTTATAGTGTTTTTACCCTAATTCCTTTTTCTTGTTAATTCCTTGCTCATATACGTTTTAAACTATCAATTTGTAATAGAAAATCATTCTTGACATGTTTGGGATGCTTGGGTAACTTGGATTGAGCAAAAATGGTGGAAAAACATGATTTTTAACAAGTTTTGACCTGTCATGGTCGCTACAGCGACCAGCCGTCGCTACAGCGACCAGACAGCTTTTATTTCTGCCTACGGTCGCTTCAAGCGACCAGCCGTCGCTACAAGCGAGCAGTGCTTTTTCAGACTTTTACCTACAGTCGCTGTAGCGACAGGCCGTGGCTATAGCGACAGCATCAAGACAACACTTGACAGCTTTGCTGTTTTGGGCATTCTGGTGCGCGTGGGCATGGTTTTTCACTCCCGTTTTCTCCAGAAACATTTTAGAAACATTATCCACCATTTTAACCCATCCCAAAAGGCTTCCAATGGTTGAAAGATTATAGGAGCAAGGAATACGCAAGGCATGGGAAATACGAGAACAATGGTTATATGAATAGGAAAGCTTTAAGAACGGCATATGATAACGATATGTCGAATCCTTAGATAGGAAAACATGAATCATGGTATGAGTGCAAGGATTAAATGGATAGATTCCTTGCACATGAGTTGTTAACCCTTAAGGAAAAGCATGCGACTTTGACAGTCAAGAACCTACTTTAGGTATAAGAGATTATAGATGTATTCAGTTTAGAATACAAGGACTATAGGAATGTTTCCACAATCATAGTTACAAATAAGATTATAGTGTTGGTTCTCCAATAATTATAACGATAAGCCAAGAATCATAGGTTATAGGTTATATGTTACAGGATTGTTATATGATTAAAGTAACAGATTATATGCTTATATGTTATAGTTAAAGAATTAAAGATTAAAGATATTGGCGTGCTTGCACGTTTTACAGTTACAGGGCGTGTTCATCAGACTCCGGGATTCGCCGGATGGGACTTCTCCGAGAGGGTTGTCCACACGTTTTATAGGGAGTCCGGTGTTAGCCTGATATGATAGGAATTTCACCGGTTTATAGGGAGACGTATCTCGGGGTTGCTCCACCCGGGCTGCCCTCCGTAAAATGAACTCAGATTAATTGTTTGTTCAACGCTAACAGCTAACATAAAACTGCTATAGAACTGTTTATACGTTTTATGTTTCACAGTTATAGTCAAAGTTACAGTTACAGTTATAGTTAGAGACAGTTGATAGAAAGTGGTCCTAGGTTTCCCCTTGATCACTGAGTTATAGTTGCAGATAGGTTACAGTTACAGTTATAGGTGGTTTACAGTTATAATCATAGTTAGAGATACAATTATAGACAGATTCAAAGTCATAGGCAGAGATTTACCCTTGTGGTTAAAGTAAAGACTTGGCGATTATAGGAAATCCCCAAGATTGCCAAGGTAGGCATGGCGACCCTAGGTTCCCTGAGGTTGCCAACAGTTGGTTGGGCTGGAGCTCACTGAGACATTATGTCTCATCCCATTCCTTCTGGTGCAGGTTTACAGGTTAGTCAGAGGTTCGTGACGAAGATCTTCATAGAGGTACTGGATGGAGTGCAAATTGCTCGTTGTGTACCAGCTCAGAAGCTTAATGGACATTTGTAAAAGTATTGTAACAGTATTGGATTATTGTACAAACGAGTAAACATGTTTTTATTCTGTTGTGATGTAATATTATTATTGAAATTTTTAAATGTATCCAGTATCAGTTTAACGCACATGCTAATATACTAGTTAAAGTTAGTATGGGTGTTACAATTGGTATCAGAGCAGGTCGATTCAGACCGTGCCATGGGTCATTTAAGATTCAATAAAAGTAGTGGAATCATTGGGTTCCAGATGTTGTTCTAAAGGTCACATCTAGTTGAGCCTGATCAACTCAGTCTAGTATATGGCAGTTAGGACAAATATCCGAGAGCTGAATGTGACCAAGGAGGAAAGAAGTGTACGAAGGGTAAAGGTTAAGGCGTCAGATTTTAAGACGGAAATTGGCAAGGTATTTAATGTCAAAGGATGGTTCTCTAACAGTGAAGTAACTGAGCCAGTTAACGGCAAAGTTTCAGGAATATAAGAGGTATTAAAGAGTAAGGTCAGGTACCTTAACTAGTTGGACACATCATTGAACGATGCCTTCTCCGAGGAGATGTGTAGAGTAAAGAATTATAGAATACTCTGAAGAATGATTTGGAATCCTAACGGGAACCGTAATTTGGAAAGTTAAAGTGAAGGGTTGATTAGAATTTTAATTCCGGAAAACTGAGGTAAAGAATTATGGTACCAAACCTAGCGACTTGGCATAAGGAATGATCAGTTAATTATGGGAAGCTCTGGACTTCCAGTAAGGATATAGTGTGTAAGGATTGAAGGACTTACGCACCTGGACAGGATGAGATTTTAATATCCGACAGGTAAGAGATTTATTTATGGATTAAGCGAAATATTGGACAGATGAAACAAATTACCTTCCTTTATTGTGGGTCATCAAGATACTTGGCATGAGGAACGCGAGCTTAGCGGTAAGTGAAGGAAACCCCGGTAAGGGTACGAAGTAAAGATTGAATCTTATGTTGATGGATTATAGCAGACCGGTTTCAAGGAATTAGCTAAGAACTATTGTGAGGCTCTGGCAACAGGAAGAACGTCACTTATATGTAAGTTACAGTTAAAGTATGGTTGACGTTAAGGAGTTCTATATTCACTTTCGATGGGCTCCTTGCACACGTATTCGGGTAAGCCGACAAAGATCACACTATGTTGGTATGTGTTAAGATGGTAGAAAATACATACCTTGGATTGTTTGAAACCATGAAGAGGGCAACGGTCGAGAAGACATATGGGATATTACTCAAATAACAAGATTAGATGTGAATTGTCGATACAGTAATAAGTTATTGGAAGGATCCAATAGGAAATGATAAGTGTTGAAGTTTGAGATTAATTAATCGGGTACTCGAAGAGGCGTAACATGTGTTTTGGCTCACAGGAGAGCCGGTAAAAGTTGAGTCTTATCCAGACGGATTATTTTCGGAGAGACCCGAAGGGTAACCAAGAGATATGATAGAATTATGTGGACCTAAGTTTTCTTGGAAAAAGGTTGTGGATGTGAAATCCTTATGGATGATTATAGTATGGAACTCGATTCATAATACAAAGAGTAAAGTTAGAACCAGCGCATAAGTTGTTATGACAGGAGCATTGTTGGGCTCGTAATTATTGCTAAAGACTGTTCATAGGTTTCGGCGTATTTTTGTGAAAGTGGGTATATTGCTTATGTCCGAAAGGAAACACAAAGTCAGATGACGATCAATCAGTAAGTTAAACAAGTGGATTAAACCACGAGAGAAATTGTAATGTAAGATGGTCATGTGTGGTAACTACAAAGTTATAAAGTCAAAGGATTGGCCAAGGAGAATTTATATAGTAATAGTGGTGCATTACCTCTATCCCAAGGTTAATTGTTTAAATCAGAGTTGCGCAGCGGAGAAGTAATCCAATTATGAGTTAACAGACAAATCAAAGCTAAAGTTAGGAGAAAGGTTGTTTGTGAAGTCCTTGTCAGAGGAATTACAGGAAAGGCATTCAGAGATTAATTCTCAAGCTACATAATTTGTGTATGTAGTGATGAGTTGAACTTGTCATCAGTTCTAACAGGAAGTTTTAATAGTTAAATCGAAGAATGTTTCAGACCTCGAAACTCATGAGATAAGAGAATCGAAGCAGTTTGATAACTTTAAAGGATGTGTTTATAGCAAAATAAGTACATAGCGAAGGAGGCCACATTTCATACGGTGATCTAGCTATTTAGCTCAGTAACTTAAAGTTAACTTGAATAGTAAGTTTAACCAAAGAGGAATTATGCCGTGGCATACAGTTATTCCACATCGTACCCACGTTATGCTAGCATGTCGCATGTAACAGGCATTTAACAGGTTATGATTAGTATTATGTATAATGATCAGGCAGAGTTTATACTACTTAGACAGTAGTGTAACATATTTTATAGTCGTGTGACATGTATCGGTAACCGTGGTACGCAGTCGGTAATGTTTTAACAGGAAAGTCTTAAGCAGAGTAGGTTGATGTTATTGAATAAATCTCAGTTGAGGAGTTCAGAAATTCTTGAACTTAATGTTAACAGTTAAAGAAAGGAAATGTTTTACACAGATCAGAAGAGTACTTATAGTTTATAGTAAAAGGCTACGAGAATTCAAGTCATGAATTAAAGGATTCAGAGTTTAAGAGTGCTATTTGAATAGCGAACAGAATAGAGTTTTCTTTTAGAAAACGGAGAATGTTCTTGAATGAAATAAGTTATAACGTCAATGGGACGTAATCATAGTAACGTATGGGATCGTATATACTCAAAGAATACAAGCATGAGTTAAGAGCTAGAAGAGTGACCTTAGTTGGTGAGGTTTTGTCTCGAGCATATGTTGACTAAGTATGAGGTCCCATTAGTTGGACAATAATGATGCGGCGTACTGTGTATCCGATAGTAGTGTACACGTACTCGATCATGTATGGAAGTTATATGCTATGGACTGTATTATATGATGATACGTGAAACGGCTTATGCCACACGTCACTTATACTGGACTTTCATAAGTTTGAAATTAGGGGTAGAGAAGGTATTAATTCCATGAGTAAAGGATATCTTGATTGATGCAAGATTGTCAGAGTCATAGAAAGAAGAAAGTTCCTAAGACCTTTGGCTACATGTTATCGTTGATTAATTAATCGGAGCATGAGTGACTCATGTGATTTCTCGAGCTTAAAGGATTCCCGTAATGGGAATGTGAGCAATGCTTATGGTTGCGATAAATGCTACACCAGGACAACGGAAAGAAAGGGACGTAAACCATAAGTTCAGCCACCACTTTGAAATTGAATCGTGGAGGTAGTTGTAATGGACTTCTTTTCCATTTGAGGATACTCAATATCAGGTGTTTTTCAGTGCAAGACTAATCTATATAAAGGATGTTACGAATGTAACAGTAAAAGGTTGTCTTACGAGGCAAAAATTAAAGACAAGAATTCTTTCGAATTAAAAGTAATGTAATAGATTCCTCGGAAAGTTGGAATAATTGGGGAAAATCAGATCGACCCGACGTCTTCAGGTTAAGATTAAACGGTCAATTAAAGAAGAACTGAATGAATTCAGTAAGGGAAATCCAAGACTTAATAAATTCAATTGGATTTATAAGAAATATGTCGAACAGAGATTATTGTCAGATAAGATGGATATGTTGGTTCAGATAACCATACGTCATAGCAGGTGAGAGTTATGCATTATACGTCAGACCTTTCAGTTGGAAATAGATTGTCATATGTTTTGATTTACAGAGATGGGAATTTTGGCTAAAGAACAATGTTTTAATCAGTATGGTTTTATCGAAACGCATGACTAATCTACAAGTCAGACATTAGAGTTGCCATGGGATCCCAATAAGAAAAAGGAATCGGAGATTTTCATAGTAGAGAAAGAGGTGGATAAAGGATTTACCTTTCCAGGATCTCAGAAGGATTTTCTAAATTTCGAGGACGAAATTTCTTTAAGGGGGGTAGAGTGTAATATCCCGCTTAAACGTGACTTTTATCAGTATCACAGGAATTAAACGAACACAATGGCATAATGGTAATTATAGGAGGGGAGGGATTTAAATAGGGGAAGTATGAGATTTTCCTCATTTATCCTAATCCTCTCTCTCTCTAAAATCTGATTTCTTCCTCCCTCTCTCTCTAATTTTCGTGCATCATCATCTTCCTCACTACCAACCTCTTAAACATCATCCAATCTTGTGGATTATTGGCTAGGAAGCTTGGTTTAAGGAGTTGGAACAAGAGAAAGCAAGAAAGATCAAAGAGTTGAGTTAGGGTTTGAAGCTAAAGGTTAAACCAGCACCAAATCAAGCTTAAGGTGAGCTCCCTAGGGGTTTTAGAACCCCTCTTTGAGAGATTTATAGAGAATTTCTTCATATGCTAGTTTTATAGTGTTTTTACCCTAATTCCTTTTTCTTGTTAATTCCTTGCTCATATACGTTTTAAACTATCAATTTGTAATAGAAAATCATTCTTGACATGTTTGGGATGCTTGGGTAACTTGGATTGAGCAAAAATGGTGGAAAAACATGATTTTTAACAAGTTTTGACCTGTCATGGTCGCTACAGCGACCAGCCGTCGCTACAGCGACCAGACAGCTTTTATTTCTGCCTACGGTCGCTTCAAGCGACCAGCCGTCGCTACAAGCGAGCAGTGCTTTTTCAGACTTTTACCTACAGTCGCTGTAGCGACAGGCCGTGGCTATAGCGACAGCATCAGGACAGCACTTGACAGCTTTGCTGTTTTGGGCATTCTGGTGCGCGTGGGCATGGTTTTTCACTCCCGTTTTCTCCAGAAACATTTTAGAAACATTATCCACCATTTTAACCCATCCCAAAAGGCTTCCAATGGTTGAAAGATTATAGGAGCAAGGAATACGCAAGGCATGGGAAATACGAGAACAATGGTTATATGAATAGGAAAGCTTTAAGAACGGCATATGATAACGATATGTCGAATCCTTAGATAGGAAAACATGAATCATGGTATGAGTGCAAGGATTAAATGGATAGATTCCTTGCACATGAGTTGTTAACCCTTAAGGAAAAGCATGCGACTTTGACAGTCAAGAACCTACTTTAGGTATAAGAGATTATAGATGTATTCAGTTTAGAATACAAGGACTATAGGAATGTTTCCACAATCATAGTTACAGATAAGATTATAGTGTTGGTTCTCCAACAATTATAACGATAAGCCAAGAATCATAGGTTATAGGTTATATGTTACAGGATTGTTATATGATTAAAGTAACAGATTATATGCTTATATGTTATAGTTAAAGAATTAAAGATTAAAGATATTGGCGTGCTTGCACGTTTTACAGTTACAGGGCGTGTTCATCAGACTCCGGGATTCGCCGGATGGGACTTCTCCGAGAGGGTTGTCCACACGTTTTATAGGGAGTCCGGTGTTAGCCTGATATGATAGGAATTTCACCGGTTTATAGGGAGACGTATCTCGGGGTTGCTCCACCCGGGCTGCCCTCCGTAAAATGAACTCAGATTAATTGTTTGTTCAACGCTAACAGCTAACATAAAACTGCTATAGAACTGTTTATACGTTTTATGTTTCACAGTTATAGTCAAAGTTACAGTTACAGTTATAGTTAGAGACAGTTGATAGAAAGTGGTCCTAGGTTTCCCCTTGATCACTGAGTTATAGTTGCAGATAGGTTACAGTTACAGTTATAGGTGGTTTACAGTTATAATCATAGTTAGAGATACAATTATAGACAGATTCAAAGTCATAGGCAGAGATTTACCCTTGTGGTTAAAGTAAAGACTTGGCGATTATAGGAAATCCCCAAGATTGCCAAGGTAGGCATGGCGACCCTAGGTTCCCTGAGGTTGCCAATAGTTGGTTGGGCTGGAGCTCACTGAGACATTATGTCTCATCCCATTCCTTCTGGTGCAGGTTTACAGGTTAGTCAGAGGTTCGTGACGAAGATCTTCATAGAGGTACTGGATGGAGTGCAAATTGCTCGTTGTGTACCAGCTCAGAAGCTTAATGGACATTTGTAAAAGTATTGTAACAGTATTGGATTATTGTACAAACGAGTAAACATGTTTTTATTCTGTTGTGATGTAATATTATTATTGAAATTTTTAAATGTATCCAGTATCAGTTTAACGCACATGCTAATATACTAGTTAAAGTTAGTATGGGTGTTACAGAACATGTCCAAGGTATATCCAAAAATATTAGGTGTACATGATATTCACCTCCAAGCTGCATTGAGCATGAGTCAATATTAGGACAACATGTCCTACATCCTTTCGGGCAGCAAGAAAATTCATCAAAGACATAGAATATTTTTCCCATAGTGTTACATCAACCATGTTCCCACTGAATAACAAAATACAGATTTTATACGGTTATCAATTTTTTGCAAAAATCTATGATATGATAGTATAATTATAAAGTCATACCTTTGATCGCTTAACACAATGTTGCTACACGGTTTCTTTCCAGTTCCAATTGGCGTTGTCTTTACAATCTCATGAAGAAGTCCAATGATTTCTAAAAATAAAATACATTTATAAGAACTTTATGCTTAAACAGAACTAAAAATTAGAAGAGAATAATTTGGTAACGAACATATATATACCATATAAAACATCTGTTTTGAATTTTCCTTGTTGAATTTCCCTAAACTCTTTAAAGCGAAATTCATGAAGAGGAATCATAGTTAATTTGTCCTCCCTTTGCACCTTTGTACCAGAACCAAAAACAACCTTAAATGGATGGTCAACAGCCTTAAATGTAATGTCATTATCAAACACATGACAGTTATACAGGGTATAGGTCTTATGTTCCTCAATTAAAGTCTTCCAATGCTCCATATCTCTATATCGAGTTATGACATGAACTCGATCACCCTAAATTGGTGAAACACACAAAAATACAAATTTAAATCCAAGTGTATGAAACCAAGTAAAAAAAAATGGACCTTAAAGGACTGTCAAACATTTATCTCTAACCTTTGCATCATTTATAATGAGCTCCATATGTTGATTCCCATTACTACCGGTCACAATCCAAGAATCAAGCACTCTAAATCCAATTTTCCAAATGTCCATATCCTTTTTGAGATCCTTAATGTAGTCATAATCCCTTGACATTGAAAGCCCTATATACGAAAATAAATAACATTAACCATGACTTTGGAATAAATCTTTGCACATAGGTAAAATAGGGGCAGCCATCAGAAAACATCAGTAAAAGAATCACACTTTCTTTAAAGACTTCAGAAAACATGCATTATAAATTATGGTTTCGTTTAGGTCATCCAAAAACACCTTTTTAGTTATTGGTTTCATTAAAAACATGAAAATATCACATTTTCATCTTTTTAGTCATAACCTTTAAGATGAATATAACATCTTTTTAGAAACAGGGCTAAATATAACAACTAATGGAAAAAAACAACCTTTTTAGACTAACAATCAGAATGACAAAACAAAAAATGCACCATTTAAACCTTTAAGATGAATATAACATCTTTTTAGAAAGAGGGATAAATATAACAACTAAAGAAAAAAAATACCTTTTTTTACTAACAATCAGAATGGCAAAACAAAAAATGCAAAGATTAAACCTTTAAGATAAAAAATAAAAACTTGTTTTTTAAAAACAGATTTAAATAAAACAACAAATGCAAAGAAACAAACTTTATATAAATCCTTAAAGAACAACATTGACTCAGTAAAATCAACATCCTGGCATTAGTTGATATTGCCAGAAATTTTCCTACTTTATTAAAGGTTTCATCATTTCAGATTTTATGCACGACCAGTATCAGCAGCCATCGGTTTATTAGGCCTCTACAAAAAATGCAAAGATTAAACCTTTAAGATAAAAAATAAAAACTTGTTTTTTAAAAACAGATTCAAATAAAACAACAAATGCAAAGAAACAAACTTTATAGAAATCCATTCAGAACAACAAAAAGAAAAACGCAAAGATGAAACCTGAAATATGAAACTGAAAGGAAAAATTAAATCTTTAACATGAAACTCAAAGGAAAAATGGTAAATAGATCGTCAATGTAAAGATTATGTGGTTTCGAGCAAAAAAATGCAGAAGTTGAAGCCATGCATGGTTTCAGATCTAGTGAAAAGCTGGTAAATGGCTGGACTAAATCGAAACTTACCGATGCAGATGAAGCTTAAACAGGGTGTTGTTGAAGCTGAGCTATGGAAGTAGCAAGGTTTTGAAGAAAGTAACTTTGTGTGACAGAAATGTTAAGAAAGCTGATATGATGTGAAGGAGGGAAATGTTGGCTGATCACATGTGTGGCTGATCTCACAACCGACATGTGGCACTCTCAAAAATTTTCAAGACATATTGGATTACGAAATTGCCCCTCTAGAGGGCAAAATAGAAATTTTGCTCAGTATGTATTTTGATAGATAGTTAGTAGATGTAGGTAGCCTCCACAGTAGAAGTATCTTAACTCTATGGTATATCGTTTGTTTCAAGTGAAAGTGGAAGGATGGATAGCTACAAGAAATGAAAGTTTGTTGATAAACGTGCTTCCATCGTTTGGCATGTCCATTAGAGAGGATGGAAAGCTTTAATTTGGTGGGTCCCACACCTAAAACCTTTCCTTCTCAGATTGCGAAGAAAGCACTCTTTGGGCATCTAACATGATAAAATGACAAAAACAACCTCACTTATGAAGCATTGTTTTTCTAAAACAGTGCACGGTCTTTTTTTCTTCCTTCCTTCAATGATGTTCAATTTTTTAATATAATGTTCCATTTTTTGTGTGACTATTGTTCCAAAAAAAATCTATGGTAATTTTTTATGGATATAGTTTTATCACTATATATACATACATATATAAATCATTGTCAAAATATGTTCATTTTAATACAAGGGTATTTATGTAAACTAATAATTATATATCTTTCTTTCCTTCCACTTTCTTATCACTTTTACTTATACCAAACAACTAAAATAATCATCTTCCTTTCTACTCACTTTCATTCATTTATTATTTTTTCCTCTTACTATCTTTCGATCCACTTTCTTCTCTCATCCAAACAAAGCATATAAGTATCGGTACCTAATAGATAGATACTCCATTTAAATACCAAAAACCAGTTTCTCTATGTGAATGTTTTTTATTTTACGGTAAAATCAGAGCATTGGATATGGTAGTATGATATTCCATCCAGTGATCTAAAGCAAGCTGTGATATATATGTCGGTTGCTTTATTAATATGATGTTGACGCAAAAGTTAATGCGATTCAAAGTGTGTCATCGATGGGTCCAAAAGAAATTACGGGACCAGAACTCAACACTCGTACCCC
This sequence comes from Medicago ruthenica, assembly GCA_018208015.1. Taxonomy (NCBI): domain Eukaryota; kingdom Viridiplantae; phylum Streptophyta; class Magnoliopsida; order Fabales; family Fabaceae; genus Medicago; species Medicago ruthenica. Next base: position 1,630,504 of record CM031371.1, read on the forward strand.
TCCCTCTCTCCCTGTTGTGCAAAAGATGAAAATATGAGCTGATTTAAACGTGTGGTGGAACTTGGTTTACTGGCATGTCGTGAAACACGGGATCGTTATTTAATACTTTTTTTCTTCTTATGAATAAAAATATAAAGATAGTGGCCAACACATTTTTGTCATTGATAACGACTAGCTTTGTTAGACCATCTTTAACCAGAGGGTCTTTCCTTTTTATGACTTGGTGCCTATATGTATTTCTATCAGAAAAATTAATTTTGGGTACCTACGCGTACAAAGTCTCAAATAGGTTGTAGGTTCCACTTCTCTTAAAGATTAAAATATTTAAATATAATAATATATAGTTATTGATAAATAACCAGCGAGTCTAGTTTAAGAAATTTGTATGAAGTGTTAAGTTGGAGGGAATTAGTGTTTACTAAATACTACTATTAAAAAATTTATAAATGAATTATGTGTACAAATGAGACCTATTTAAGTACTTAAAAATGAGTTTTTCCATTGTAGATGTTCTTAATATGACATGATAAAACAATGTCAACTTTGCAAAAAAAAAACAGTGTTAACTTAGGTGGATTGGTGTTACCCTTCATGTTTCTAGAAGAAAAATCTTAATCATATGAGAATCGATCGAAAGATAAAAACAATCTGGTCAAAAATTATTTTACTCATAAATCGAACTTAGATTTTTAAAAGAGCAATTTGTTCTTGAATGAAACTCGTTAACCAATTGATATATATATATATATATATATATATATATATATATATATATATATATATTAGTTTCATCTTAGGTGAATTACAATGGGCTATAATCAAATACAAAAATGTAAATAAAATTAATGTGGTAAATATTCTTTAATATACCTGGATCTCAAAAGATCCCATAAGATATATGTATGAATTTAGCGTGTTACATAATTCCTTTTGTTTTCTTCTTCTTCTAGATTACCTTTAAAAAACGATGAGAAACTTACCCATCAACCAATAAAAATGAGTCTTTATTAGTGAAGTCAATGATATTGTAGGCGATTAATGTTCATTGGTTAGATAAATTACTCGCCATTTTTTCACATGTAACCTAGGTGTCACCTATTCTTTTATAAAAACAAATTAACATTAGGAGATGCATACTTCATACAACATGGCACATACGTTTTTAGTAATGGGAGCGATGTAGAGCTGTCAATCTTGTTAAAACAAATCTTTGATGTCTTTGATCAACGTAACAAACTTGTAAAGTCTTGAAGTTTGATCATTGTAGTAACGTAGCAGTGTTAAATCTTTTGAGAAATAGTTTCATCGTACCTTACAATCCTACCGACTTGAGGGATTATCTTTGTACTTACATAGATACGATGCAATACACAAAAAAATAGACTATCAAAATGGCAAAACATTTCCATATCAGACTCATGCAGTAAATTTTTTGGAGGATTAAAGCACTTAGGGCAATCATGATTGTTGAATTGAGATTTAATGATTCCTAAATCAATACAAATTTTAAATTTTTTTAAAATAAAAATATGAAACTTAAAATCTAGATTGTCTCGATCCAACGACCACAATTATTCCAATTGCGTAAAAAAAAAAAATACTGAACATAAATTAGAATCATGGTCCAGATTTTGGGGTGAGAAAATGACCCACATTTACCATACGGGGTTGGAACAAGATTATAAAACACATTGCCCAGTAGATCATAAAACACAAACATTCGCCATTTCACGTTCTCTGTTGCTTCTGTTGCTTACATTGATTTCATCCCAAATGGCTCTTGAAGTTGCTGTCAAGGCTGCTGTCGGTGCTCCTAATGTTCTCGGAGACTGTACTCTCTCTCACTCTCTCTCTCTCTCTCTCTCTCTCTCTCTCTCTCTCTATATATATATATATATATATATATATATATATATATATATTTCGGTTACTAGTTTTACATTTTTCATGATTTTGATCTGTTTTGATTTCAGGTCCATTTTCCCAGAGGGTTCTCTTAACTTTGGAAGAGAAGAAGATCCCACACAACATCCATTTGATTAATCTCTCTGACAAACCCCAATGGTACTCTATTTATACTTTCTTTCTTTCTCTCTGTAGTGTTTTGATTTCTTTGAATTTTGTGGGTTATTTATTTATTTGTAGGTTTTTGGAAGTGAATCCTGAAGGGAAGGTTCCAGTGGTTAAGTTTGATGGTAAATGGGTTCCTGATTCTGATGTTATTGTTGGAATACTTGAAGAGAAATACCCTGAACCCTCCCTCGTTTCTCCTGCTCAATTTTCCTCAGTGTATGACATGACCCTCTATTTTTATACTTTCAAAGTTTGTTTTTTGACTCTGTTTTTATGTGTTGAATTTCAAAGTGTCACTGTTGTTGGTTCAGTTTTTCTTTTGTTTATTTCCTTTTTCTTTTGGTCGTATTTGGGGATCCTCTCCTTCAAATACTTCTCTCCAACTATGAAGCATTGAAACATGCAGGAACACCGGACACCAACATGTGGACACCGATAATAATTTGAGAAAACAAAATAATTGGATAATTGAAATGTAAAAAATGTGTTGCACAGGACACATCTTCAATCTAAAGTGTCAGTGCTACATAGATAGATAGTTAGTGTAAGATGGTACTAGTACTCAAGATCAACAGAATATTACTTTCTGCATTGATGTTTCAGTTGATGTTGGTCATGATCTTTTTTGTATTTTTAAGATGAAAAACTGGAATAATTGAATGTAAGCACATGTGTCGTGTCAGTGTGTAAGTGCTACATAGGTTATGACTATTCAAGATTAACAGAATGTTACTTTCTGCATTGATGTTAATGTTGATGTTGGTCATGATATTTTTTGTGTTTTTTTTTTCTTTTGTGGGACGAGGAATGGGAGGGAGATTGTGGTTATGTCCACTATTAAATTAGTACCCATGTTTGTTTGGATTGACTTATTTGAACTTATCTACTTGCTTAAACACTTTTGAAACTGTTTGAGAGCTTATATAAATAGCTTATGACATGTCCATAAGCCGTTTTCAGCTTATTTTCGTAAGCTTTCCATGATAGCTTATGAAAAGTGAAAACGACTTATAGTGTATATGAAAAAATTGACTTTATTTTTATAGAAATAACTTATACATAAACACCTATATGATAAACACTTGTGCTTGAAGTTTTTAATTAAGTTGTTTATCCAAACAAAGTTATATTGTGTGGAGAGGACTAGCAACACTCACTTTTCAACACTCTCTCTAGCACTCACTCTTTTATTGTATGAAATCAGTGTATGTCCCAGCCACTTTGTGTGGATTCAATTTTCAAAGTGTAGACCCACAATTATTTAAACCAATAAGAGAGTGAGTATTAGAGAGAGTGTTCAAAAGAGAGTGTTGCTAGCATTACTCTTGTGTGGAAAAGGGTACTAAACTTAACCCATGTTCTGATTATTTGCTTCTGAGTTTGGTTGTACACGATGTTCACAATTTCAGGGGATCAAATATATTTGGTTCTTTCGTGACCTTTCTGAAGAGCAAGGATTCAAATGATGGAACAGAACAAGCTTTGGTTGCAGAACTCAATGCTTTGGATGAACATCTTAAGGCCAATGTATATATGTGAATTTATTGTCAACAACCTTATTTTTGTTAAATTTTTAACCTTTAATTGATAGCTAATTAACCACACTAATATGCTGGAGGTATGAACAGGGTCCATTTGTTGCTGGGGAGAAGGTCACAGCTGTTGATTTGAGTTTGGCACCAAAACTGTACCATCTAGTGGTAGCACTTCGCCACTTCAAGAGTTGGACTATTCCTGAGAGTTTGACAAAGGTCCACAACTACATCAAGGTACAAAGTTGTTTTCTGTAATGCATGTAATCTCATGGTTCCGTTTTAGTCATGTCTTTTGCGTTGCCATTGAATTGAACAGCTGTGCAAACTGCATGATGGCATTGATTGGTGCTTGGTAATGAGAATTTTCGGTTGTCTAATTTGTCATGCCATTTATCTTGTACTTTCTATACCACGCTTGAAATTTCTTCATAATAGCACACAAATTGTTTATTTATCTGCTACTTATAAAAATCTGTAGTCAACATAAAGTGTGTGAAAGGAAAAACACTACAACTCAAGAAGCAAACATAATTGAAAAGACTTTTCTTTGTTTTAAAGCAAAGCTGGACTTATTTATGTCACCAATCTTTCCAGAACCAAATTGATGTTCACAAAAACGTTTCCAATATCAAATTATGGGTTTTCTATGCTTGCTGGTGTCATGAAAAAATTGGTGGTCAAATATTAATTCCTTCCCATATCAAAATGATTGAAGTGCATGCTTTAAATTTAAAATAATTCTTTTTAGCTTGAATTTTTAAAAACTTTTATGTACTCCAAAAAGTAATTGAAGCTTCATGAGTTCACCACATTTCTGTGGTTAATATGCAAGTCAAGAACCTTTCTGTATATAATCATGTGTTGTGTTGTCGCTCGTGGAGTTGTGGTGACATAAGTCGATTAGTTTCCTGAACTTTGTCGTAACCAAAAAATATCATCTTTCATCACTTGGGTGTTATATGCAAAAATATTTTGGAGATCTGAGTTTTTTGTCATTTTCTGTCTCTTTATGAAATAGATCATGATGATAAATTAGAGTCATAACTTAAAGCTGGGTTTTAAATCTTGCATATTGGATAGAGATTTCTTTTAGGTCTCAATTGCGCATGGCTATTTTAGGGAAGTTTCTCTTTCAAACATTCTGTGATCTGTATTAGACTTAGACTGCCATGTAACATTTTTTTTAGCATATTCAAGTGATTAAATTTATCTCTGGATTTCTATGTGGTTTATGGTTTTGATAGCTTTCCTTCTCTATTTCTTAACTCACCCTCCCCTTTTCTCTAAAAAAACACCCACTTTATCCAAAAAAATGAAAAGTATGCTTTTCTTATTTGCCAGGTTTCACTCTGAATTATCCTACTTGCCATGTAAATGGAAGTATTGATACTTAAACCGTTACCGATGCTTCATAGAACTTTTTCTTTCTCGTCTTAACAACAAACATTGTTGCATAATTGTAGGAAGTTGACAATTAGGGTAGTATGTCACGTTCATTCTTTTTAATTCACATCAATTAGTCATGGATAAATTTTATGCATGTTTTTCCTGTTGTTTCTTTGATTTATGATTACCGTCTTCTGCTGCTCTGAGCTGTGATTATTGTGTACACCTGCACGCACAAGGCCATCAACTTTAAGTCTAAGATGTTTTCATACTATTTCCACTGCAGTGTCTTCTTCCCCTCCTTTAAATTTCAATGTTCGATTAAGCTATGACTTTCTATGCAACAAATTGTTAGCTTGATCATTACATTATTAGTTAAGAGGTTATATAACTTTCGGTGTAATAGTTCTTGACGCTCTTTACCACATTGAGTCCCTTTAATATATTATTTATCAAAAATCAAATGTTAATGCGCTATATGTTGAGTTAGACCTTTCATCACCTGTTTATAGGAGTATTGATGTATTTAAAGTCCAAGTCCATAGTTTTAGTGCTTTAATTTACAATACCTACAACTAAAACCTTTTGCATTTGCTAAAAAAATGGATGTAATTGCTTGTTTGAATAGTATTAACTGTATATGATTCGGTTGCTTAATGGATAATTATGTTTTACTGCAGTTGCTCTTCTCTCGTGAATCATTTGAGAAAACCAAGGCTGCAGAGGAGTATGTCATTGCTGGATGGGCACCAAAGGTCAATGCATGAAGTAGCTCGAAGTTACGAGTTTAGTGAACACCGGACATGCACTGTGATCGAGCATTATTATTAAGAAATAAGAATAGGATGGTGTAACTTATGAAGGATTGAAATTTGCAGTGTGTTGATCTCCTCTATAATAAATAAGTAGTTTGTTCATGTGTGTTTTGTTGATGGTAAGTGTGTTTTATTAATCCATTGGCTGGTTGAAATGTCGATATAAGCTTTAAACTGTGGAATTTTGAGCGTTGAGATCGTTCCAAAACACAAGGGTGTCATGGCAGGCATTTTTCGCCAGTCAGAAACGACATGTATAAACTTTTATGTTTCTGAATGACTTCCTAATCACGACAAACTTTCGACTACTGAGTTGTTTCGTCTTGTTCAAGCTACTCAATGGCCGTAGAGAACTGATTGTACAAGATAATATAAGATTTTAAGTTCCTTATGTTTTGGACAACAATATGGCTGTAGTTAAATTCATGTGGGAGTCTCCTATGACAATGCCGATGTTGTTGGACCGTTCACCCGGGTTCGAAGCTGGGATCTTAGAGTTGCGTGTTTGAGTTTCAAACGGTGCTTACCACTTTGTTTATAAAAAAAAAAATCACGTGGGAACCCTTTCAAAGATTGGAGTTTTGACGAACCATAAAGCCCTCATTTTTCAAGAAATTTCCCACAGAAGTTAGAACCATGTCAATTATGCTATTAAAGTGGAGTAACTAGAACTGGAAGAAAGCAGAGCGTTTGAACTATGCAATAGGCTAATAATAACCCTATGCATTATATTCATTTGTTCCCAGTTGAGCCAGCTACTTCTTGATCTGTTTTTTCCCATGTGGCCAAGAGCTAACAGCTACTATTTTGTATGAACTTGCAGCCCAAATTTTGGAAACAAACTCCACCTTAGGAGGCTGGTTAACCGTCCAGTCTAGCGTTCATTTGCTATTACCGTGTGATTGCTATTTGCACTCTATTTTTATATACACTCCTCTCTTTTTTTTTGAAAAAAAAATCCCCAAAGATCATCCTTTTTGAAAATTAACGTCTAGAATGTTGTTTTGTGACTTAAAAAGTTCCCTAATAACTTGTAGGTTTGTTCTTTACTGTTTTGATTGTTGTGTTTCATTGCGGTGTGTATCAAAGGCTATTGAAAAAACCAAGTTCCATATAGATTGTTTTGTGTTTCATTGTGGTTACATAAATGTGTGATTAAAGTTGACAATGAATGACACCCCTCAACTTATAAGCCGGTTTTATAAGGATGATTTAGACATAGTATAAAAATCTAACCGATTCAGACTACCCACCACAATATAATAAAAACCTAATAAATGCATCCTAAAAATCAATATCCTAAGTTTCTTCTATGTCAAATACATCTCCCATATTGCAACTATCGACTTTTCAAGAGTTAATTTCTTTTTTGCTGAAACTTTCAAGACTTAAGTTACCCAATTGTTTACATTTATAAGTCAGGCCAAACGGTTAGTATCAGTGAGTGAAATTGAATTTATGACATTATTTATTCTAACTTTTATATTTCTTCTCAAACAACCGAGTCACCTTATCACTCCTGGATTATACCAAGCAATGTTTAATTGAACTTGTATTTTCTTCTTTGACGAAGCAAATGTTAAAAATATCACTTGAGAATATGGATTAAAGATGAATCTAAGTCACACACAAGAGATAGAAAAATAAAACATGATTTCTTCCGAAAAATCACATAGACACAGACACGACATGAATATTATATATACTAAGGTTGACAAGGCATTCTGTTATATTCTTGATAATTACAATACCATAATAATGTAGAGGAGCAACATGACAACACATACGATAATTGCGCATAGACTACTAGCACTAGGTTTTGATAATAATAAAGTAGGGAAGATCCTTCCTCTGAATTTTTTGGCTGGTTGCATGGGAAGTACCTAAATTGGTCATATATATAATTTTCAAGAGTTGATTGATTATGATATTAGTCGTCGTGTTGTGCACCTTTAGAGGAATCCAAAGCTAAGATCATCTTCTGTAACATCTGAGTTGTCTCTTCCTGGGACATCATTATCTCCTCTTTACTATTCTTTGGCTTCATGTTATTATATGGCTCAAAAAATCCTTGTTCACCTTCTCTAGCTCATTCCACACTACATTCATTATTTCATTGATCGTCACGTTTCATAGATATATCCCAATGTCATTTCATTTCAACACACACACGCATGCTAGTGTTTGGTTGTTTGTCCTATCAAACAACCAATCTACATTAGACCTATGAGAATAGTCACACTGACCGACAGAGGCCTATGACCTAGTTTAAATTAGACGCAAATCATACCCTTATTTAAATATAAAATGTTTTAACTAATGATTTTTAAAAACCGTTTAGATTTACCCATCTATACAAGGAAAAACAATTTTTTTTTTGGATTTGTCCATCCGAAAGGTGTGATTTTTAAGAAAACAATGGAGGGTAAAAATAATTATTTTTAGAAGCCTAGTTTAAATGAAGACTACAAATCATAAATAAATCTTGGGTATGGCTAACGAGTGCTCTTGGGGCACTCTTTAAGCATTTTAAAATAAGAAATTATTTTTTTAAAAAAAGTCAAATGTTTCGATTTCCAATGCATTGATTACACGTTTTTTCATAAATACTTATCATTTATGGTTCTTAAAAAGTGCTCAGGGGAACTCGTTAACATTTCCAATAAATCTTTTAGACCTATCAAACATACCTACTTAATTATGTAAAATAGTACAAATAATTGTTTTATATTGTTGTTATTATTATATTAAATTTCACACTTTGTATTAAATTATAAATTTGCTATTTTTTTAAGAGAAATGCTAATGAGTGCCCTAAGGGCACTCTTTAAGAACTTTAGATAGTAAATTTTTATGGAAAATTGTGCATTTAATGCATCAGAAATTGAAATATTAAATTTTTTCAATGAATAGTTTCTTAATTGAGTATCTTTAAAGAATGTCCTTAATTAGGGCACTCTTTAACAAGACCATTTTTTAATACAAACATATTAGCTTACATTTTTTTATCTATATGTAAACGTATTATTATAAACTAAAATTGAAAATATAATATCAGATAAACTCAAATTCTCTAAAACATCATGTTATAGATCATTTGTAAAAATATATGAGGTTAAATATCAAAATGAAGCTATCAACTCGTTAGTATATTTAATGATGTGTTAAATTATTTATTTAAAGACATTATGAAGACATTTAAATAACCTAACATGTCATACCAGACTATAAAAAATGTTAGACTCAAACCTAAAAATAAATCTATTACAGATAACAAGTAAGACCTAAGATTTGAATTTTTTTTACTAGACCAGATTTGAACTTTATAAAATCTAGATTCCTAACCGTAGTTGAAATGTATATATTGATATGAAACCTACACATCCCATATGCATGTTTTGTTTGGGGAAAAGAGCCGGTGATATTGAAATTTGTAGAAATTGGAAATTGTTATCGAATCCTCTAAGTTAGCTCTATTCATGAATAAACTATATATCATTGAGAAGTCTATAGTGGGATATCTGCTACTAACCTTAATTTCTCTCTTCCCGTTCCTTAACAAACTATAAGTAATCAGGAACATTGTCTATAAAAGAAAATCATTGGCTCTTCTACCTTCTTAAGCATGCATGCATCTCTCCCATGACACCAATTGGTAATAGTTAACAATCAAGTGACATTCTAAGATGTACATTTCAGAAAAAAGTCTAAAGATCCATTTTTATCAATATAGTAGATTTTAGAGCTGTGTAATTGTGTACATCAATCAAAAGCTATATATATATATGCCTATGTACTGCATTTGTATAATTTGCGATATATATTTCTCTATGATTTGACCATATATATCTCTTGAGTTTTCAAGCTAGCCACAAGAAGTGCTGTGAGTATATGATATTGCATGTGTGCAAGTTTTCTAGAAGCTTCCATATTTACGTATTTGTTGTTAATAATATTATAGAAAGAGTAATTAAAAATCATACCAGTGGATGTTATAATTGGATTTATATTTGCATGTTTAGAGAGCGCTTCCATGCATTCTTCCTTAGTCATGTGAAAGATCAAACACTTTTCGATCAGGTGCTGCAGCTAATTATATTTGCAAATTTGTAGAAATTAATTAATAATTTTTGTCAACATGCATGGAAGACAACATGATGTATTTAATTAGTCACAACAAAAATGAAAAAGTCAACAGTAGATATGTAGATATACCAAGTGAATGTATGAAGCCGAAGAAGACGAGTCTCCCATGACCTAAACTAGCTCTTGGTATAACACGTAGTCTGCAACTAATGTAACAATATTCTTAGTTCTTAATAAATATATGTTTGATGATATACTTATATATATATTTGATAGAACTAACTAACCAGCGCAAATGCTATATGTAGAAAGAAAACTGAGAAGAATGTTATAAAGTGTAACGGGGTGGTTGGGTGGGGCCCAGTGTTCCACGTGGGTGATAAATGCTATTTGATTGGCTGGAAAAGGATTAGATTTAGAGAAGATTGTAAATGAATGTTCATTTGTTTGTCTTGTACAATTCCCGTTAGAGTTATAGCACACCCCCTCCATGTGATTTGTGGGACATCATATTCATTTATATATAAAAAAAAAAAATTATTCAAGGGATTACAAGGACTCCAATCCGTACAACTAAAAGTGGTCCAAACACAATATTATAGCGGGAAAAGTTTATGTGCCTGGCATGAAGGGTCGTAGAATTCCCACCAAATCATGTGTTGGAAATTAGGACACAAAATTAGAACAAAATTCTTTATTTGTATTAATTTTCCTTTCAAAATAAATTCTACTACAATCATCGAGTGATTTGACGTAATCAATAATATACTCATAATTAATACTTTATTGTATTAACTTTTCTTTCAATATAAATTATCATGATATTTGTTAGAAACTCAGCTTCCATCTTTTTTTCTCAACCTAGTCTTGATCATTTCCATTGTTTGAAAAGATATCTCAGACTTCGTGGTGGTAAAAACTTCAAGAGTCGTGATAAGGTGGCACGATCAGAGGCAAAGCTATGTGAAACTACCCCAAAAATATTTATTTTTATTTGAATATGTTAGTATATTTAGTAATTATAGTTACCCCAATAATATATATTTAGCTACCACAAATGAGTTTATTTGTCGAAATTTAATAGAAATAAAAATGTTAATAGATATTCACTTGTTTCAAAGATGTATTTCCTTTTATTTTGACGCTTTTGATCTCTTAAGCAACTACAAAGAGAACTTAACTAACCCTAAAACTTAATTATCAAGACAACACTCTATATTTTTTTTTATCTTATTTCTCTGTATTTGGCATCCTCGTACAAAAATGGTTATCTTCGCTGCTGGACACGACCTATCAATAAATAAGTAAGTTTCATTCTTGTTTGTTGCAACGTCGTGTAGATAACTTTTGAGGCCTAAGGCAAAAAAATAGAGACATAACAAGACCCAATCATGTAATCATATTAATTTTGATTATTTCATTGTCCCCTAAACTAAACTTTTACAACCCAAAAACTAAAATAAATATATTTTAAAATTCAAATATAAGTTTTTTCATAATGTAAGAAGTAATTTTGTCAATATAATATCAACTAAACAAATATTACAGACTCCGTAAAAAAATTAAATTTTATAGGCAAATTAAAAAATTATAATATTAGAAACAATAATTTTCAAAATATCAGAACAAAATAAGTAAAAAAGCTAACATAAAAAGAGTTTTTCTTCAATTTAAATGACCCATGTCGCGCAATAGACACCAAAAGGATTTTTATGCGGAAAAAAAAAATTTGTTTTTCCCACATCAAACAAAGCTAAAACACACTAGAAATTGACGTTCTTACCCCGTCGGCAGTTAAGTGCCGCTGAGATGGTGCATCGACAGTTAACTGCCACCGGCTCTATCGGCAGTTAGTTGCCGCCGGGTCCATCGGCAGCTAACTGCTGTTGCGGTCTGTACTTAATCAGAATCAGAACAGAACCTGTTTTCCAGGTTTAGAAACATACTCATTCTCTCAATTTCTCTCCAATCCTCTCCAATTCGATTCCACTAAATTCAAGCAATTTCATACCCATCAGCAACAAGTAAGTAGTATTAATCATTTTTAATGTTAATGTTAGTTTAGATAGGTTTATTTTTGTTAATTTTGGTAGATTGCATGTGTAGTTTATGATGTTATAGATGAATGTAGTTGTTGTGAATGTTGTTTAGATTATGTTTAAGTATAATGTGGTTGTGAATGTTGTCCAATTAACACAATGTGAATGTTGCATTTAAAGTGTTTGTTAAAATGCCTAAATGATGTTTTAGTTAGTTTATGATGTTAATTTTGATGTTAGTTTAGATTAATTTTGATGCCTAAATGATGTTAATTTTGATGTTAGTTTATGATGTTAATTGTGATGTTAGTTTAGATTGTTTTTTTAGTTAGTTTATGATGTTAATTTGTGAATGATGTTTTTATTATGGCTAATTTTTTTGAGTTATGTTTTTGTGTAGATATATCTGATCAGAATGCAGATAGGATGAGAGCTGGTAGACAGACGATGACCAGCAGCATTCGACGAGAGAGGCAGACTGCAAACCCTGATGTGCATAAGAGGGGAAGAGGCCGGAGGCCCGATCATTCTGCGGGTGAGGGTAGTTCTTCTCAGCAGCCGACACAGTCGCAGGTGGAGGACCCGACCCAGTACTTGCATTATCAGGAGCAGCTACATGATGCCACAGATGGTGGCTATGACATCCAACATGTTGCGGATGAGGGTGGGGACGACGATGCGGCTGCGCCAGATGAGGACGAGATTGCGGCTGCGACAGCCCCCCAACAGTTACCTAATGTGGCTCCATTTCCTGGAGGGCCTTATGATGACTCATTGGTGTCTTCATACGCTTCACACGTTGCATTACCGTTGTGGTATAATGCAAACAATGTAAGTTTTCTTTTTTCTTTTTTAACTTTTATATATGAAGTCGATATATTTTTTTGTATGATAATTTTTAAAAAAAATGACATGAACACATGCCGTTGTCTGAGTATTTTTTTTGTCTTCAATTATTGTTCGCGCGTAATTTTTAATATATGAAGTCGATATATTTTTTTTTGTATGACAACTTTTAAAAAAAATGACATGAACACATGCCGTTGTCTGATTATTTTTTTTGTCTTCAATTATTGTTCGCGCGTAATTTTTTATATAGAAGTATATGCTTTTTTTTTGTATGATAACTTTTGAAAAAAATGACATGAACACATGCCGTTGTCTGATTATTTTTTTGTCTTCAATTATTGTTCGCGCGTAATTTTTTATATATGAAATATATGCTTTTTTTTGTATGTTTTTGATTTATGTGGTGTCTTTGTTTTTTTTATTATTTTAGATTCCTAACACCCTTATGATTAGATGCATAAATCACGGGCGGAAGGTGGCAGAGATCCAGCGTCCACATATGAATCAAGTTTGGTTTTGGGATGATATAAGGGTGAGTGGGTTGCATGATTTGCTGTCCACAGGGTATTCTACTGTTAATCATGCTCTGCTCCAGGCGCTTAGCAAGAGGTGGCATTCCGAGACCAGCAGCTTTCACATGCCTACTGAGGAAATGACCATCACTTTGTTGGAAAAATTAGGTCTTAAATAAAACAGATTTCATAAAATATGTTCAATAATTATGAATCAATAGCGGAAGCGAACAAAACATTGAACATGATTATGATCGGATCTACGACATGTTTGATTTATTAAGGATATTAAGAATTAGGTATTAGGAATACCTGAAAGAAGCTTTCTTGGCAACCTCCCAACAACAGCGGTCAGAAACAGAGAGGAGGTGATCTGATATGAAAACATAACAAAGGGTTAGCGGCGGCTGATTTGGTTCTTCCTCAACCGGTACCTTTATGCCTCAAGTTCTCTTCAGATGGGGAGAAGAGAGAGTTTGCTGTGTACGGTGTATTGGGGACCATAGCCTCTTTTATATTGGATGGCCATTAGGGTTTCCCATTATTCCGTTAATGGGTCATCCAGACATCCACTCATTGGGTCCATATCAACTAATTTAATATTTAATTAATTATCCAATTAGAAATCTGATAGCCTTATTACTTAATTTGATCACTAATCAATTAAGGCTCACAATTGATAAATAGCTAATATAGTTATTATTACGATATTTGTCCACATAATGATATTGGAATATAATTAAATAATAAAATATTCCAACAATCTCCCACTTGGGCTACATATCTTAATAATTATACCAGAATTCTTTAGGCGCGCGTCTGAATGCTATTTATATTTAGATTTCAACTTTACAATCTGGTCAACCTCATACATTAATAATGGGACCACCGCGGCTGTCGTCACTGACGTATAATGTGACGGAACCCCGACGACCACCATATTAATGCACTTGATGACATAGATCGATATGGATGAGTGGCATGGAAATTTCATGTAATGTGATCTCTAAATCATGTCTATTTCCAACTGGTCCAACTAAAAACTTTAGTGAGATCAAACTGAAGTTTGCAAATTCAATATTTGCACAAAATGATATAGAAATGGTTATAATAAACATAAAGTCATGAACTTTATTTCTGCAGAAAATCATAACATAAAGTCTGTATCGATATCAAAACAGAAGTATAGAACATAGAATAAAAGATACTCCCACTAATCTAAGACATCCTTAATGACAACAACCATATGAAAGACTTTATGTGTCATGTCTTTGATTAGTGGGTCACCTAGCATAAAGTTTGTCTCTAATGTTCTATCAATTAACAACAATAATTTATAAGGGGATGAACATTATAAACTTTGTTTTTAAAACATTATATGACTACATTATGTCACTATATAACTTAAATGGGTTTTCAATACCTTTTTACTATGCAACCAAGTGACATAAATACTTACAGTCATTTCCTGGGTTGGGATGTGTATTATATACACACATCCAAAAGTCAAAGTCTAACACACTAATGATCTCCAAATTGTCAGATCCCTGATGTGAGAATAAGCTCTCTTGTTCTCTTTAAAGAATCCTTATGGTCGCATTTTCAACAATTCAAACTTTGAATTGCTCAAATATCTGCCAAACAATCTTATTATATACGCTATTTCCAAATGCGTATAATAAAATCATACATAAAAATCCTATAGGAAAAGTGTAGGAAAATACTTAAATTTCTGAATTCATAAATTTCCTAATGGGCAATATTTGAGACTGAAAAGTCTCTCTCGATGATTGAGGTCATCCAAAAATTTATTAACTTTAATGTCAATTTATTTTCAACTTTACTGATATAACTCTTTTGTGATATCCGAATAATACCTTGAGAAGAATCTCTAAGTATTGAAATGCCTAATACAAAAGAGGTGTCCCCAGGATCTTTCATCACTAACTTTTGTTAGAGATTTCCTTGGTTTCACATTACTAACATATATCATAGTTGACTAAATAAAATAAAATTGACACATTAAAATAGGAATATAAATTTACTCCCACTGAGCTTACTAAATCCACAACTCTACTTAATATTATCTCAAAACCAAATGAGACAATTACTTTATGAGAATTTTGTGGTAACAGTACTAAAGAGACAAATTTCTTAACTTTTAAGTGGATTTCACGACTTTGCAAACCATCTACTTTGTATCAATTGACACAGAAGTTTTATTCCGTTGCACCATATTATATCATTAATGTCACCATTAAGAAACACTATATTGAAATCCATCTTATGCAGCTCCAAAATTATAACAAGCAAACTAGTATCATGACTGTCTTAATAGAGTCTTTCAAATAAAATAAATAGAATTTCTCTTTTCAGTCAATTTTTTATGATACTAGAAGCCCTAGTTCTTGAGGGTGTTGAGTTTGATCTATATGAATTAATTTCATAACTTGATTGAGAGGAAGAACAATAATGTCCTTATGAGGTTCCAAATATACTATACTAATAGTAACAATATGAATTGGTTTAGAACCAATTCTTCCTCATTCAATTTTATTCTATTTCCATATCTCTCCCCCAAACTCAATATCCTCAAGAAAACTTAACAATTTATGTCTCAAACATTTCCTTAAGTTGTGGGACGAAAAACTTATAGTTTTCAAACCCTTCAACAATTATAGAATGTCACAAGTCATAACTGAATTGACTCTAATAACTAAACTTAAAAGACACACTGAATCATCATTTGAAAATAAAACTCGAAATATCTTGATTTAGTCAAAGAGAAATTAAAACAAAAATTAATTCAAATAATGATTCACCAAATTGTCTTTTAAATACAAAAATAAGCTAGCAACGACAATCTAAAATTAGTATAAAATGAATAAACAAGCTTTATCGACTTTGTCCATTCTAAATTGATATATCTTTCAACATCATTGGACATAAGTTAGTCAAGATTACCTTTCTTTATTTGCCCTTATCTTTTTGAGGTATTTTCCGAATGAACACTATTTTATTTTCTCTTGCTTCAGCTTTTCTTTATTTGCACACTTTATGAATTGATCCTTTAAAAGATCTTTTCTAACTTTAACAGTTATAAACTTAATTGTGCAAAGAGAATACTAAATGCTGAATTTTCGAACAAGTCATCTGATAGTCGAAATTACTGAATTTTCGAACAAGTCATCTGATAGTCGAAATTATAATGTCTCAGCAAGATTAAATATTTACATAATGTGCTCAATATTTTCTTTGCCTAATAATCTTAATGAAATATCACTCTCCAATGAGAGATTGTCTTTTTCTATATTGCTTTTAAAAGCACCTTAGTTTAAGCAAAGAAAATATGACAAAAATTGTCAACTTAAATAACAGTGATAAGATTTCTGATCTTTTAACTTTATGATCACACAAGATCTATAAGATTTGGTGTATACTCACTTGTCAAACTTGATTCTCACATTAAATACTGGATTTGCAAGAGAATGTGAGTTTCACCACCCTTATATAAGGTCTAGATCCAAGAACAATGTTAGTATTATTCTTTAATTCCTAAAAGTTAAAACTTTAAAGAGTTAAAAATTTAACTCAAATTAACAGATACATAAACTGTATTAGCTTAAAGAGAACAAGAGAAGCAAAAACGCTCACAAAAATACCTAGTGCACCATTAATATCAAGTCTTTAAACAATAATATCAATTGCTAGTGGTATTTTACAGCAATGATCAAACAATGACAATTTACTTTGACAAAGAATAAATTCTTATAATTGTCATATGTTTACCATTATATTTGTGTGGATGTAAACTCTTAAATGTATAAATAAGTTTACACTCACACAACATTATCACACATGTCAATAAAATATTATAGAAACGTGCATCTTTATTTGTAAATAAAAGACCTTAACAAGATACCAAGCGCACCATTAATTCCCAATCTTCGGATTGTAAAAATTAACTGCAAGCGATACTCTCAACGCGATGAGCAAACATTGGTGATAAGTCCCGTCAAATAATAGTCACCTTCGGGCATCCTATTATCCACATGGAAAAATACTTTATAACCACCACATATTTACCACCACATGTATGTAACTATCCGGCCAAGTTGTGTCTTCCTTGGGGCCGACGACAACTCGCATAAATAATTACACACTACATCTTTTGTAACTTCAGTTGAGTCGAATCTACGCAACAGAGGTTACTTGGGCAACATTATTGTTTCAACTGACTCAACCGCAATTACTAGATAATTTTAATATATATTAAATGGGGTGATAAGTCCTGTCAAATAATAGTCACCTTAGGGTATCCTATTATTTGCATGGAAAATTACTTTATAATCACCACACATTTACTATCACATGCATGTAATTATCCGGCTAAGTTGTGCCTTCCTTGGGGCTGACGACAACTCGCATGAATAATTGCATACTACGTCTTTTGTAAGTTCAGTTGAATTAAATCTACGCAACAGAGGTTACTTTGGCAACATGTTGCTTCAACCAAAACAACTGCAATTACTAGACATTTCACAATAAATTAAATGTTTTTAAATGGGAATGATCTTTAAATTTACAAGGCACTACTAACATAATGTAGGCCGAATTAGTCCATTATGTCGCTAAGTAACTATAAGGTCACTCGACAACCCTTAAGTGTGAAAACAAATTCACAAGAATTTGAAAGAATATGCAAGTCAAAAATCAACACCAATGTGTATAAGACAATGCATTTATAGGATGTCACATAAAGTCACAACAACAAACATAGCAAGAAATATATCCAAAATGCATGATTAAGACATAATGTTATTGTACAAAACTTAACAACAATAAGCTTAGAATTCATAATCATGATATAAACAAAATATATATATTCATGCTATAATTGATTCACAATATTCCGAATAATTCTTTAAACAAAATAAAATATAATTCTAGAATAAATGTTTTCCTAAATAAAGGAAACAAACCTCATATGTCTATAAATAAACAAACAAAGCCAGAATTATGATTTCCCAAACTTTAAAGAACTAATTCTTACTTTCTGTACTAAAAAATTTTGTCATGATATTTTGAGATTCATTATTAAAAGGCAACAAATCTTCTACAAGTATATATAACAACCAAATATATATATATATATATATATATAACAAATATATATTTGCCTTTTTCTCAAAATAATATTTAAGTACAAAATTTGTAAATCATTTTTAATTTGAAACAAAAAGTCAAACTAAAAAAAACGACACCTAAAATTATGTCAAATCAAAAGGTTTTATTTTCAAATCAAATCAAACCACCAAAATTCAAATCCTTATTTGTTATAACAATTGTCAAATATGTATAACAATATGACAACTTTATGGATGAATGAGACCAAAAGATTTGATTTGAAAATAAAACTGAAAAACAAATTAAACTTCAACAAGATTAAATCCAATTGATATCAAATCCGTTTTTGATGTCAAATGAATGCAACAGCTTTGGACTTTCAAAGGTTTAAACTGAATTTGAATGATAATTGAATATAAAATAATTGTCCTTTGCATAAAAAAAAACCGGGAGGATAGCAAGATAACCGTGAAAACAAAAGTTTGCATTGGACCGTATGTGCAAAACACAAAACATAATCACGATTTTGTACAAATATATATTCCAACTATACCAAAAACAAACAATTATCATAAGTATATATATATATATATATATATATATATATATATATATATATATATATATATATCTAATTATGATCCTTATTACCACAAATATAATTTTGAGAATCATAATCCTATAAAATTATAATTCTCATATAACCATAATAATTATAAATGTGATACCCAAATATAATTAGTGGAATATATATAATAACCAAAATTATTTCCTTTGATTAGATTCAAATATTTATTTTGAAAACACATCAAGAGTTGCCAAATTTCTCTAAAGCTAAGCCATAGAAAACAACACAGTACTTTATTTTCCAAATTAGGTTTGACGAACATGATCACAGCACATGTTTTTTTTTTCATATGCCGGAGGCCAAAAAAAAAAACATAATAATGAAGCATCAAATTTTACATCGTTGAATTGATGCCATCCAAAACCGTAGGCCATGATCGCAAAAATTAGGGGTCTTTCTTTCGGTATACAATCTTGTTTTAAATCGTCAAATAAAATAAAATTTGATTCCAGATTGTTTATCTCTTAAACGCATTAACACAATGAAATCCTAAAATTAAAATTCTTAGGGTTCACACGAAAATTCATGCAGTCCTAATAAATCAAACATTATGACCCGCTCTGATACCACTTGTTGGCTAAGTAATATTAGGAATACCTGAAAGAAGCTTTCATGGCAACCTCCCAACAACAGCGGTCAGAAACAGAGAGGAGGTGATCTGATATGAAAACATAACAAAGGGTTAGCGGCGGCTGATTTGGTTCTTCCTCAACCGGTACCTTTATGCCTCAAGTTCTCTTCAGATGGGGAGAAGAGAGAGTTTGCTGTGTACGGTGTATTGGGGACCATAGCCTCTTTTATATTGGATGGCCATTAGGGTTTCCCATTATTCCGTTAATGGGTCATCCAGACATCCACTCATTGGGTCCATATCAACTAATTAAATATTTAATTAATTATCCAATTAGAAATTTGATAGCCTTATTACTTAATTTGATCACTAATCAATTAAGGCTCACAATTGATAAATAACTAATATAGTTATTATTACGATATTTGTCCACATAATGATATTGGAATATAATTAAATAATAAAATATTCCAACACACTTTAGATGATGTGGCATGTCTGCTGCATGTTGAAGGGCGGATGTTGAGCCATACAAAGAAGGTGTCTCAGGTTGATGGGGTGGACTTGATGGTGAGGTACTTAGGTGTCACCCAAGGCAACTAATTGCCGATGCACCATCCAGCGACAACTAATTGCCGCCGGAGTAAAACAATCAATTTCTGATGTGTTTTAGTCTTCTTTGAAGTGTATACAACAATTTTCAGAAAAAAATCCTTGCCTACCAAATTCGTCAAACCCAATTCTTTCAAAAAATTAGTCAAACCTAATAATAAATATTAAATTTTATGCATAATTTATAATTTAGAGAAAAGGAAGCTTGTAGATACTAACTATAAACAAAATGAAAAAATGGATATATGTGGTGGAAACCTAAGGCATTGGTTTACTGGTTTGTGCTCTCCACGATCCTGAACAAACATAAGCATAATTTTTGAATAGGTGATAAATTTTTTAAATTTGATGCTTGACATCAACAATGAGTGCAAAAATTATGGTTACAACATCTCTAACATTCAACAACAATATAACTTAAATTCAACGTTCAACATTTCTAACATTCAACAACAACCACTATTTATGGTTACAACACCCATTTCAACATTCCTTAAAAAAAAAACCCACCCATATCAACATTGACCATGTACTAGCTAATTCCAAAATGCTTAACAAAAAATCAGTGTTTATATAAAACTTGTAAGTGCACGATGTCCTCCTTTTGTAACCAATAATTTAACCAAATCAAAGATAGAAACTAAAAAGAGAATCGGCAAAGTTTTATTACCAAAGACTAAAAGCATAAGGAAAATTCTGTGGTGAAGTCCTTCAATTGACTTTTTCGGTGAAGTAACCCTACAATTAATAATAATACGCCACTTTTTTAAATGATGTCATGTCATTCTGAAGGTTGCAGGGTATGCACCGTGTACCTTTGGTCAAATTAAATTGTACTTTAACCCTTAAACTAATTATAATTGCACTATTATATCTTCTCATGTTGATGTCATCATTTTATCTTCATACATTTTTTTTGTGTAAATATTTTTTTTGTGTAAATATTTATAGTAAATGACTGAAGACATCTCCAAGTTTGTTGCAGTTGTAGAAGGAGATGTTTGTTGTTGTTGGGACCTCATTCTCTTCCAAATGTAAAACAAGAGCCCAATGAGAAGCAGGGCAAGCACAATGTAGAAAAGTGCTTGCGGAATTTGAGAGAAGTTTTCAAGTTGAGATATCGATGTTTGTATTTATGTTTTTGTCTTGTATTTTTGCTATAAGAATATGATGATGTTTAAGGTATTTTGCCATGTGTCTAATAAAAAATTATTCCTGTAACAAATAAAATACAAGAGCGGTGGCACTTGAGCCCACCATCGAGATGCAGGCGGCGCCGCCAGCTTAATTATCCGGTAATGGTAGCTTTTTTTCACTATTATTACCTTACTTTTCGTCTTTTATTAAGAAAAATTGTTTTTAGTGCACACTATATTTGGTATTTCTTATAGTTTTGTATGTGCTTGATTGTTAGTGAAATGTATTCTCACTTATAACCTTTTTTTAATTTGCAGGAAGGTCAATTACTTTTTGGAGAGAAAAATAATTGGTAAAGAAAAAAAAAAGATGATTGAGGGTATAAAATTGAACTATTTACTTTTTCTTGACATAAACTATTTGCTTATCAACATGTAATAAAATTGACATGAACTATTTTCTTATCTATATGTAGCATAAATGAGATTATGAGATTTCTCAGTTGTTGGAGACTTTTTCCTAAAATAATTGTGTGTTTGTGTATCTTGTATGTGTACGTGCTTATATATCATTTTAATTTGAGAGAAGTTCAAAATCGAACCAAATTTCGGTTTGGTTTACCCCAATTCCGGGTGGGAAGAACGGAAGGAGGACTTCTGAAAGACATGTTTTTTAGAAAGTGGAGATGGGAAAATTCCAGTTTGGATTACATTCAAAAGAATCGAAACAACCAACATTTTGTAAGCCCAATAATCTCAATTTTTCAAACTAGCACATAGTAGATTGCAAAAAAAATAATTAATAACAGAAATTTCACGCGTTTTTACCTCTTCATTTTTTTTGTTGGTTTTACCTTTTCTGGATTTCGTGTGAAGAGGTTGACGATGACCCATTAGATGCAATCACGTTATCATGGAATATTGCAATCATACGATCCCTAACCGTCTGATCAAAACCGGACGATCTTAAAAAACTGTCAAATTTATTTTCTGTAAATCAATAATTATTGCCTTTAAATTTGGACTGTCCGATCTCAATCGGACAGTCACAGATAATCATGTTGAAAAATGTTTAATCTCACCTAATTTTACTTTATTTTTTTTACTGAGTTTGACTAAAAATTGCAATTTTTCTTCAATACATGAATAATTATATTTGACTTTGAGAAGAAACTTTTATTTTCGAAGTCTAAAACTTTAGATCAGGAATTGAGTTTCATGTATTATTTCACTTTCTCTTTCTGATACAGAAGCATTGCAATGTTAAGTTGGAGCTTAACTATATACATTGAAAATTGATGTTCCCACATCAAAGGTTGCTATGAAACACCACGAAATTACCAATATAACTCCATCGACAGTTAACTGCCGATAAATTTTAACCAACGGTAGTTAACTGCCGATGGAATTTGGGGTTAAATTTATCATTTCATGATGTTTCTTAGCATTGAGTGGAGTGTGGAAAGCAATTTTCATATATATATATATATATATGAGGGCATACTTTACACTAGAAAATATTTTACACATATCAAATATATCTATATTTCAAAGAGATTGCTTGGAAAAACGTAAATGACAACTGATTTGATTAAGCGGAACTGGATTCAATTGATTAGTGAAAAAAAAAAAAAAGAAATGGCAAATATACTGTTTTTTCTGAAAAAGTAAGTGTACTCTATTTTATGAGTTTTCATTGTTCCTCTTCATTGTATGTGAGCCTCCGGCATGGGTATGACCGACACGAGTCTATGAAAAATTAAAAACCATATGTGTGTGTTGTGTTGTGTGTGTGCTCCCCCCCCCAACAACACATCCACCACACACGTGTGTGTGTGTGAGAGATAGAATACCAACTAACATAAGAATGAAAGGCTAGTGAACAAAAGAGCCAAAATGATCATAAGAAATATAGCAAAAATGAAGAACATAACAGTATTGAACGCATTTCACATAGTTACGAGCTAGAAAGTAATACCTAACTACAAAAGAAGAGAAAGCAGTGTGGAATGTTACTATTAATGGATTTGCATACAAGTAATTTTGTTCTTACACTCAATTTTCATAACAAATAGTAATTTTTTTTACTTTGAAATGTAAAAGCAATTTCCATACATTGATTCAATCCTAGTCAACTCTTAAAGGGTTTCTTGCAATTATGAAGAGCCCAAGGCTGAATACATTTCCACCTAAAGATTTTGGCGACCACCATGGCTACAGTGGCTTCCATTGAGTGACACTGTGGACGCGGGCTCTACGGGTCATTCTTGGTATAGTTTTTGGATTGGTCATGGTTGCACTCATTATCTATACGGTGATCTACCCACACTTCATTCCGTGGTGGCGATCAGGAACGGTGGCACCTGAGCCCGCCATCGAGATGCTGGCGGTGCCGCCAACTTGATTATCAGATAATGGTAGCTTTTAAACCACTTGGTTTGACCTTGTGGTGTTAGCTTGAGACCTTAGAGTGTGTTCCTCTCAAGGTCTCTGGTTTGATTCTCTCTAGTGCCAATATTAGTGGACCAGTTTAGCTTCTTCAAAACAAAAAAGGTGATGGTAGCTTTTTTTCACTACTATTAGCTTATTTTTCCTCTTTTATTAAGAAAAATTATTTTTAGTGCACACTATATTTGGTATTTCTTATAGGTTTGTATGTGCTTGATGGTTAGTGATATGTAGTCTCACTTTTAACCTTTTTTAATTTACAAGGATGGTCAACTGTTTTTTTTGGAGAGAAAGATGATTAGTAAAAAAAGATAATTGATGGTATAAAATTGAATTATTTACCTTTTTCTTGACATGAATCTATTTGCTTATCTATATGTAATAAAATTGAGATAATGAGATTTCTTAGCTATTGGAGACTTCTCCCTAAAATAATTGGGTGTCTGTGTCTTTTGTACATATCATTTGTTGCAATCTTATCAGCCTAATAAAAAATATATTCATAAGACGAATTCTAGGGCGATGACTCAATTGAGTTTCTCATAGGTGACCCGCTATCTAAATCAATTAAGAGAGCCACTAGATTACCAAAACTCATACATTCTATTATACACCTAATACATTAGATGCTCTCATCATTTTTAAGTAAATCTACACCACTGATTAAATCTAACAGTGTATTTTTCTCTCGTTTGCCGATGAGGCACTTAATTGATCATTTACCCTAGAAGTCACCCTCGATTTAGTCTCTAAGAAAAAGTATTTGTTGCGAATTTTCTAAGGTACTAAAATGGACATTCATGTTGGAATATTTTATTATTTAATTATATTCCGATATCATTATGTGAGCAAATATCGTAATAATAATTATATTAGCTATTTATCAATTGTGAGCCTTAGAGATGTTGATTGCACTCAAATTGTCACAGAACAATGTCATAACACCTTGTTTCAAGTTGTACTCCTCCAGCATCTGTTTCATCCAAACCAGTTGTGAACAACTACTCCCAGCAGCAATATATTCAGCCTCAGCAGTTGACAATGAAACACAATTTTGTTTCTTGCTGAACCAGGAAATTAAATTATTTCCTAGAAAGAAACATCCTCCTGAAGTGCTCTTCCTGTCATCAGCACTTCCAGCCCAGTCAGCATCACAAAATCCCATCAGTTCAGAACTTGAACTATGTGAATACATGATTCCATAGTCACTTGTGTTATTCACATACTTCAGGATCCTTTTAACTTGTGTCAGATGACTCATCTTAGGATCAGCTTGGTATCTTGCACATACTCCAACAGCATAAGTGATATCAGGTCTGCTTGCAGTTAAATACAATAAGCTCCCTATCATGCTTCTGTACTGACTTTGATCAACTGAAACTCCATGTTCATCTTTGGTTAGCTTCAGATGAGTAGCAGCTGGTGTCTTCTTATGAGCAGCAGATTCCATACCAAACTTCTTCACTATGTTCTTGGCATATTTACTCTGTGAAATGAAGATTGTATCTTCCATTTGCTTGACTTGTAATCCAAGAAAATAAGTCAGCTCTCCAACCAAACTCATTTCAAATTCTGACTGCATCTGCTGAACAAACAATTTGACCATCTTCTGAGACATCCCTCCAAACACTATATCATCCACATAAATCTGAGCAATCATCAGACTCCCATTTTCATCTTTCACAAACAAAGTCTTATCAGAACCTCCTTTTCTGTAACCTTGAGCCACAAGAAACTGAGTCAATATTTCATACCATGCTCTTGGTGCTTGCTTCAATCCATATAAAGCCTTCTTTAACTTGTACACATGTTCTGGAAACTTAGGATCCACAAAACCCTTAGGCTGTTCAACATATACCTCTTCTTGCAAATATCCATTCAGAAATGCACTCTTCACATCCATCTGGAATAATTTGAACTTGAGAATGCAGGATACACCCAACAGTAGTCTTATGGACTCTAGTCTGGCCACAGGTGCAAAGGTCTCATCAAAATCAAGTCCCTCAACTTGAGTATAACCCTGAGCAACCAACCTTGCCTTGTTTCTGACTACAGTACCATTTTCATCTGTTTTATTCTTGAATATCCACTTAGTCCCAATCACATTCAGCCCTTCAGGTCTTGGAACTAGATCCCACAGCTCACTCCTTTTGAATTGATTCAACTCATCTTGCATTGCTTCAATCCAAAATTCATCAGTTAGGGCTTCTTTCACATTTTTAGGCTCAACCTTTGACACAAAGCATGAATCAGTAGCAGCAGCATCTGATCTCCTGGTTCTGACACCTTGATTTAAGCTTCCAATGATTAAGTATTTAGGATGATCCTTCTGAACTCTAATAGATGGCCCTTTACCATTTGGAACTTGATCTGGTTGATCTTCAGCTTCTTCAGACTCTGAATGCTTTTCTACTTCTGAAGTTTGTTCTTCTGAGGCTTCAGACTCTGGAACAACTTCAGGCTCATTCTTTTCATTCTCAGCAGACAAATCATCAATAACCACATTTATGGACTCCATCACAACCTTGGTTCTGGAATTAAACACCCTGTAAGCTCTGCTGTTCACTGAATAACCCAGGAATATGCCATCATCAGACTTAGGATCCAGTTTTCTTCTATTTTCTTTGTCAGCCAAGATATAGCATCTGCTCCCAAAAACATGGAAATATTTCACAGTTGGCTTCCTCCCTTTCCACAATTCATACAGAGTAGATGTTGTTCCCTTTTTCAAAGTGACTTTATTGTGTATGTAACATGCTGTGTTCATTGCTTCAGCCTAAAACATATATGGCAGCTTCTTAGCATGCAGCATAACCCTTGCACATTCTGCTAAAGTCCTGTTCTTCCTCTCAACTACACCATTTTGCTGAGGTGTGATAGGTGCAGAAAACTCATGCTTTATACCTTCAGAAGCACAGAATTCTGAAAAACTCTTGTTTTCAAATTCTTTGCCATGATCACTTCTGATTCTGACTATGCCACAATCCTTTTCTCTTTGTAGTTGAATGCACATCTCTTTGAAAACTTCAAAAGTGTCAGACTTTTCTCTAACAAAGCTGACCCATGTATATCTAGAGTAGTCATCTACCATTACAAAAGCATACCTCTTGCCTCCAATACTCTCAACTTGCATAGGCCCCATCAAATCCATATGAACAAGTTCTAGTACTTTAGTAGTTACCTGGTGAACTAATCTGGGATGAGACTTTCTTGTTTGTTTTCCAATTTGACAATCACCACAAACATTGTCCTCATTGATCTTCAGATTAGGTACACCTCTGATAGCTTCAGTACTTAGGATTTTTTTCATGCCTTTCATATGCAGATGTCCCAGTTTCTGGTGCCAGAGCTTGACTTCTTCTTCTGAGCTCATAAGACAAGAAGTCAAACTTCTTTCTTCTTCAGAAACCCACAAATAACAATTGTCTTTGGATCTGCAGCCTCTCATCTGAATCTTATCTTCCTGATCAGTAACAATACACTCTAGTTTGTTAAAATTAACCTTCAATTCTTGATCACAAAGTTGGCTAATACTGATCAGATTAGAGGTTAATCCTTCCACCAGTAGCACATCATTAAGTCTGGGCAAACCTTCTCTGATCAAATCACCAATACCCAGAATCTGACCTTTTACACCATCTCCAAATGTCACATAGCTTTTGGAATAAGATCTTATGTTACTCAGCAGCTTCTTCACACCAGTCATATGCCTTGAACATCCACTATCAAAATACCAGTCTTCTTTTGAAGTGGCTCTCAAAGAAGTATGAGCTATAAGGCCTACATTCTGAACTTTGGGCTTCCACACCTTCTGAACATTGTGTCTGATAGCAGCTGGTTCAACTCTTCTATACTGAAAATGTTCAGGATAACCATAAAGTTTGAAGCAGAATGGTTTGATATGCCCTTTCTTTCCACAATGATGACAGATCCATGGATGATTTCTCCTCCTTCTGTTTCTGAGAAATTTCTGGGGTTGCTTCTGAGGTAGCATCTGAACATGCTTCTGACCTTGCATCTGAAGTCTCTTCTGAGCTTGCTTCTGAGCTGGCATCTGGGCTTGTTTCTGAGGTCTCCTCTTTGATGTTCTAACCATAGAATCATGAGTTTGAGTAGTAGGAACAAAATTTATCTGTTTAGGAATCTGAGTCTGATCAACAAAACCTAGACCAGTTTTTCCTTGTTGCTGATTCCCCAAAATGTCCTCCAACTTATCAGTAGCAGAGTTCAACATCTTCACTTGCTTCTTCATTTGATCAAGTTGGGAGTTCAGTTGGTTCACTTCTTCTTTTAAGTCTGAATTCTGCACTAACAGTTCACCTTTTTCAGCCTCCAGTTGAAGAATAGTCTCCTTCTGATCCAAAACTTGTTTGCAAACCTCAGCACTTCTGATATACAACTTCTTGTAGTTATCAGCTAGTTCATCATATGATGTTTTAGCAGCTTCAGACGCATATGAGGCTTTAGACTCTGAGTCAGACTCTGAAAAGGTCTCAGACTCTAAAACAGGTTCCTTCTTTAAGATAGCTCCTGACCTTACTACAAGACCAGTATCACACATACCAGATTCACTATCATCATCTTCTTCAGAACCATCATCAGACCATGCAACATCTAGGCTTTTCTTCTGTTTCTTAAGAAAAGTAGGACATTCAGATTTGATATGCCCATAGCCCTCACATTCATAGCACTGCACACCTTTGGCTTGGTTACTTTTCTCCTCAGACTTGGTCTTCTTCTCATCAGTTTGTTGCTTTTTGTTATTGAATCTGAAATTCTGACCTTTGGCTTTGGCTTTTCTGTTAACATTCTTCAGAATCTTGTTGAATTGTTTTCCCAGCAACACTAGAGCTACTGATAAGTCATCCTCATCAGACTCTTGTTGATCATCAGCTTCAGCATTCACAGTAAAAGCTATACCTTTCCCTTTCTTATCAGGCTGTTTGCAGAATGCAGTCTCAATATTTAACAAAGACCCAATCAGCTCCTCAACCTTCATAGCAGAAATATCATGAGCCTCTTCAATTGCTGTCACCTTCATGTCAAATCTCCTGGGCAGGGACCTGAGGATTTTCCTTACTATCTTTTCATCAATCATCTTTTCTCCAAGTGAATCAAAAGAATTTGCCATGTCCAGCACATTCATGTAAAAATCCTGAATAGATTCATCTTCCTTCATCTTCAGGTTCTCAAATTTGGTGGTCAGCAGCTGCAATCTGGACATCTTTACCTTAGAAGTTCCTTCATGAGTGGTTTTCAGAATTTCCCAAGCATCCTTAGCCACAGTACATTGTTTGATAAGTCTGAACATGTTCTGGTCCACACCATTAAAGATTGCATTCAAAGCTTTTGAATTTCCCAGAGACAAGTCATCTTCAGCTCTGGTCCACTCCTCTTCAGGCTTCAAAACTCCAGTTTTGTTACCATCTTTGTCCAAAACCTTAGGATGTTCCCAGCCTTTTATCACAGCTTTCCAAGTCCTGCTGTCAATAGACTTTAGAAAAGCACACATCCTTGACTTCCAATACTCATAGTTTGTGCCATCTAGTAGGGGTGGTCTATTAACATAGCCTCCTTCTCTATCCATGCTTGCCAGAAATAAACTCCTCTGGATCTCACCCAAATTACAGGCAGGGTGCCTGCTCTGATGCCAATTGAAATTCTGGCCAGGCAATACACAGAGATAACAGGTTCTGAACCAGACAGGTTCTGAACAACACACAGGACACAATAATTTGCAAAACAGAGCACAAACACAAACACACACTGTCAGCAAATTAAAGTACAGGAAAGTAAAAAAGGCACAGAGGTTTGTTAACCCAGTTCGGAGTAAACACCTCCTACTCTGGGGGATACCAATCCAGGAAGGAAATCCACTATTGGATTTAATCCTTAAGACTCAGACACTGACTCCCAGTTCTTATCCCAAGCAATTAACCTCCACCTAGTAAGACTTCTACCCAACACTGAGTAATAGAATCCACTATCTTCCTATTCAAGTAACTAAACCCAGTTACTAAAACCCTTAATCAAAAAACACTCTGTTTTTCAGAAAACTTCAAAGACACAAAGACTTCATTCGTACCTAAAGGCTTAGAATGAATTACAACTCAATCAAACACCTAAACTAACTCTAACAGAGTGGTGCACAATAAAGCTAAAAGCTTAAAATACTAAGACTCAATTTTCTGATCTTAAACTCTATATGTCGTCTGTATTGAATAGCAGCAGCCCTCCTCCTTATATAGCCTTCAGTCTTGCAGCATAAATAACAAACTAATCTTTTGCACATGATTTGTTTCTGAAATAAGATTGGTCCAATAAGGAAACAAATAAAACCACTTTGTATCTTTAAAAGATTGTATCAGGAAAATACGTGTTTCCATAACAATAAACCAAATCTTCAATAAATCTTCTCCAAAACAATCCAGCATTCTAGAACAATATGCGTGGATAATTCCTTGTTAAATCTTGCAAAGATTCGCACAAAAATAACATGAAAATAACCAGCTTCTGATGAAGTCAACATAAGTCAACGCTGGCATCAGAACCTGAATTCTGCTTCTGAACAGCTACAGTGCTTCTGATGAGGCATTCAGCTTCTGATGTGATTTTGAGCTTCTGAACAGCTTCAAATGAGAAAACTTGTAACTGAAGAAATGTTCAACATGAGGAAATGCTTCTATTCCATACTTTGGTTTTGCCAAACAATGCAGCCAACACCAAAAGACTCAACATTAGGGATCTGACAATTTGGAGATCATTAGTGTGTTAGACTCTGACTTTTGGATGTGTGTATATAATACACATCCTAACCCAGGAAATGACTGTAAGTATTTATGTTACTTGGTTGCATAGTAAAAGGGTATTGAAAAACCATTTAAGTTATATAGTGACATAATGTAGTCATATAATGTTTTAATAACAAAGTTTATAAGGTTCATCCCCTTATAAATTATTGTTGTTAAATGATAGAACATTAGAGACAAACTTTATGCTAGGTGACCCACTAATCAAAGACATGACACATAAAGTATTTCATATGATTGTTGTCATTAAGGATGTCTTAGATTAGTGAGAGTCTCTTTTATTCTATGTTCTATACTCCTGTTTTGATATCGATACAGACTTTATGTTATGATTTTCTGCAGAAATAAAGTTCATGAGGTTATATTTGTTATAACCATTTCTGTATCATTTTGTGCAAATATTGAATTTGCAAACTTCAGTTTGATCTCACTAAAGTTTTCAGTTGGACCAGTTGGAAATAGACATGATTTAGAGATCACATCACATGAAATTTCCATGCCACTCATCCATATCGATCTATGTCATCAATTACATTGATATGGTGGTCGTCGGGGTTCCGTCACATTATACGTCAGTGACGACAGCCGCGGTGGTCCCATTATTAATGTATGAGGTGGACCAGATTGTAAAGTTGAAATCTAAAGATAAATAGCATTCAGACGCGCGCCTAAAGAATTCTGGTATAATTATTAAGATATGTAGCCCAAGTGGGAGATTGTTGGAATATTTTATTATTTAATTATATTCCGATATCATTATGTGAGCAAATATCGTAATAATAATTATATTAGCTATTTATCAATTGTGAGCATTAATTGATTAGTGATCAAATTAAGTAATAAGGCTATTAGATTTCTAATTGGATAATTATTTATATAATTAATTAATTGATATGGACTCAATATGGGTGGATATCCGGATGGCCCATTAACGGAATAATGGGAAACCCTAATGGCCATCCAATATAAAAGAGGCTATGGTCCCCAATACACCGTACACAACAAACTCTCTCTTCTCCCCATCTGAAGAGAACTTGAGGCATAAAGGTACCGGTTGAGGAAGAACCAAATCAGCTGCCGCTAACTCTATGTTATGTTGTGTGTTTCAGATCATCTCCTCTCTTTGGTTATCCTTGTTGATGAGAGGGCTGCCATGAAAGCTTCATTCAGGTATTCCTAATACCTTAATTCTTAATATCCTTGATAAATCAAACATGTCGAAGATCCGATCATAATCATGTTTAATGTTTGATTGCTTCCGCTATTGATTCATAATGATTGAACATGTTTTATGAATTCTGTTTTTATTAAGACCTAAATTTCCAACAATTCACTCTTAAAAAAAATGATTTTTCAATTGCAAGGAATAAAACAAAATGGATTTTTTTTAAGTGAAAATCAAAATTGATTTTGTACTTTACAGCAATAAAATTGATATTAGAACCACACTATTTTTGATCCAAACTAAAATAGTACCACAATATGCACATAAGAGGTGGGTTAATTGTAGTAACGTAAAGGTTGCTTATGAGATGTTACCAAATTGAATGTAGTTGTTCATTCAAAAAGTGAAAAGGTGTGTGTTCATTGTAGTAGTAGCTGGTTACTTTTTTTTTATTTTTATATTTCTGGGTTTTGATAAAGTTTTGATTTGTGTCGCAGCTTCAACATGGAGGTGGATGAAAGCTGGCAAATACTGCTTTTCGTGCATTGCGTGGATTAGAGGCATGTATAGAATTTGCAACTCTATCCATCTCATTTGTTTTTCTTAGAATTTTTGCTAAATAATTAATTAGGGACTTTGAAGGGGAGGGGGAGTGGCACAAGCACAAGAGATGGTTATTTGATGAATAGAGAACAATTTGTCTTGTTTATAGCAAACTTGTGATGCTTTGATGCCATTATTATTTCACATATAATTGAAATGAGTTTAGATACTAGATATATCTGGTCATTTTTTACTTTTCAAAATGACTTTTAATTAATTCCTTCTGTGTGAAATAAATTAGAAGCTTGGAAAAGCATCATAAGTGCAAGTTTCAGGGGTCATGAAACATTATGTGAGTATTTTATTCTAAATGTATTTCAGACTAGTATGGTGGCTGACTTGAATTCACAGCAGAGATAATAAGATTGATATAGGAAGACAAAAATGGTATTCATCAATTTAGTGTCAGTAATTTATTTAGCCACTACAATCACTATAATTACACAAAATTGATTCTGAAGTTCAACAAATTAATACCAAAATTGTATGCCAGAACCAGTTACACAAGTTATTTATTCCATTTTGGCCGTTGCTGAACTAATAATTTGATTTATGGAAAGAAGAATATATATTTTTTGAACATCGAAGAAAATATTTATTGAAAAAGTCGGATATAAATATAGGTGCAACTAAACCCACTAAATGAGATAAAATACAAGTACTACTCAACCCTCCCCATGAAACCAACAAAACAATGAATCTATCTTAACATACAATCTAGAGGGTGATAAAACCGTTCATAGAAAAGACAAGGTAGACCCACTGTTTTTCCTAAAAACAATTTCCAAGATAGGTTCTTGACGGAATCAACCACCTCAGCCACCTTGAGGGACTTGGCATTTTATAGAAAGAACAATTAGTTTGACATTGTAATGGAATTCGTCTCATCCAAATTGGATGAAGACATATCTAACATTTCTAGTGGTGGCCTTTCAGGAGAACATAAGACGGGCTTTGGAGGATATGGCACTGATGAAAGTGGCCCTTCCAACATTTCTATTACTTTATTCATCTGTGGTCTATCCGATGGTTTCGTTTGAATGCACCATATACTCACCAAAGTAATCTTTCTAACCATATCATTTTCTTCCTCTGAGATTGTCAAACAATTTGAAAGAGTATTACCTTGCTCAAGATCCTTATAAATCCAGTCTGGAAAGTACATTTCTGAAGTACATGACCCTCCAGTCTCATAGTTTTTTCTTCCTCCAATCATTTCAAGAATCAACATGCCATAACTATATATATCAGATTTGTAAGAAACACCACCAAATGCTCTACTATATACTTCTGGCGCCATATATCCTATAGTTCCTCTTGTGCCAAGTATTGACACAACACTATCCTTCCTTTGGCATATTTTAGCTAGTCCAAAATCAGATATTTTTGGGCAAAAGTCTTCATCCAAAAGAATGTTTTGAGGTTTGATATCAAGATGCAGAATCCTTGAACTACATCCTTGATGCAAGTACTCTAGTCCTTTAGCAATGCCAATTGCAATTTGGAACAAAGTGTTCCAATTAAAATCACAAACAGCTTCAGGAAATCCACTTCTATAGATGAACTGATCCAATGATCCTTGGGGCATGAATTCATATATTAGCGCTCTTTTGTTCACCTCATAACAAAAGCCTAAAAGTGACACAATGTTCATGTGTGATGTTCTACTAATGCTAGCAACTTCATTTATGAATTCTTCTCCACCCCCCTTTAACTCGTTTATTACTTTCACTGCCACTTGACGACCATCGGGTAAACTTGCTTTGTACACAATACCATATCCTCCTTGACCTAACTTATCTCGGAATGAGTTTGTGATCCTTTTTATTTCTCTATAACTATATCTTCTTGGCATGGATAATTCATAACTTTGCATGAAAACCTCGACATTGTTGTCAACAAGTTTTCTTCTCTTTCTGAAAATACTTTGTTGTCCACATGTACTCCTTTTAAGGTGACAACTAATCATAATAATAAGAATAATGAAGAATACTGTTGCTCCAGATCCTGAAACACCTGAATTTATGTAAAGAAAAGAAAAGTGATTTTCATTCATTTGTTTAAAATAAATAATGCTATCATAAAGTGGGATGAGAAACACTAATATCATAGAAAGTGATATTGTTAGTTATTCTTACCTATCACAATAAGCCTCCTCTTCCCTTTTGAACCTACAATTCAAAAATTCAAATTAGATATAACTTATGCATTGTCTCTTGAAGAGAAAATAATGGACATTTATTTTCTCATTGCTTTGTATTTTGCAGCAGTTATGAAAGTGAAATGATCTTAGAGAAATATGAGCGTGCTGCTATTTCACACTTTGATGGTCACAATAGATCATTGGAGCATGTTGATAGAAAATTTTCCTGATATAATTTAGAAATATTGGCATATTGTTGAATCTGGTTTAGCAGAACCAGCTATTGGAGTGACATTGACAGTGGCACAAAGTGTTGAAATCAGATGCGTTGAAGTTTCAAGATCTTAATTAAGACCAATATATTTTCAAAGCATTGATCTATTTATCTTGGAGACTAATATTTCTGAAGACACCTTCAAGCACATTTAGTATGCAATGAAGAAGAAACATTGATCTATATATTTAAAAAAGGGGAAATGCTAACAGGTGCCTAAGGGCACTTGTTAAGAAGTCTAAAGAGGAAGTTTTGTATTGGAAATGATGCATTCAACACATTGAAAATTTAAAAAGTAACTTTTTATACATAAAACTTGTAAATTCTTTCCATTTTTAAATCCTTAACAAGTGCCAGCAAAACCCTTAAAAATATATATTCATTCACGTTTAATTGATAAATTGTGGAGCTCCTATGCTAGTATTGAACTGTCAAATGTGAGTAAGAAGCTTTATGTTGCAGTCTATTATGCAATGTTGATTTTGATGGAAGAAACATAGAAGAGTGATTGTAGCCTTCGAACAATGCACAACCTATAGCAGCTACGGTGATACTAAATCTATTGTGTACACAGTTGTGTATGGAGCTGTTGTGTTGACGTTAGATTTAATGCAACTATAAATCTTATAGTTCCTACTGACTCTAAATCTAGCAGTCTCTCAACACACCATACTGCAATGTAACATAGGTGTGTTCGACACATGTGGGACACCGACACATTGCATTTAAATAATTCATTTTTTCAAATAATTACTAGTTCAATGTGTTTCTTATATTTAACATCAACTTCTTAACAATTGTGGTAATCATATCTAACTATTTTATGTTCAGTTCAATAACAAATTTACTTCTTTATCAAATAAAACTAAGAGAGTTGTGCAGTTTCTCAAATACGATGAATCGTTACACTGATATTGTTCAAGTTGATGCTCATGTAAGAGATTTTTGGATGAATTTCAAAATTAGAAAAAGATATAAACTATTATAAAATATGACAATTGGCTCCTCCACTGAAACAAAAATTGAGAAACTAAAAGAACACACTGGCACACTTTGTTCAAAAAAAAATACACTGGCACACCTATCTGACCCTTATGCATTTAATCGGCAACATAATAGGGCTAACTAATGTGTGTCCCTCTTCAAATGAGCCCTATCAAGAAAATGACATCCTCTGTAATCCTTCGTCTTAACTAATAGTTTTGCAGACATGATAATTCACTAGTCTCGAGTAAGCTTTCATGCAAGATATAGAAATTTTATAGGCAGCCTAATTATAATAATTATAATTCTATGTTCTAACATATAGGGTGGTATCTTAAAGTCTACGACATTGTGAAATATCAAATATGTTGAGAGAAGCTATTTCTGTTTGTACAGCAAGCCTCGCGAAACTATATATGTTAAATCCCATAGGGAAACCTCTGAGGGTTTGAGGTCCATGATTGGTTATGGCAGAAAGACCAGCAATAATTTGAAGACCATTACAAATTAACCCACAAAGAGGTTTGTCATCTTAATTTGAACTTCCAGCTTTCATCTTAATTTTTGTTGAGTCACGGGGGAGCCCGGAGGATCATCCACATTGGACCAAGAGCAACCACGCAAGTGAGTTGACATCACACTTTAACCCAAAAATTTAAGGCATTAGGTTTATGGGTCCTCTCACTTATAAAGTGTTCAACCTCCACTTTTTTAAGCAATGTAAAACTTTTAACTCTCACTTACTATACAACAATTTTCATGTAATATTTATTATGATGTAAACTTTGGCCCAGCATTATGTTTTGCAATAGGAAATAAGAACGTCAAATTTGGCAGACGATACAAGAAGTTGCAATGTGTTTTATGCCTTGAAGGAGCATGCCAATAAGTTGAAGCTTGAGGGATCAAATTGTTATTTCATCTTGGCTCAGCAGTTACTTAGCCTAAGCCCTAAGGCATATAATATGTTCACAAAATATTTACATTTCTCCTTTTTTAGCGTTTTCTCATTTTTAGCTAAATTTGGGCTATTCATCACAATAATTGAGTTTTTCTTTCTCCCTTTGGGATGTTTTTTCCTTTCTACTTTTTCATGCTCTCTTAACATTTTTAGTAGTGCTACTTTCCATTACACTTATTCCTATTAAAATTTAAATTGGTTCAACTAAATTATATGTTGTCCTTAAATTATATGTACTTTAAAAAGTTCTGATACCATATTATTTACAACACTTACTATACCTTAAAAAACTAATAAACAAAAATCTCATTGCAACCGTGCAACCGCGCAACACACTTGTCATTTTCTAGTTAAAACCTAGATTTAGAAACAAGCATAAATAGGGGTTTGAGTAAGTGATATTATCTACATACTTGAGGCTGGATAATTTTCTGAGGCTGGAGAATTTTCTGAATTGCATGATGTTGTATGAGGTCCATCCTTACAGAAACATCTGAATTCATTTCCTCCATCATTCCCACAGGCACCACCAGAAACAATGCACCTTTGACACTCTCCATAATCTCCTGTCCATTTCAAATCAAAAGCATCTTTTAATGCATCACTGATTGTCCCATTGCCAGATCCAAGTTGTGCAGCTCGGGTTTTTGAAATCGGAATCATGATAGTAAACATCGGATCACAGAGGTCCGAGTAAGTAGCTGTATCAGGATCAATAACGGCATATAAAACTAATGAATTATCACTACAGTTAACAATGTGAAACGTATTTGGTAGAGTTTCAGTTGTAAGGCAGCCATAAAACAAAGTCACGTTAGGGACATCATCATAAAGTTTAAACAAAGTGCTATTGAATGTGATGTTGTCGACAATATTCAGAGCACAAATGTCACCTCTCCAGTAATCTTCCCTAGTAACTGTGAGCTTCTGTGTTGAATTGTCCCATTCAAGAATACTGTATTTCACGTAAGAATCATCGATTGTTAACTTGGGGACACTGTCCTCACATGTGAGTTCCATATTAGGATCAACATTAACACCACAATACTTTCCTCTATTTCCTCCCCAGAACGGATACTTGAGATTTGTGATGTTGCTACTTTCGCAGATAAAAGCGTCGTTGCAGTTCGAGTGTTGGATATCATCATTCTCACAGAGACATGATGGAAAATTGGTGATTGAGATCATCAAAAGTGCTAGAACAAACAAGTTCATTCTTGCCCTAGAACAAAGAAGTAATAGTGGAAGAAGTGTGAATAATAGGGTTTGTTTTGGTGAGAAAAAGATAAATATAAAGAAATAGATGGTGATACACCAAGTCAAGGAGATGCTGAAAAGGAAACTTTTGGTCCTTGACTAACACGGGATAGAGAAGTTTTCGCTCCAAAAGAGCAACGTGAATATATGGTTACTACAAATAGAAAAGGCAATCAATTTAATTAGGAGGAAATAGTAATTTGGAAGGCAACAAATTCAATTCAAAAGGGAATCAATTTAATTCGACAGACAATATCCTGGAAGTCAATCAATATAATAAATGTATCATATATTTTTTTTGAGGGAAATTAATGTATCATATCTTATAGTCTCAATTGAGCGTTTGATGAGTCAGAAGAATATACAAAATTAAGAGTGAAAGTTTATTTTACTCCCTCAGAAAATCTGCAGGATCCAATTTAGTCGGATTTGGATTTAAGACACTGGCAATGTCAGCAGCCATTGGATTTGCTAATCCATTAGATTAGGAACAATACATAAAAAGGGAATCAACCCATAACTAAATTTTTTTTTTGAAAGAAACCCATAATTATATATTGAATATACGAGCATATATAACAGTGTATTTTCCGAGTTACATATATAATATCAATGTTTGTATATGTATAATATTTATTAAAAGTTCATAGAACTCGGAGTAATAAAAGAAAAAAGATTAGTTATATTATAACTCATAACGTACTAAATAAACTATTAATATCTGCATAAATTTAAAATAAAAAAATCTTAGCTATCTAAGTTGAAAACATTATCAATGATATTAGTGTTTGTGTTATATGTATAATATTTATTGAAAATACATATATAACACAAGTAATAAAAGAAAAAAATTTGGTTTAATCTGGACTCACGTAAAAATAGAAAATGGTTAAATATATTTTTCATCCTTCATGGCGTGATCCATTAACATATTCCAATGTGCGCAACCTCAGTGCTTATCGCTTCTTTCGTTTAGTGACACTACAAACATGGAGCATGAGTTAAATGTCTATTGTCTAGTTCTAATGCATTTTGACTAAGTCTGATGTATTCAGAACCTCGTACTCTACAATAGACTCGAGAAAGAATCCATCGACTCTCGTTCGAATGTAATAGCATTTGCTTATCTATAATTGGCTGAGGGAAATTTGTCTATCTTTCAGTTGCCTATCTTTCGATTTTGGCTAATAAGAAATTGTTTTTAGGTGTAAACAACTCCAATCAATTTTTTCATAAAAAATAGTTTTTTTTTTAATAAAAGTCTAACCACGGACTTTCAAAACAAACAAAATAATTAGGAGTTTGACAAAAGTTAGTTTGTTAATTGTTATATTAGTATTTTCTCCTTTGTCAAGAAACAAACTTAGACCTTTAACTTTATTTTCATTCCTCAGCTTAAAATGAGCTATCAATCTCCCACCGCAAATTTTATACTTACAATTTAAATATAAATTCACTACAAATTAAATGACATTCTCAAATAAATAGGAAATCATCAACAACACACAATATAACAAGATTAAAACATTAAATTCCCATAAAAGATAAGACAAAAATCAAATTAAATTCATCACTAATTTGTTGGTTACAAGTTAAAATAGAAGGTCAAAACCCAACAATAACATTGAAATAAGTATACAAATTCAAGCAATATAAGCTATAAAAAATAATTACAGTAATTAATCATCAAAGCACTCCTTGACTTGCTTTGCTTGATCATGATTCTTTTCTTTGCTCCAGCTTCTCAACCAACAACACAATGCTTCAAACAGATGCAAAAATGTAATTAGAACATAAGCATAGATCTAAAACAACATTTTTAAAAAATAGGTCCATGGATGTCTCAACCATTAGGTCAGTAAGACTTTTACATTAGACCCTAATTTTTTTTAAGCTAGTATATATGTATATATTATTACTAGTAACGAGATAGCTTCAATTTTTTATTGTTTATTGTTTCCATGAAAGTTTTGATATTATGATTCACACTCTTTATATAGAAGTAGAAAAATGATACATTGATTGACATTGTAATAAGATTTGATTCTTTTTTAAATACATATATTGCTTATAGAATAATGTTAGCAATTCTTGTAAATGTTGCTTTTGTAGAATGTGGTTTTTCAAAATTAGAATTAATACAATTTTTATCTAAGATCGACAACGTCTCAACAAAGATTAAACTGGTTTATCATCTATTGAAAAAGAAATGTTAAATGATCGATTATCATAATTTAATAAGCAATTTTGTACCTCAAAAAGGCCGAAAAATAAATCTTACATAATATGTTTTTTAAAATGATATTAATATTCTCTGTCAAAAAAAATAATTTTAAAAATGTCTTGTTCTCAGAGTTTGCTTTAGGCCTCAATATTGGTTGAGACGACTTTGAGGTCTAAGATAAAACATAGATCTAAACATAAACCTATATCAACATATAGAAAACAAAGAAATAAAAAAAAAAACTAAATCAAAGCGAAATAGGAGAATAGATATTGAACCATTTTTTACAAATACCTTTCATTGTTGACCATTTTTTAGATTTGGAGATGCAGTTTGAGTTTTGAATGTGAGACGAGTATTGCAAGTAATAGAGACAAAACATGTGAGATTAACAAGGTGAAACGACACTGTGAGGGTGCAAGGATGTTGTGAGCTCGAGTTGTACGAGTGAGAGAGACATAGAAAAGAACTAGGGTTGAAGAATCAAGAGTGTGTTTGGATGAGATAATTGAAAATTTTAGAGAATGTAAAATTCTAAGAAATTTAAATGATTCAGTTTAATTGCTTTATTTCTAAATGTTTTTGTTTCGATAGAGTGATAAATAATTTCCATTGTTATCATTTTTGGGGCTAATTTTATAAATTTTGAAATTTTTAGGTAAATTTGAAAAATTGCAAAGTAGGGTCAATTTGTAATTTTTGAAAAATTTGAGTGGTTAATTCGTAATTTTTTAAAAAAAATAAGGGTTAATCTGCCTTTTTTGGAAAATTATTGGGGTTAATTTGAAAAATATGAGAGCAAAAATGCAAAATTTGAATTTCCTACCTTTTAGGTGTCATTTGAAATTTTCTAAATCTAACTTGGACAAAATTCTTCATAAATTTCATCATTTTGAAAATTTTGCAAATTATCATCCAAACAATAAAATTTTCCTAAAAGAATTTGAATACCCTAAAATAATTACGTTACCTCAAAATATTCCACCATCCAAACACAATCTAAGGATTTAAGTTCAAAAATGGGCCAGAATTTGGGTAGCTTTGGTTTGAGCCAAGGTCGTGTATTACATTAGGCTTTTGAGAAGGATATTAATAACAAGGGTTAAATAAGTTTGTTGTCTTTAAAAATATGGCAGACTTTAGTTCCTACAAAATAAAATTTTTCATCCTCCCAAAATATTTCGTTTGGCTTTTTGTCTCTTATGGATATAATTTTGACATTTTTTTATATTTTTTGAACATAATAATATGGACATACAAGGGTTGAATATAATAAATTTTTAAAAATTGAACACATCTTAAACATAAAAGGGTCATAACCTTGATATTAATATGAACATTACTTATCATTAGAGACCATAAAAAAAAGGAAAATTTTTGGAAGGACAAAAATATCTTGTTTTAGTTTTAGGGACTATAAAATCAAATTTCACTACAAGTTTAAAGACAAAAAACTTATTTTACCTTTTCTTTTTTAGAAGAATTTTATTTAACCCTTATAATATAGGATTATAAGGGTAATTCCGGTTCTTTTCGGTCATCAATAGACCTTATATATAACTACCAGAACCAAACCTAATGTACCCACTATAAATAGTTTAGTTACCCTGTCCACCCATGAACCCGTGGCGTGCTAACCCTCCCAAATGTTGGAAAACTTGGGTAGGGTCGGTTGGTTAGCATCGGATGGTTATTGCCCCACACACACACACTCCTACAACATTTTATATGAACATGACCCTAGTGTTGAAAAATTTGGGTTAGTTAGTCCAATATGTACCATTTGTTAAAGGTAAAAGGATCATAATAAATTTATGGACAAACCACATCTAAATATCA
Source organism: Medicago ruthenica (assembly GCA_018208015.1). Taxonomy (NCBI): domain Eukaryota; kingdom Viridiplantae; phylum Streptophyta; class Magnoliopsida; order Fabales; family Fabaceae; genus Medicago; species Medicago ruthenica. The sequence goes on from CM031371.1 coordinate 1,672,580, forward strand.
AGACATTATGACTCACACATCACTAAATGATTAGATCCTTGAATCTTGTTCATAAATGGTTGGAGTGTAGATTACCTACTTGCGTATCCATTGTTTATTGTCTATTTAGTCCAATATATACCTTATGTTTTTTTTTACTTAGAGGTGGTTTTTTTTAGTGTTTTTTTTTAATAATGGTTTTTTTAGTGTTGTGTGAGTCATATTGTGATGTTTTAATATTTGGATGTCGTTTGTCTACAGAATTAATTATCTTCCTTTTTCTCTTGTTTTTCTTTCAACAAGTGGTATATACTGGACTAACTAATAAACATTTTCAACACGAGGGTCATATAAAATTGTGTTGATGTCGTACCAAAAATATATTCTATTGACGTGGTTGTCCATTCTTATCGTGCTGCATATTTAATAATCATTTTATCTATTATTTTAGCATATACATTTTTGGCAGTACCCTTCTTTCAACAATAAAAATAAAGTTGTATAATCCACCTAAAATTATTATTTATCGTATTTATTTTAGCTGGTCCACAACCATTTTCACGTGATCGTAATGTTTCTCTCTCATATTGGATGATGATGATTTTGTGTTTGCCTGCATTTTATATATGACAATTTAATCCAATTATAGTTCAACTATAAGCACTCAAATCCACTTATGTTAATTTAATGGTGTTGATTTCAAACCTTAGAGTGCATTCAATTTTCTTCAATGTCAATTTTAATGACTTAGTCAATACAAAACTTTCTTGTTACTTTAACAAGAGCCCCCACAGGTCAAAGGTGGAATTAAACCCCTCAAATTAATCGTTTCTTGTGCTGGATACGAAGTTTTTTTTTTTTTATAAAAAAAACTATAAACACTTAATTAATTTTTGTTTTTCTCTTTTTATTTATGAAATATTTTTGTTTTTTCACTTACCAAACTGCTATTATTTTCATGAAATTATTATGTTATCGTAAACTTTTATATGAAAGTGGACCTTTGGTCCTCCTTTGTTCCAAAAAAATCTTTTACGTGAAAGATTTTTTTCACGAATATGAAAGTAGTATCGTATAATATTTAGTTTTCACTTGAACATTTTAAAAAGGTTTTTGTAAAAAAATTTAAAATTTAAAAGTCGTTGTTGTTAGAATTAAATATTTAATTTAATTATATAGTGCTAACTAGCGTTAGAGAAAGTCAAAAATAGAATTTTTTTCCATTAAAAACAATAACTTGTTGACTTTTATAAATTGAACATTCCTTTTTTCACCAATTCCCAATACAAAATTTTTATATTACTCATTAACTTATGTCTTAAGAGCATAAATTAACATTTTCCAATCTTCTTAAGTAGTGCATCGGGGATAGGGGTGGGATATAGGCCAGGCCGCCCGACAGGGGCTTATGACTCGGCCTACTTAAAGTCCGGCTCGGCCTAACTCGTTTATTAAATAGGTTAGGCTCAAGCTTTTTAAAAAGCTCATTAATTTAAATAGGTCAGGCTAAGACTTATAAAAAAGTCTACTAGGCCTATTAGGTCGGCTCATATATGTGTAATTATATATACTACATTCTATAATACACGCATATTAGCCTCTACAAAATACATTATATAATACACGTGTATTAGTCTCTACAAAATGGATGTGGTAGCTCTACAAAATTTTATCGGATATACTTGCAATATATATATATATATATATATATATATATATATATATATATATATATATATATATATATATATGCATGCTAATAAAGTTAGGGAAAATAGTTGTACATGCTTTACAAAATTTTATTGACTTATTAGCATTTTAAAAAATATATGTTTATTAGCCTTTTTATAAATAGGTCAAATGTTATATTTAAAATTGTTAGTATAAATTAGGCTTTTAGACAGGCTAATAGGCCAGACCAGACTTTAAAAAGGGCAGACCAGAGCTCGGCCCGGCCAGGCTAATAGGCCAGACCTATTTAACCAAAGCTCGGCCCGGCCTATTCCCACCCCTAATCAGGGACACTACTTATCATTTCCCATAAACTAATTATATTTTTTCTTTAAAAAGAGAAACTTACTATTTTTTTTAATGGCAAACTAATTATATCGTCAATTTACAATGGTTTAAAAAGCCTTAAATTAATGAAAAAATTACATTAACCTCCCTTAAGGCTTAAGGTTTTAGTATACAACACAAACATTCATTTTAGTTTAATAAAATAACTCACCTCCCTTCAAGTTAACATCCTATTGACAATAAACACTCCCTCAAGTTAACATTGCTAACATTGATAATGAGAAAACATATTACTACACTTTGCTTCTGAAAATCTTAGAACCGTGTCCTTTGATCTAAAGTTCGTATTATAATATTTTTAAAATCATAATATGACTTGACCAAAAAAAATCATAATATGACAAAATACATTGAGATTGATCGGCATTTCATAAAAAAAAAAAACGGACAGTGGATTGATAACTACAACCTACATTCGATATATATAGGCATCACTTGATAGATGTGTTAACAAAGAGTTTATCAATAGAATGATTCAACCAGCTTACTTGTAAGCTTGAAATTATTGATATACATTCACAAACTTTAGGGGGAGTATTATAAATATTAAAATGTAAATATTAGTAGAAAATTGCTTTTCCCACTTCATACAAAGCTAAAAAACACCGGTATTTTACGTTTTTAACCCCATCGACAGTTAACTGCCGATGGGAAGGATCCGGCAGCAGTTAACTGCCGATGGGAAGGAAACCAGCGGTAATTAGCTGTTGTTGCCATGTTTTGTCTATATTTGCCAAAACTTCACATTTTTTCATCTTATTGTGAACAAAAAAGATAAAATGAGTGAACAAAAACGATAAAATGACATGTGATTAAAATGAAAAAGCTAAAAAAAATGACAGCTAATTTTTTAACTTAAAAACTGTTTTTAATTTTTCTAAAAACAAATTTAATTTTAACAAAAACTAATTCTAACATAGTTTTAATTTAAAAAAAAATAATTTTAAAAAATCAGTTTTTATAAATTGTTTTAATTTAAAAACAGTTTTCAATTTATTAAAAAAACAGTTTTTTTTTATAACAAAACTGTTTTCCAACAATAAACATTTTTAGTATATTATTTTTTATGAGGTATTTTTTATTAAAAAAACTGTTATTTAAATTAAAAAAATTAATTTTGAAAAAATATCAGATTTATGACTACACAATGTGGTTGTGAATGTGTTGTTAGTTATGGATTGATAGTTATCAATGGTTGTCTTCGTGTGAGAAAAACTGTTTTTTATAAGAAAAAATAAAGCTTCCCATCGGCAGTTAACTGCCGCCGGATTCTTCTCATCGGCAGTTAACTGCCGATGGGGTTAAAAACGTAAAATACTGGTATTTTTTAGCTTTGTATAAAGTGGGAAAAGCAATTTTCATATTAGTATTGTATATGAGGCCCATTAAACAAACCCATTAAAACTAGGTTTATCTCTATTTAAACAAGTTAAATTTCAACATTGTAATTTACAACTTTGATATAATATTCAAAAAAGCATTTCACAATTCTACACACATGTTGTAACTTCTTCAATCACTCAACGTTACTTCAACTTCAACCAAAACATTACTCTCTCTGTATCTGACTCTCTCTCTCTCTCTCTCACACACACACACACACACAAAGTAAAGTAGAACATCATGGCTTGGTGGCACCGCTACAAATCCGTAAGCTTCGCAATCGCATTATTCATCATTGTTTCTGTGACAATATGGTTGGCTTGCTTTGGGGTTCGTTGGAAAGAACGTAATTCTGGTAATTTTTGGGATAATGAATTGTCTCATATACATTTGTTAGATAAATCGCTGAAATTAGGTTCTTTGTTAAAATCCTTGTTGTTCCATCGTTTGATGTTCTTGTTAGCTTTGAAATGTTTACTTTTGTTTATGAACTATTGCATTTTTTTTTACAATTTTAAGCACATCTTATTCTTTTTTGTTGAGGAAAGCACATATTGTGCTTGAAAGTCAGTCATTTCCGTATCATTTTTCTTGAATGATTTTTATTTTACTTCTTAAAAAAACATTTTAAAATTAGCATATATTAAAAAGAACGTTCACAAATGTTTTAAAGTCCATTAATAATAAGTCATAATTTGTCAAAAAAATCGAATAATATTAATGATTATAACAATAATAATCAGGTAAAAAAAGAATAATAATAAGTTGATTGATAGATATTTATAGAAATTTTTCCCTATTCCAAACCATTTCCTTATTTTTTTTGCATGACCATTTCCTTATTATTTAAAAGTCCATTAATAAAAATTAAGAGTATGAATGTCAATTCAAATATTAAATAAAAAAAATCAGAAAAATTTAAAATAAGAAAAGGCTTTGCTGTATATTAATTTTAAATTAATGTTTCTTACAGTTTCTGATTCCTCAAAAAAACAATTCCAATATTCACGTGTGTTGTGTTGTAACTTCTTCACTCACTTCAACGTTAGTTCAACTCCAACTAAACCATTTACTCTCTCTCTCTCTCTCTCTCTCTCTCTCTCAAAACCATGGCTTGGTGCTACTGTTACAAACCCACATTATTCATCATTGCTTTCACATTCTTCATTTCTCATTCTCTTGCAGTCAAAATCTCACAACAACATCATTCTCTTCCATTCATTTGGCCTCTTCCTGCAAAATTCACATTCGGCAATGAATCTCTTTCCATTGATCCGTCACTTTCTCTCACCGGCAATGGTGCTGCTTCATCAATTATCCGAGCTGGTTTTGATAGATATAAAGGGATAGTGTTCAAGAACAGTTACAGCTTCGGTTTTGTTAGAACAGGAAAAGTTGCTTATGATGTTACAAAATTGAATATTGTTGTTCATTCCAAAAGTGAAGAGGTGGGTTATTTTTTGTTTTGTTTTGTGGGTTTTGAGAAAGTTTTGATTTTGAGATTGGGAAATTGATTTGTGTTGCAGCTTCAACTTGGAGTGGATGAAAGCTATAATTTGTTTGTTTCAAAAGCAACTGGTTCTGGGAAAGTGACAATTGAGGTTTGGTTTGGTTTTGTTTTTGTGACAATCATTTGTTGTTGAATTCTAATGTCCGATGATTTTTTTTTTATGTTGTTGTGTGAATTTCTAGTGTTTATTGTCCCGTTTTGTTGTTGTAATTTCCTTTTTATAATTATTTATTTTTGATTCAATCGCATGCTTTTGTGTATCAGGAACAGGTCAATTCGATTGATGTGTTCTGTTATTCAGTCAACCAAATTTCTTGAAATTGACTTATCTAGTTTTGTTTTGTGTTTCATTTCTTATTGGTGGAAATTGGAATGACCGAAACAAATAAATTGGATTTTTTTTTGTTTTATCTTTATTATTCCTTTTTTTTTATCTTTATTTTTTTGGAATGACTGAAACAAATAATATGGTGTGATCGTTAGTAAATCTAATTTTGTGATTTTTTTTTTAACTCAGGCAAATACTGTTTTTGGTGCATTGCGGGGATTAGAGGTATGTATAGAATTTGCAACTCAATCATCTAATTTTTTTTCTTTATTACTACGTAATTAGGGACCGGTAAGATTAGACGGAATAAGATTAAAAATGACAGCATTAGAGAGAAAGTGGCGTAGCACCTATGGTAGAAAAGATGGTGTAAACTCGGCTCAGGTGGTTTGGTCGATTGACATGTAGAGAGAAATTTGTAGATGTAGTAAGGAGAGTAGATTAGATGAAGGGTAGTCAAATAACTAGAGGCATAGGAAGGCCGAGAAAAACTATAAGAGAAACTATTTAGAAAGATCTAGAGATTAATGAGTTAGATAGAAATATGATATATGATAGAACATCATGACAACATTTGATGGATGTAGCTGACCCCACTTAGTAGGATGAGACTTGGTTGTTGTTGTTGTACTCGTGATGCTTTGATGACATTATTTCATAAATAATCGAAATGGGGTTTAGATACTACATACTTCTGGTCAATGTTCCAATTTTTACTCTTCAAAATAGGTATTTTTTTGGGTGCAACCTTCATATTTAAGGTTTGTATTTTCTCCATATGGTCGACTAAATCCACAGCCATGTTCATGTATAACAATTAAGATCATGATCTCATCAGTTTGAAATAATGTATTTGTTTTCTTCTCATTTGTATAATATACATGTTTTGCTTGAGTCAGTAAAAAAATTTGTTTTCCATGAAAATGAAAACTGAACTGTTGTTGTTGTTGCTACTGTTGTGTTTTTCAACTAGTATTCACAAACTTGTAATTCCTTTCAAGTTATATTTGACTTATTTCCTCCATCCCCCTTTTTATGATGATTTCCCAGACGTTCAGCCAATTGTGTTCTTTTGATTATTCAACTAAAACAGTACAAATATACAAGGCACCATGGTCCGTCCAAGATAAACCGAGATTTCCATTTCGTGGACTTATGTTAGGTGAGCCAATATATTTTGTAAAAGAGGCAACTCTATATTTGGTGAGTGTTCATATGCAGTGATCAAAGGCTATTGACACATATCTTTGGTTTCTTTTATTGCAGATACATCTAGGCACTATTTACCAATTGATGTAATTAAGCAGATAATTGAATCTATGTCCTACACCAAACTTGTAAGATAAATATCATGACTTTCTTTTTACTTCTCTCTTGGTTGTTTGTGTCAATTTGAAACTAAAGTGTCTCCAAAACTAGCACATTGTGCTATTTTAATGCAACGCTGATACCCAATATTTTAAATGGTAGAATGTTTTACATTGGCACATGGTAGACACGCAGTCATTTCCACTTGAAGTACCTACATATCCAAATTTGTGGAAAGGTTCATATACAAAGTGGGAACGTTACACAATAGAGGATGCATATGAAATTGTCAAGTAAGATTCGCCGTGATACATCTTTGATTTGGCTTTATCAATTTATGGTTGCCTAACACTGTTGTCTTTTCATGTTTTATACTTTGTCATGACATAAAGCTTTTCCAAAATGAGAGGTGAGGTATCTTTAAAATCCTTTTGAAGCTTCTATTTCATATTATTCACAGTATTTTGCAGTTTTGATCATGCAAGATAATGAAAGTTTCTATTGTTGTGGTTTATCACAGGCATAAATGTGATGGCAGAAGTGGATGTCCCTGGTCATGCAGAATCATGGTAAAGCTTATGTCATGGTCAACTTTCTCTTAACCTGATAGGATTATATGACAGTCTTATCGATTTTGTACTAATGCTGAATTTGAAAATAGTTTATACCTGGAAAACCACAAAATTTCTTTTTCTTTTACAATTTGTTGTAAGAGGAGTGCTAGGAACACTCTCTCTAACACTCAGTCTTTTATTGGGTGAAATCTATGCAGGTCCCACACTTTGTATATGGGTCCCAAGTAAAGTGGTAAGCCCCACATTGATTTCATCAAACAAGAGAGAGTGTTGAAAAGACAGTGTTCTTAGCACTCCTCTTTGTGAGGGTACATATTTCCTTCAATAAAGGCTTATTTCTACTGACAGCTAGTATTGTACACCAGAAATATTATAAGGTTGTTATTTTTTGTTTCTGTTTAGGGGTGTTGGATATCCTGATCTTTGGCCATCGCCCACGTGTAGGAGCCCGCTAGATGTTTCAAAGAAGTTTACCTTTGATGTTCTTTCTGGCATTATGACAGGTTAAGTCCCTATAAAACATGCATCATTGTACTAATGTGCATACTTACCCTGCTTCTTCATCTTCTGCACTTCCTTGTCTTTTTCTGTAACTTACAAAATTATAGATATTAATTTATTTTTCTTTCTTATTGTCCTTTTCTAAATTTACAGATATTAGAAAAATATTCCCCTTTGAACTATTTCACTTGGGTGGTGATGAAGTGAACACAGGTCAGTATGCATTGCTTTCTTCTTGTAGCTTGCTAAAGAACCACTTGACATGAAATCTTTTGATAGAAACTGATATCAAAATATAGACTAATAGTAATATTACAATATAATCCCAAGAAATTTGAGAGTCTTGGTTCTCTCCCCTCCAAGAATTCGAGAGCTTGGTCTCTCCCTACCAATCCTTTATCCCAATCCCTGATTGCCCTTCTTTTCCTCTGCATCTTTATTTATAATACTAACTCTCTATAACAGTTATATAGAAGTTAGAAGTTTTGCAGATAACAATTACTGCACAACAGTTACTAATTTATAATATATTAAATATACTAATATTATATAACTTCTTCCCTTAGGAGTCCTATTACTAACATCTATAAACTTAAGTCCTAAGAATCAGTTTTATTAATAGTACAACTTAAATTGGTAATATAGTCTATACTCTATAGTGCTAAAATGTGTGACAATGCCTGCCACTTCATTACAATCGAAATGATAACAATCATAATAAAAAATAGAAATTGGTTTAGTGTAAGCTATACTCCACTTTGAGTCAAATTGATGCTTATTTATAAGAAATAACTTTTTATTTTGTCAGATTGCTGGACCAATACTACTCAGGTGAACAAATGGTACAAATGTTAACCTTCTATACTCATTCATTTCATTATATGATGATATGATGATTGTTTGTTTCCTAGAACCGTAAATTCGTTAAATCCCTCAAGCAAAGGAAACTCAAATTAAATTGAAAATGTAAACCTCAACGTAGAAAGTGGTTTTTTTTGCCCTTATCCGGTGGTCAAAGTTACAGAAAATTAACCATCACAGTCCATGAATTTGATTATTGTCGTACATCAAGCACAATATTTAGACACGATTATATCTCCAATGCAGGCTTCAGAATCACAATATGACTGCTAATGATGCTTACCAATACTTTGTACTGAAGGCCCAAAACATGGCTCTTTTGAAAAACTGGAGTCCTGTGAACTGGTATGATCTTTATTTGTATCAATGTCAATATTATATATCGTCTTTACCACTTCAGTTTACTATTTCATGTTCTTAAATCATAGCCATATTTTTTAAATCCAACTTTTTTATGTAACTTATCAGGGAAGAAACCTTCAATACGTTTCCAACAAAACTCCATCCGCGGACCGTAGTGCATAACTGGTGAATTCTCATCCATGTAGTTTATTTTGGCACGAACCTCAGATGACTCAGTTCTCATTCTTAAGTATTTTATGTAATTACTGTAGGTTGGGCCCCGGTGTTTGCCCGAAGGTTGTTGCAAAAGGCTTGAGGTGTATTTTCAGTAACCAAGGTGTATGGTATCTTGACCATGTAGATGTACCTTGGGATGTTGTCTATAATGCTGAGCCACTAGAAGGAATACATGAAGCTTCTGAACAAAAACTTGTGCTTGGAGGAGAAGTTTGCATGTGGGCTGAGAGAGCTGATACATCAGATGTTCAGCAAACAATATGGCCTCGAGCTGCAGCAGCAGCAGGTTAGTTGTCTTACAAATCCAAAGTTGTTCGTAATTGCGGCATTATATTTAATTACCATTAGCCCTGTAAAATTGAGTCTCGTTCCCTTTTATAGTTAAATTAAATAGTATAGAAGCAAAAGTCACGTGAAAGGCTCATGTCATGTGCCATGAAACATTGACATAGACATGAACACTGGACATGAACCGACGCTGACACATAAGACGCTAATAATAATTTGAGAAAATGAAAGTGATTATACGTAACCCACATGTGTCAGTGTTGTGTTGATGTCGGAGACCAACTTGTGTTAGTCGGACACTTGGACACACCATAAATCTGAAGTGACTGCGCTATATAGCTCGTGTGTCTATGTATAGTTCAATATTTGTGGATTTAGAATAGAGTACATGTGTGTGTATGCTTGTATATCTGTCAATTCTTATGTAGAGGTCCCTCTTCACTTTATCATTTTCTTTTGTTATATATGTATACTTTTTGGGAAGATGGGTGAAGGACAGTGGGATTGGAAAGTTAGGCTTCTTGATTTGATTTGTTTATGAAAAATTAACAATGAATTGTTTCCAACAGAACGTTTGTGGAGTGAGAGACAATATACTTCGGGTAGGAATAGTAACTCAACTGCATTATCCCGGTTGCAATACTTCAGATGTCTGCTGAATAGAAGAGGGGTTCCAGCTGCTCCTGTCACAAATTTTTATGCTAGAACTGCTCCTGATGGTCCAGGTTCATGCTTTGAGCAATAACTTTAGAGTGCTTCTTCTGTGTAATAAGTTTAGACAGTTGTTGAAAATAACTCTACTATGCATGGCTGATTAATGTTAGTGCTTTTGTGAATGGACTGTAATCATATTATAAGTTATTATTGTATTCAATAGTAAGATTTGTTCATTTGTCTCTTTATTGTTGTGTTTCTAACTAATTGCAAATTTAATGGACTTTGCATTGCGATGCTTAAGCTTATAGTATTCTATCATTCTATGTAGAAAGCTATTGGTAACATCATTAAATTGGAACGAAATATTGGTTTTTAAGACTTTTTTTCTTTCAATTTTGCTCTTCATTTAAACTTTTCTATTTAGGATTTTATCATTCTTAACCCGATCAAACACAGGAGAAAGACATGGTTTTTGATAGAACACTTAATGAGATAAAGTTTGTTTGGTTGTTGTTGTACCTAATCAAATAATTGAATTCAATCATAATTTCAAATTTAAATATAAAATTTGATCTAATCCTAAATTATAACTTTTAGTACAAATCTAATTAATTCTTAAATCAGTTTTAACAAATCAAATTTGGATCTTAATTTAATTTTGAGTTAAAAATATAGTGATTAAAATATTAATGTAAAAGGACATAATTTAGTCCAAAATTTCAATTTTAATTTTGAACACGATGGATGTCAATTATCGTAGGACAAGTATATACAACATAACCCCTCTAAAAAAAAGTACATACCACATAAGCTTATCAAAATGTGTATTTTTTATTAATATTATAACAGAAAATAGAGATAAATTAAAATTTTAAAATAAATGATATATCTTTATATTTAAATACATTAATAAATTGATTTGATTGAAATAATTCAATTTTGAATTAATAATATAGTGATTAAAATATCAATGTAAAATGACATAAAAGAGGTCAGTATAGCTTTTCCTATAATTGTGCAACTGTAACTTTTTTGAATCTGCGTATATAACTGCATTCAGATGAATGAATAGCCACAAAGAAACTTCTGTTTTTGACCTAATATTTCAAAATGGCTTCCAACTCGAAATTGACGCTGAAACTTCTGATAGACACAAAGAATGAGAAAGTTGTATTTGCTGAAGCATCAAAATCCGTAGTAGATTTTCTTCTCCACATGCTATGCTTGCCTCTTGCTACTGTAGTTAAACTCCTAGGCAACAATGACATTGTTGGTAGCATAGGAAACATTTATCAAAGTGTTGAAGATCTTGATGAGAAATACATGCATCAAGAACAATCCAAGAATCTTCTCTTGAATCCAACCGCTTCGATCTCTTCAAATGAGTTCTGTAATCTTTTTCCCACAATCGACAACAACAACGAACCTTCGATATCATCTTTATCTGGAATCTCTGAATTTCTTCTTGTGGCCGAGTTGGACAAAGAGGATGATGAAGAGGATGAAGACTATGACGAGGACGAGGAAGATGATGAGGACTACGAGGAGGAGGAGGACGAGGAGGAAGACGAGGATGATGATGAGGACAAAAAGGAGGAGGAATACCTAGGATCTACTTTGTATTATGCCTGCCCAAATAGATGTGGTGAAGAGGTCACATGTGATGAAACAACTATTTGTTCTCGGTGCAACATAGCTATGAACCGCCGTTCAAATTTTGAGCTTAACACTAAGGATGTTGAAGAAAACATTTTGATTAAGAATGGGTTCGTGAAAGATGATGTAACTTTCTTGGTGATGGATGATTTAGTTATTCAACCCTTGAATTCAGCTATATCAATGGTTTCTTTACTTAAAAACAAGTTTAATACCAACGAGATTGGTGTCTTGCAAGTAATGGTGGTTGAATTGGGGCTGGATGAGGTAAGTATTGTCACTTGTATTTTCATGTGCTTTATATCTAATTTTTAGTATCTTGTATGCCGATGAATTCTAATTTGTGTTCGTCTGTTCCTTTTTAGTTGTTATTTTTGTAGAAATTTTGTGTTCATAATTACATGTTGTTTTCAAAGTTTAATGGAGTAACATTTAACTTGGTATATGCAAATAACCTTAAATCCTTTTTAAAAGAAACGAGGGCGTCTTTGTTAATCAAAGAAAATACATAAATCTCCTCATCAATTAGACTATGAGGGGGGCTTGATTCAAAATGGGAAGGAGTTTTTGGTGGGGAAATATGGGGAGAATATTGGAAGCTTGGTGGATTGGGGTAGTGTCTCTTGGCCTAACTACGCTTAGACATGGTGGAAGGACTTAGACTCGTTGGAAGTGGCGGTGGGATCAAATTAGTTAAAAAGGGAGGTGATTAGGAAGGTTGGAAATGGTCAGAGGATTAAATTTTGGAAGGACTGTTGGGTTGGAAAGACCCCACTTTGTGATCAATGTCCTCATCTTTTCTTTCATTTCTGATCAAAAGATATGAAAGTGTCGGATATTAGGAGGGTGGGAGTGGGAGGTCTAGACTAGAGGTGAATTGGTTGTTCTCTTGGCGGTGAGTAGTGTTGTTTGATTGGGAGGTGGAGCTTCTTAAAAATCTTATGGAGTTGGTGGAGAGGGTGTAATGGTTGGAAGAGGAGGATTCTTGGGGGTGGAGGGCGGAAGAAGGTGGAGAGTTTACGGTGAAATCAACATATAGATTTTTAGAGGGGTTGGTGGTGTTGGAAAAGAATTTGGGCATAGTGGCAGAACAAGTGTTTAGTTTCTTGTGGAAGAGTCCGACACTTTCTCTTGGAAACTCCTTCCAGACCGTATACCAACGAGAAGAAAATTAGTTTGGCGCAAGGTAATAGATCCGGAAAGTTCTGCAGTTTGTGTTGTTTGTGAAGATAGGGAGGAAACTTTGTGTCACATATCTTGCATTGTGAGGTTGCTTCAAAAGTTTGGTTGTGTTTCGTTGGCCTGGGCTTAATTTATTGAGTCCGTCAAATTTGTAATGAGTGTTTAAGGGAGGTTGGTGTGTTTCTGCAGGGGTGTTCTTTCAAGCTGCTGCCTGGTGTAAGTTGGAGTTATCAATGCCTTGTTTTTATGCTGCGCAGAGTCTGGCGTGGGTTCTGTAGTTGGCCGATTCTTGTTTTTATATGCTGTTTTGTGTTTGTTTTGTTTCACTCATTGGGAATTTGGTAGAGTTTTAGCTTTTAGGTATAGGTATATATATTGTTCTTAGTCTCTGGTGTTGTAGGTTTCAATTTTCTGTTGTTGGTTGAGTTTTCTGCATATATACGGAACTGTTCTGGTTGTATTCGTCTTTGGCAAGTCCAGTACGTCTTGTACAGGGTATTGCCCGTTAATATATTATTTTTGCTGTTTAAAAAAAATAAAATATCAGACTATGAATAGATCAATCAAACTAGTACAATTGGAGTCATCTAATGAAGCAAGCCCTATATTAAAGAACAAATAAAAAAAGTTCAATCTGGTCTCTTGAAACTTCTACCTACTTTTTTTTTCATCTAACATGTCTGATTTTATTACAAAACCTTTTGAACAAATACAAGATACCGAAATAGAAATTTTTGTTTTTTTTTCTCTTCTTAATTCTGCTTTGCATTTCAATTTTATAAATACTATTCCAAGTATTTAATCTGTTTGATTGACATGCTTTTTTTCTAATAGGGTATCAAGTTGCTGAAGGCTTCTCTGCAATCCAAGATGGTTTTAACTAGTGTTTTCATCAAGAAGGAATATTGAGTGATATGAAACCAATAATTTGACAAATCTTTTTATGTTTTTAGCTACAAAATGTGAAGATGTCTAACATTTTGTTTTTGTTTTGGCTACCTAATTTGTTTGTGGTTATTTCTGCTCTGTTTTGAATGAATAATATATTGTAAGTATTTGGTCTACTGTGATTCCAAATCATAAATAATAATCACTGAACTTGGAATATCGTAAAATTTAATCTTGGTTAAAACACTAATACATGATGAGCACTTTTTTAGCAGAAATGCATAAGAGGTCATATACATAGCATTATCCTAGATTGTGCACCCTAGCAGCAGGAAAACTTCGTCTTAGTTTTGTTTGCAGGGTGCTTCTGGGAATGTATTGGGCTATTCGTGTAGAATGCTTATCTCTTTATGTTATAATGCTCTAGCATATTATATCTGCATTGTAACCCATGACCCCATGTATATCTCATAATAAAGAGCTTGTTTTTCATCCCTTCATGATTCTTAAAAATTGATCCCACCAGGATTTATCCATCTGGACCACGAAGATGTATCAATTTTTTTCGGATTAACCCATTCAGACGCGAGAAAAATGTGTTTTTTATGTCATCTAGATTGATAAAACAGTGGGGGAGTAAAGGCTGCTCTCCTTATGATATTTGCAACAGGTGTAGCTACTGGAACTCTATATTGGTGGTCACAGATGTTGTAATGGTTCAATGTGTGCTGTTGTTGTTCATTTTTCTTATTTGGCACTCCTTATGCTAACAAGGACCTTGATATATACTGTCTAAATAAAATACTTCTTTTGCTTGTTCTGAAAAGGAAAAAAAAAAAAATAATTAAGTTTTACTCTTTCCGGCCAAGTAAACCATTCCAATGATTACGTCTCAAGACTCCCAACACAGGTAGATAGATCCACCTTTTTCTTTCCAATAACAGACCTCTTCTATGTCATAACCCAACCTATTCCTTTCAATGATTTCCTAGATCATTTTGGTCAAACGGGGCTAACCCGTGTGTTCCCTATTCCTACTTTTTCTATAATCCAAGACCCGGGTTTGCCCTTACATCCAGCAATCTATTTATTAACTTAACACCTCTAACTAACCACTGCAACTGTCACCAGTAATTATTTTGGTTGTCTTTCCTTTATTCTTCCAAGAAAATACCCTTCTGTCCTAACACACCAATTCATTCAGTTACTTGCTCACAAAGGGACTTCACAGACTTACTTGCACACTTTCACACAGCTTAATTAGCTATAACTTTTACTGTTTTTATTTTGGCTTCTGAAATATAATTATGGTTAAGTTGTTTTGTCTGTTTCTAATTTGAAATAGTTTTAAACTATAGGGGTTATAAGGTGGATTGGTTGGTTTGATGGGAGGGACATAAGGGTTGGAGATAAAGTGGTAATAGCTTCGACTTCCCCTACTAATGTAACACACTAACTACTAACATTTGGTTTTAAGATAACATCAAGCATTAAACATCCTTCATATTATATATTTCAGTTACTTTTAATTGTGATTCTGAATCATGTAACTTGATCCGATGCTATGTAAGTTTAGTACTCAAAAGAGGGTACCTACTTGTATAGTTGCCACTCATAAGGAGGAGGACCATAGTTGCAACCTTCAATGTTGCTATGTTCAAATACTAGTGTGTCACCCGTGCATATGCACGGGTTACTGTATCTGTTGTCGAACATTGTAATTACATCAAACAAAATAAATATTAAGACCAAAATTAGAGAAGATTTAATGGTAGAAACAACAAAGCATGTAAACATACAAAATATAAGAGATATTAAAAACATGACATACAACTTACAAAATAAGGATTACAAATTACACCACACCATCGATATAAAATCAATACAAACTTTTTATTTACCACTGACAATAAATGTGGAGCATTGATAATCATAAGTTTCATGGTCATGACAAATGGTTATGCAACAATTGTCAAAAGAATAGAAGGCTGCCAAAGGGACAAACTTAGGGGTGGCAATTGGATCCATCAAATCCATATCCATCCAATCCATCCACTATAAAATCCATCCGATCCATCCGTCAAACAATTTTTTTTTAATGGATTGGACTCAATCCATCCATTAAAAAATATGGATGTATCCAATCCATCCAATTTATTTTAAAGATCCAATGGATCATTTTTTATCCAATGGATCATTTTTATTAAAAAATTGTTCAGAATTTTTTTTTAAAAAAATTATGTTAATTATTTTAAGAATAAAAAAAATAATTTAACAAAAATAATTTAAAAATATATGGATCGGATGGATAATCCATCCATTAAAATCTAGTAATGGATGGATTGGATGGACTTTATTCTTAATGGATGGATTGGATGGTTTTTTTTAACAAAACAAAATAGTGGATTGTAATGGACTAATGGACTTTTTTGATCCATCCATTATGATCCAAAATCCATATCCATCCAATCCATCCATTTTGCCACCCCTAGACAAACTTATGAAGAGATAAAGGGCGTTCAGATTGCAAGTCTAAATCGAAAAGAAGAGAGGCGTTCAGACTGCCAAAAGGAGAAACTTCTGAAGAGAATAAATACAAAGTGTTATCGGATCATAACTGAACATGGGTCTAAGTCGTTGTTAAGTGAGGCGTTCAGATTCACAAGTATAAATCCAATTGGAGTTGAAAATGAAAGAGCCATTTCTGCTTCTCAATTGAATCAATCTACATCACAAAATACAGAGAGACAAATTTGGTTCAGTCACAGACAGATGAAGAACAAATATCTAGAAAAAAAATAGGAGAATAAAAATGAAAGAGAAAGAAGGTAAAAACTACCACAACAAAAATAGAAAAGTAGAAGAAAAAGAACAGCAGTTATAATCAATGTGATGCGCACACAACAACTTATTTGTGAGTGGTAACATATATATTAAAAAAGAACTAGACGTTCGACCCGTGCGTTCGCACGGGTCTGATGTAAATCATTGATCGACATGCAATTATTTTAATCAAGTGATACAATCGTTGAAAAATATCAAAGTGTAATATTAGGTAGCATTAAAATGTTGGGATGAAAATTCATATAAGATGATTACATTGAACATAAATAAACTAAAGTATATTTTGAAAAATCTCTTTATAAACTACATTAGACGTCACAGAGCTATCTTTACCGTCATCATCAAGAACCATCAATTTCAAGCCTTTCCTTGATGTGACTCTTGACAATGCAACATAAAGTTGTCCATGAGAAAAAATTGATTGAGGAAAATAAACCCCAACATGCTTGAGGGATTGACCTTGACTTTTATTTATTATCATAGCAAATGAGACTTTCACAGCCAAGTACACTACGGCTCAATGTATATCTTCCAGGAGTCAGTAGACTTTCACGCCGAACATTCCTTTTCTTAGAAGGACGTGTATAGGAGCCCAAAGAGGTAACTGTAATAACAGAAAAATAATAGTGATTTATCAGTGATGCAAAAACTCAACAGAAACGTAGATGAAAGACCACAAAACAGATAACAAATTCATGATTTACCATTAATGATATTTGACAGAGGGGTCCTCTCGGACGTCCCAATGATAACACCGTGGTCGATGACATCAGACCTATGTCTCTTGGTTAACTTTGCAGAGTTTTGCGAGTTTAACATAAAGGGATGAATCCTATATAAGTGAATGCATATGAATGGGGATTAAGATGTTCCGTATAATGACAATTTTCTCAAAACGGGTACATCAAACCAAAACCATTAGGACAGACAAATGTGTGAGTTGAAGTGATACTTATCTCATGGCAGGAAGCATAAGTTAAAACGAAAGGGTTCTTAGTATATGCTTTGGATGCGGACAATCTGTTCGTCACTTCCCTCTTTTATACTACATTTGCGCCAACCTTGAGCCTTTCACACATCATTCAATGTATCCTTTATAAGATGTTGGGTACATTGAGCATCGCAC
This sequence comes from Medicago ruthenica, assembly GCA_018208015.1. NCBI lineage: Eukaryota > Viridiplantae > Streptophyta > Magnoliopsida > Fabales > Fabaceae > Medicago > Medicago ruthenica. The sequence continues at coordinate 1,690,324 of CM031371.1, forward strand.
CTATGTGGGATCCTATGCACGCCTACATGCGCACATCGAGCATCGCACCTATGTCTACAACAATGAACGACCCTACTTCACATTTAATGTACATAAATTTATGATTAGAGGCATTGAGCTCCGCCCCTACACAAATAGAGACATTAAATTTCATGTTTCCAATAGGGTTAATGAAGCATAGGTCCTACCATATTACCTAACACACCTAAACCTATTTTTGTAGGGGCACCTTAATCTTAAAACCTATGGCAACGCCTACATGTGGCATTCAATAAGCTATATAATTCAATAGGCTTTATTGAGCATAGAACCTATCATATCCATATAGTTAGTTGGATGCATTGAGCCACTAAAAGGCATAAATGACCATTAATACACGCCCTATGTTGTCCCTATAGTTAGTTGGCACCATCGATTTCGGAAACATGTGCAAAGCATGGTGATCGATCACGTATCTTAGGGGAAATTTATGGTTAGAGACATTGAGCTCCGCCCCTACACAAATAGAGACATTAAATTTCATGTTTCCAATAGGGTTAATGAAGCATAGGTCCTACCATATTATCTAACGCACCTAAACCTATTTGTGTAGGGGCACCTTAATCTCAAAACCTATGGCAACGCCTACATGTGGCATTCAATAAGCTATATAATTCAATAGGCTTTATTGAGCATAGAACCTATCATGTCCATGTAGTTAGTTGGATGCATTGAGCCACTAAAAGGCATAAATGACCATTAAGACACGCCCTATGTTGTCCCTATAGTTAGTTGCCACCATCGATTTCGGAAACATGTGCAAAGCATGGTGATCGATCACGTATCTTTAGGGGAAATAATCCAAATATCGGTGCTTGGGCCGTTTGGATGCCATTTCTTCTACATGGTTTATCGAACCTCTTTTTAATTAGTTTTTCATGTTTCAATGTCGTCCTCAGATTGTATGAACGCACATGATGTTTTTAATTTGGAATCTGGCCGACATCTTAATCGTCGAAAATGAGTTCACCAAAAAATGTAACTATAGCATTTATATTATTAATTTAAACTATTCGAAAATGGCATGAGTAAGATGATAATGCCGAGAATTTTTAAGTGTAATCTACTAAAATTTAGTTGACTTTTTTTTTTGCACGTTTTACGCGAAAGACCTCAGCAAGAAATTACCTCAGAAGGTAGTCGGTTAAACAAAGCATGCCATTCTCATCAGTTCGGTTATTTTCTATTGGCAAAATAAATTCAAATCTTAATTATATCTCATTTTATCTATATGAGTAAAACCTTCCCCGATAGATTTTATTAATAAGACAGACGTTTCAACGACTGTCCATAAATATCATAACTGTGCTTAGCTTATTAATAATGGTTTAAAACGTCATTGTATACCACTAATAAGTTTATCCATCACCCAATTCAGAACAATTAATACCACTAACATCTATTCCTTTCCCAATGCACATTACTCTTTTTGCTACTAATACTTTAAAAAAGAAAATGAAAGGTTCAATTGTTGTGATTGTAGAGGAATTCAAAGGTATTTTCGTTTTCATCCTTTGAATTTCCAAATCACAAAATTAAGATGAGATAGTTAATTTTTCTGTACACTAGATTAATAATGTAATATTATTTGTTAGTAATTTTAGGTGAAAGGATTGAGATTTGATTACAGTAGAGTATTAATTTATTATTAGCACTTTTTGGTAATTTTTTGTAGATAAAGGTTATCATCGATTGCAAATTCTTACAGGTTGATGATCAATTGCAAATTACATTTCGTGATTTGTTGTGTTTGAGATTTTTTTAGTTAATCTTAAGAATCATATTGAATTTATTAATGTTCATGATGGAAGTGTGTTCTCTTTAATGTGTTTGGTATACTATTGATTATTTGACATTTTTCATAACCTTTGTGGAACTGTGTTCTTTGTGATGAGATTGATTTTCAGCTTTTTCTAGTTTATGGACTTGATTTTTTTTTCTGGCTATTTTCGTTAAGTTAGTAATAGTTCATCATTTATATATGTGAAGTTCACTTCATGGATGATGAATAGGATGTCAACAAATGGTCATGGGAAGGGATGTTGAAAGGGAGAAGACTGCATCATAAAATTAGAAGATAAGTTCACAGATAAAGATCACATAAAAAATGTCTTCATATAATAAGTTCATCATTTTTTCTTGCTTAATTTTTTAATTCTTTTTTTTTTACAAGAGATGGACTATAAGAGAAAGGAAAGAGCAAGTAGAGAGACTGAGATTGACAAGTTGTTTAATTAGTGATTTGCTTCTAGGTGTTAGCACATGCCAAACTTTAGAATGGTAGAGACATGTATTTTGAATAATTCTTTGTCTCTATTTATTGTTGTTTATGGTACGTAGTAGTTAAAAAATGAACGAGTTATGCAAAAATTCTTTGTTGTTACGGGAGGAAGAGTTAAAGAGTGCATGAGGGAGGGAAAGGAGCTCTGATGAAATTTTCATTTGTAAAAGGGTTTGTATGTCAAAGAGGATGTTGAAGAAGGTTTTCTCATTCTCATAAGATTTCATTCCTAATACCACGTGTTACTTTCAATGGTTTCAAACTCTTTAGCGATGATAATTAAAGCCCTTGCAGTCCTGCTATAGCAAATGTTTAGACTGTTAACCAATGATAATTGGCAATGTAGTTTCATTGACATTCATAGTTTGTGAATTGTCATTCAAAGGGTAATTTATCATAACAGATTGTTCATTGCTGACTACACTATGATAGTTTGTATACATTATGTAGTTTTCTATTTAGATTTTTATCTAAGGTTGAGGAAGTAATATGTATGTAGTTATTTAATTTTCTACATGTTTCAAATTCACCTCTTGCAATAAGTAATATGTATGAAGTAATGTAGTTGTCATTCTTTAATAAAATAACAATATATGTATATATAAACATGTAAAATCTACAACGAGACGATGCAAATACTTTAACGGATATTCACATATAAATAAACAAAATTTTATATAAAGATTATATGAATATTAGTATTTTTTTTAAATACTCACGGGATTTTCGATCTGATTATGATAGTTAAGGTTATGTCTATGACAAATGAGCAAACCCGTGCTGATTCAAATTCAATTACAATAGTTAAGGTTGTCTCTATGATGTTTATGCCAATTTGATGTGTGCACTTTTGTCCAAGTTGTTCAATAATCCCCACTTTCTTTTTAGTTTTTTTTAACTAAGTATCTTAACCATTGTTTTAATTATTTGCATTTGACTATGTATAGTTTGTTGATTACAAGTATTTTGTGTCTCAATTATCTTTAATCTATGTATTTGTATTATTTTGGGACCGTTCAAATTGTTCTCTTATATGTTGTTTTCAAAAATAATTGTCGCAATGTTACGTGAATCGTGCGAATGCACGGGTCTTTTACTAGTTGTGAAAGAAAATTTTATAGCTTCAGTAATTGTCCATCAATAAGCTAGTTTATCTTTAAGTTTAAGTAATGGTTGGCTAATATTAAAAGTGAATTAAGCATATTCATTCGTTTTTTGGGTTACAATTAAGCATATTCATTCGCGACAAATTAAATATTTTCTTTTTTCCCCTCAAAAAAAAATATAGGGCAAATTGCACTAACCTCCTTTAAGATCTCTTAAAATAACACTTCCACCCCCTCTAGTTTTCAAAAAAACACTCACCTCCCTTATACATTAACGGTGTTTGCCTCATCAATGAACTTGCATTATTTAGACATCACTCCCATGACATACAAGAAATTCAGTACCAAATATTATTTATCTCATGCTTCGATAATCCAAAAAAGCAAATATTATACGCTGAACATGATTCTTATCATTATGTGAAAATGATAAATTGGTTAAGAGCTTGGATACCAGAGCAAAAATTTTATTGAGATTCAAACAATAAGATAGAAGATTAAAGCAGCACTTACACACAATTCAATACGCTCAACAAATTGAAAGGATAATTTTCCTTAAATCAAGTTTCAACCACCGAATTGAAATTTATGTAAAAATTAGGTATTTCAAACACGTAAAACTAGAAGAAAAAATTACTGGAAAAGGAAATTAGAGCAAGTTGTGAAGAAAGGGGAAATGAGTAATTGAGAAATTCAGCAACGGGAGAGAAATTGAGAAATCATATAGCTCATTGGCATTTGCTTTCTATAGAGGTCTGGTGTTTCTTTTAATAGAAGTATCAGTGTTATCATTCAAGGGAAGTTTATGTAGGTTTGTTAAATAAATAAGGGAGGTTAGTGTAAGTTTTAAAACTAGAGGGGTGTGAGTGTTATTTAAGGAAAACTTAAGGGAAGTGAGTGTAATTTCCTCAAAAATATATTTTCTTTTTATAATAATAATTCGCGACAAAATAAGTTTATGTTTGAGGCAGAATATGTGAATACCATCATAAGTTCATAATAACAGGATTCTTGCAATGAAACCGAAATATACAAATGTGAAATATATGTGCCTCGGCAGAACAAGCTGATCAATTTTAGAATTGAGAAAAGGCAAGAGTCCTAGATTAATTTCATAGAGGAATTAATAATGTTTGCATACAATAATTTCAAAAGTGTTCTACTAAGAGCATCCACAATGGAGACATACATTTTTTTGTATTTAAATGAGTCTCACATGTACACATCACTCATTTATAATTTTTTAATAGTAGTACCTAATAAGTACTCAATCCCTCCAACACAACATCTCACACAAATTTCTTAAATGAGATCCATTAATCAGCTATCAATAACTTTATATCATTACATTTTAATTTTTTAATATTAAAATAATGTGGGTCACGCTTAAGATTGGAGGTCTTAAGTGAGACCCCGGGTCTTATAAAACCCCGGAAAAGTTTCTCCCCAATAGAGGTACCTAATAGGTACCGGGTCTTAAAATCCCATTAGAGATGGTCTACATGCTTGTTTGGTATCACAATGGATTTAACAAAATGACGATGTTAATGTGATTTGTCCAACCCACATGTGATATTAAACAAGCACTAAGGTCTAAAACTAAATGTGTCACTTTTATAGTACCGACACTTTTTGATTAAAAACGTGTCCGGTGTTCGACATTTGTTGATGTCCGACATAGGCACAACACCGATACATGATACATGTAATCACATTCAATTATACAATTTTTTCAAATTATTTTTTATGTTGAAGTGAGTGTCGTGTGTCGAGCATAGGTGTATTGTCATTGCTTTATAGAGAGTATCACAATCAAACAAATTTGTGTGAAACATTACGACACTATACCGTCTTTCTCTTGCTCCACTGTTGGCCAATATGAGAATACAAACTGTTTCTACGGAAATCTCGAATTCAATTATCAATGTGTTGGCCAGGGACCTTCCACATTCCAATTTCCAAGCTCATAGTAATAAATAGGAAGTACTAGTACCTCACTTTTTCGATTCTCTGTATCTTCCCATGTTCAATTAATTGTGCCACCATACGTTCATTCAATTCTTTGAAGTAGTTACTCTATAAATCAATAGCAATTCGTATTGCTTCTTATTCAATATGGCTTCTTCTTCATATCCCACCACCAAAGTGTCCCTGAAACTTCTCATTGACACAGAGAATGAGAAAGTTCTTTTTGCAGAAGCATCAAAACCTGTCATAGACTTTCTGTTCAACTTGCTCTGCTTACCTATAGGGACGGTAGTTAAGCTCTTAAGCGTGAATGGCATGGTTGGTAGTTTAGGAAATCTGTATGAGAGTGTTGAAAACCTTGATCAAGAATACATGCTACCAAACCAAACTAAGGATTTTCTGTTAAATCCAAAAGCTCAAAGCTCTTCAACCGAAATCGCTGGCTTGCTCACTCAGAATGATGACCACGAAGGAACTAAGTTGTACGTGTGCCCAAATAAATGTAAATTTGAGGTAGCATATGATAACACAACTCGTTGTACTGCAATAAAGAATTGTAAACAAGTTCGTAAAAGAATAACTCGTTGTTGGCAGTATATGGACCGTGAAGTACATTATATTAAAAATAATGGTTTTGTGAAAGATGATGAAACTTTTTTGGTGATGGATGATTTAGTGATTCAGCCCATGTCAACTATATCTAGTACTATTACTTTACTTAATAAGCTCAATGTCAAAGAGATTGGTACCTTTCAAGAAAAGATTGTTGAGATGGGTATGGATGAGGTAAGATTTTTCTGATTTGTGCATATTTCGTTTTTTATTTTAATTTACTTTTTAAATTTTTGTTCTATTTTGAACAGGGAATCAAATTGCTTAAAGCTTCTCTGCAATCGAAATTGGTTTTGACAAATGTTTTCATCAACAAGGAAAATTGATATGCCAAGAATAACAAGATAATGTTTTATTTTTCTTCGAAATGTTGGGAAGCTTAGAAGATGGAATTTTTTTTATTGTAGTTTATGGCTACTAAATTTGATTTTGAGGTTTTCTACTACTTTGTTCTGAATTACTACTATCAATACAATGAATTGCTATCATCCCTAATTTAATGTAATATTTCTACAACAAATTCGCTTATTTTAACCGACTGTCCCCTTCATAGTTCAAATATGACGAGGTTCAAACTTGTCATTGTCGTGAGCTACCATGGGAGAAGAGTAGAATCCTTAGCTAGAAGGACAGACCATTGGAAATCTTAATTCACCAGTTTGCAACCACCATTGTATGGTGAAACACTTGAAGAGCACACTTTTTGGAGTCAAGGAATTGGAAGAACCTCCATTTAAAGGGCTCTTAAATGAAGGACTTGAGGAGTACGTACGAATGGTGTTTCATTCTAAAGGAAGCAAGCATAAATATCATATTAGCACCCACCCAGCAAAGTTTTTAGTTTTGATCTTGACAATAAAAATACTAAACTTTAGAAACTTCTCCTTCAGCGATGACAGCATTGATAGGGAGAGCATGGATTGGGATGCATGAACTAAAGTTGCTTTTGAAATTACTTTTGGTGGTAGTGACATCGTTGTATGATAATTGGGGTTCATGTGTAAGCTGTGTATTGTGGAGCCTAATTGTATACTCCTTACAATACAATTCTTGTAGGTACCATGCTGTCTCCTAACAATACTAACAACCTTAATTAAGATCAAAATTTCAACAAATATTATGAAATTCATGTAACTAGTATATGTGCTGGTGTTAGTCGATCATATATTTAAGTAACATGAATCATGACATATGTATAATAATTTGAAAATTGCTGTAGCTAGAATAAGTTCCATATTCTTTTTGCCTTTTTGAAAAACAAACAAGTTACATATTATATTTTTCCTTTTCAACAACAAAAAAAAAATAAGTTCCATATAGTATTAGGACAGTTAATCGATATTAATTTCATTAATTCAAAAAGGAGCAAATGAACATGCCAAGGAAATTAGGTAGCCCAAAAGAACAACCACCAAAAAACAAAATGACACAATTTTAAGTAATCTTTAGCATTTCCTATTAAAGGTGCTTAATCAGTGACGGTGGACACTCGTTAACATTTTTCATTAAAAAATAACAACCACAAAGTTAAGGTAGAACACTCAAACTGTGAGTGACGTTATTTTATGTGAATGAAAAAAATACGAATGCTCTTGTTTTTTGATACTCTTTTTTCAATCACATATATTAATCACATCTAAAATATTTTCCCTTCCTATATCATGGCTTGTTTGGTAAAAATAGCACATAGTTGATAGATAGTTGATGGCTGATAATTTATAATTGATGACTAGTGATTGATAGTTTATAATTGATAGCTTGTGACTGATGACTTATAACTGATAAGTTATTTAAAGTGTTTGGTTAAATTCAATTAACAAATAAATGTAAAATAACATAAAAGCACATTTTTGATAGTTTATTCTTATGGATTGATTATTTTTTGTTTTGTTTTAAAAATTAAATTTTATAATTTACTAACATTTTTTAGAAAGTATAAAAACTGAAATAAATTTAAAATAAAATTTAAGAAAAAAATTAATTTAATAAGATATAAAATATATATTAAATTAATTAATTTTATTAAGTATTTTAAATATTAATTGATACACATTTTATTATGAATTAAAAATGTCTTTTTATGTCATTTTATATTTATCAATTACTTGAACCATTAATTTTACCAAACAATTCAACTAACTTATCAGCCATCAATCATAAGCTATCAACTACCCCCTCCGTCCCTTTTTATAGGAGTGGTTTACAAAAATCACGTGTATTAAGAAAAATTGTTGGAGTAATAAAGTTGTCTCAAATTGGTGTGACTATTACTAGATTATTTTTAATTAAATATATATTTAATGTTAACTTTTCATATACCAAGACAAATTGATAGTATTAATAAAGGGTATATTTGGAAAAAGAGTAATCAATGCATCTAGGAATTTGTATATGATCTTATATTTAGGGACAAAACTTTTTTTTGTAAACTACTCCTATAAATAGGGACGGAGGGAGTAAAAGTTATCCCCTATCAGCTAGTTTATCAACTACCCGCTAAAATTAAGAGAGATAGGAGTAATATTTAAAAAAAAAATCAAGAGAGATTAATAATGACTTAGATTTTCCGCTACTAATTTCTCGACTGAACGTGATGACGTACGTGGGGGCTTTCCACATTCCCAAGCTCTTGGTAATATATGCGAATCAATTTACTTTTTAGATTTTCTATATACTACCACATGATCTATCTACTCATATTTAATTGTGCAACTTCAACCACCTGATTAACATTCGGCCTATAAATCAACCGTATCCCCTTGTTTGGTTTTTAGCTTTAAAAAATTAAAAAAATGGCTTCTTCATCTGCTACAACCAAAGTGACTCTCAAACTTCTCATTGACACAAAGAACGAAAAAGTTCTGTTTGCTGAAGCATCCAAAAATGTGATTGACTTTCTCTTCAATTTACTTCTCTTACCTGTAGGTACAGTAGTGAAACTGCTAACCAAGAATGGCATGGTTGGTAGCTTAGGCAATCTCTACCACAGTGTTGAAAACATGAGCGAGAATTACATGCAACTTGGACAAACTAAGGAGGTTCTCTTGAACCCAAGAGCTCCTATCTCTTCAAATGACATCGCTGGCCTTCTTCCCGCAAATGATGCTGATGATAACAACAATCTTGGAGCTGGAAGAACTTGGTTTTATCGATGCCCAAGTGGCTGTACTGATGATGTCACATGCGATAGCTCAACTCTTTGTTCTCGTTGCAAGCGAGCTATGACCTATCAAATTCATTATGTTGGAAAGAAAGCTGTAGAAGAGAACATTTCAAGTCAGAATGGTTTTGTGAAAGATGTCGTGACATTTATGGTGATGGATGATTTGGTCATTCAGCCCATGTCAACCATATCAAGCATTACTTTGCTGAACAAATTCAATATCAAAGAAGTCGGTACCTTGCAGGAGAAGGTTGTTGAGATGGGGATGGATGAGGTAAAGTATATCATTAGTATTTATATTTGTTAAATAGGTCATTATACATTTTTTTTGGTGATTCTAACGTTGTCTTTGTTTTCATCATTTTTCTAACAGGGAATCAAGTTACTCAAGGCTTCTCTACAATCCAAGGCTGTCTTGACAAGTGTTTTCATCAAGAAAGATGTTTGAGGAAGAATTAGTTTGACTTGTCTGTTTTGTTTTCAATCTTCAAGTTACTAAGAGGATATGTCATTATGGTTTTTATCATGTAGTTTTTGCTTTCTGATTATGTTTAATGTTTCCTAATTTATTCTGAATGGTTGTTTTCTATGAACTGTGGTCATTATTATTTATTTGTTCTACCTATATTTGAATCAAAATTATCTTACAAATTAAGCTCCAACTAATAGTAACTTGGACTTTCATTAGCATTATATTGATGATATACAGTATAAACACTGAGTTCTTATTCATTTATCATTATACATTACACGTTTTATATTCAAAAGAAGGATTGATTGATGAAAGTAGATTAATGTTGGATTGGATCTACGACATGAACCGTCATTGAATCACTTTTGTGGAGATTAGTACTAAACTATTAATATTAATTGTCCCTCACTTGCAGTAACCTTATTTAAAATGGAAATTTCACCTAAGTAGGCAAATAGGTTGTGAAACTTGGCTATCATCTTTGAGAGGTTTGACTAATCATCTCCAAAAAGAAGTTCTAGAATGAAAATAGGACACATCCAAAAATTAGAATAACGAAACAGCTCTAGGAAGCCTGGATATGCAGAAAGATTTTTTATATTAATAGATTATATTCGAATTTTTCTATATTTTTGCACCCGTGTTTGTATAAATCACAAACAAGTATGGATAAATCAAAGACTCTCCTGTAGTTGCAAAAATTTGCTGTAATTGGATACATAGTACCTGTAGTAGCAAGTGTAATGAATTATACAATCGAGGACTCTGCTATTCGTATCTATCAACATCAAACCCAATTCGCAAAGATTATAAAATCAAATTAAGAAGGAAATTAACGAACAATACAAGGAAAAAAATAGGCTTATTCAAAAACCCTCTTTTTTCCCTCCTAGGAGGGTTTTATAGTATTTTTAATATTTCAGTTTGTTATTTTATTTGTTTTATTTCAGTTTGTTATTTTTTGTTTTATTTCAGTTTGTTATTTTTAGACCCATTAGGGGTTTGTTATTTCCCTATTTAAGCTTAACAGTTGTAGCCTAAGAGGCAACTTTCATTCAATCAATAATATTTTAGAGAGTTTTTCTCAATTTCTGGTGGATTCCGGAACCCTATTTTCACAAGTTTGTCGCTTGCAAACTTGTTTCTTTTCAACCTAGGTTTAGCGCTTCCAGAACCCTATTTTCACAAGTTTGTCGCTTGGTACAAATGACGCAGTCGGAAGCGTAGGCTAGCAAGCATTAAACTTAGGTTGAAAAGAAAATAGGGTTTCGGAATCCACTAGAAATTGAGAAAAACTCTCTAAAATATTATTGATTGAATGAAAGTTGCCTCTTAGGCTACAACTGTTAAGCTTAAATAGGGAAATAACAAACCCCTAATGGGCCTAAAAATAACAAACTGAAATAAAACAAAAAATAACAAACTGAAATAAAACAAATAAAATAACAAACTAAAATATTAAAAATACTATAAATACCCTCCTACATCCCTGACCTTTCTATTGAATAAGCTTATAGATTTTATTTTGTTAGAAGGCCAAAAAGACAATATAAAATAAACAAACAATCAAACCACCAAGAGTGCTAAGATCAAAAGGTTACAAAGTTCACATTACAAAAGAACACACAAAAGCAATACTGTCCCCAAACTGAGCAGGCCTATAAACAGAAAGTCATGTTACAAGTCAATCCACTCCTGGACATCTGAGCAGTTGAGTGTTCAATTGATAAAAATCATATGCAAAATCTTTTGCACTAGACTTGATCCATGACTAGACCAAAAGTTCTACCATGTCTAAATTTGTACGCGTCAAACAACCTTGATTACCAAATACCACAATTACATTTCGATGCTTCCAACTTGACCAAAAACATTTCAACTAAATCTCATGCAACCAAATAAGCCTCTCCATTAATTTCACATTTTACTACGATCTTGTTCAATTATAGTGTTTCTGAAACTAGCAAACGATATCACATTTTAACACAAATTTGTGAAATGCAGAGGAGACTGAGAATAACTCAAAATTAAGTTTTACTGGTACTAGTACTCCCTCCGTCCCTTTTTATAAGAATAGTTTACAAAAATCACGGGTATTAAGAAAAGTTGTTGAAGTAATAAAGTTGTCTCAAATGTATGTGATTATTACTAGATTACCCTTAATTAAATATATATTGAATGTTAATTTTTTATATACCAAGACAAATTTGTAGTATTAATAATGGTTGGACAGTAATCTTGAATCATCAACGTTGTGGCCAGGGAACTTCTCCATTCCAATTTCCAATCTCTTAGTAATAAATACTCCTACTTACTAGTAGGATTTTCTATGTCTTCCCCTGTCTAACTTAATCTAATTTAATTATAACCCCGTGAATCTGCCTATAAATGAATAGCCTCTCATATTACATTCAATGTACACTTTTCAATATCGCTTCTTCTTCTTCCACCAAAATGACCCTTAAGCTTCTGGTTGACTCAAAGGAAAACAAAGTTCTGTTTGCAGAAGCATCAAAAGCTGCCATAGACTCTCTCGTAAACATGTTTCACCTGTCTTTTGGCACAGTTGTAAGGCTCATAAGCAGCAACAACATTAACATGCATTTGGCGGGTAGCTTAGGCAATCTGCATCACACTAGTAGTACTCTCCAAAACCTCAACCAGAATTATGTTCTCTCCAACTATAGAACTCCAAATGCTGATGATCACAACCTAGGAATTTCGCTGTGTACGTGCCCAAATGGATGCCCTTATGATGTTACATCATGTGATAACGAACCCCTCTGGTGTTGTCGATGTTTGCAACCTATGAATCGTAAAGAAACAAGTGGTGTCGGGGTGCTATGAAAGATAAAAATGTAATTTTCATGTTGATGGATGATTTAGTGATTCAGCCCATCTCAGCAATTTCAATTATTACGTTACTCAACAAGTTCAATATCAAACAAGTTGGTGCCTTGCAAGAAATTGTGGTTGAGTTTGGGATGAATGAGGTACGATTAATTTGGCCTAATATCATTTTTGCATGAAAACAAAAATTCATGTCATACTAAATGAATTAAAAATTTCTGTTTAATTTCAACGCTTTCGTTTTCTAATATTTATTTGAAGTTTTTAATTATTCTATTTGGTGATGCTTATTCTTATTAACCTTCTTTTATCAATTAGTGTGTTGAGTTGTTGAAGACGTCGTTGCAATCTGAAATGGTTTTGACTAGTGTTTTCATCAAGAACAAAAGAATAAGAAGTACTTCACAATGTTACCAGGACTTAAAAACATGGCAATTTGGTCTTTTTGTCTTGTAGTTTTGGGCTACAATGTTTGTTTGGATTGTTCGACTTCTACTTCTACCCCAGTCCAAGACACTTATTTGGGTAAGTTTATCACCACTATTTGTACTTGTGAGTTACAGTATGCGATTTTTCAGATCGTATTTTAATGTCACGTGATATGGCTTTATGATTGAGACCAATACATGTGTGTTTGAGTGTGTTATAAGTTGTTTTGTTCCTATGTGAAATGTTATAATTCAAACACTCATAGGAAGCTTTAAATACGTACGTCTATACTCATGTCTACCAAAAATAAAATTTTATCCTTCTTCGTTTTTGACACGTCATCAAAACTATATTTTTTTGTGTTTTTTCTTCAACTTCCCCCTGTTTTTCTCTCTTAAAAACAAATTAAAACAAATTCATTCAATAAAACACATTAAGTTAATCTTTTTTAAAGAGCAAACAAACTTAATCTTAATCCCAATCAAATTTTCCAAGAGTTAAAAACAGTTTACAATCTATTATCTTTCTCTAATTATGAAAGTTAATGTCCAATAAAAACACAATTTTTCTCTATCTTAATATTTTGACACCTCAACATAAATTTACCTTTTTATGTCTTTTGTAACAAAAGATCCTATTTAACGGAGAGATAAAATAACTTTCAAAAGATTGATGTGATTTTGTAACAAAAAAATTTCTTTTTGATGTATCTAAACAAACTAAATTATTTTTTAAAAAATGATTTTATTACGATAAACAAACACAAAATAGGTTATGATTATTTTATAAAAATTTAATAAAATCACTAAATTCTGGAATTTCAATATTATTTTTATTTTAATTCGTAACAAACAAGCCCTACGAGATTTGATATATCTTTAAAAAAAACTTTAAAGAGCATTGTACTTGTCTATTACTATAATTTTTAAAAAAAAAATCAGGTTCAACAAAAAAAATTTAAAAGCAACTTTAAATGAAAAGAGATTATAGTAACTTTTCAAAAAGTATAAGAGATGGAGAAAATAAGATAATTTTGTAACAAAAATCCATTTTATATAGTTGTATCCAAACAAATATTTTTTTCAAAGAAGTGATTGTTATTACGATAAAATTGATTATGCTTTTTCAAAAAAATTCAAAAAAAATAATATCTAAATGATTGAATATCAAAATATATTTTTATTCTATTAAAAGCGAACCATATATTCAATTTACATTTACTAAAAATAAGTTTTATGATTGTACAAAAAAAAAAGTTTTATGATATTCATGTGTTTTTATCTCACACTGAGTCTATTTGATGCAATATTTTTACTTTCCTATGATTTTTTTCTTTTTTAGTATACAATAGAACTACCTTCCTATAAGTTTTTCTTTTGTAGGTAATCCAATGAAAAAATGACAATTGTTTACATATTTAGTCTAAAAAAATATTCATAAATATATTTTTTAATAAAAAAAATTAATAAATACATTTCACTTATCAATAAAACAACAAAATATGGTTGAGACAATTATCGTTGATACTAACAAAATATTGAAAAAAATATTTTCACTAAGAAAATAAAAAAGAAAAAACATTGAATTATATCTAATTGATAATCACAAAATAATTCTTAAAAAAAAACATAACTTCAAGAAAGTTGCAAAATATTTATCACAAGGCATATACCTACTTTTCAAAAAGTTACACATTTTCAAGACTGTTTCTTTTCTAAAAATAATTTGCCTTTGTTTTTTCTTTTTTTTTAGTCAATAGAAAAAAGAAATAGATAGAGATTAGATGCATTAGACCTGACTCAGGTACAACCTAAAACGGGGATACAACATAATAAATCAGACCAAGTGGATCGACCATAATCTATCCTAAAAAAATTCATTAATCACGGACGCAACTCAGCGAATCCGTATACGGGCGCGAAACCAGGTTACAAAAAAATATGAAAAATGAACATCTGCGAAGAACAATTAATGGATCGACCGTCAACACGGTATCAAAATGCAAGTGTCAACAAATTCCGTATACGGTATCAAAATTCAAGTGTCAACAACTTCCTGAACAAATCAACAAGCATAAAAGCTCTTTCGAGCTTGAAGAACCAGAGTTTAGGCAAACAAGACAACTTGAAACCTGCAGATCTCAACATATTTAGAAACAACAGAGAATCTAAGAAGTCATATCACCATGTCATATTATAAAATAATATTTTTTATTGTTGTATATTATTAATTATTATATCTTTTAGAAATATGACTATAAAAAACACTAAAAAATGATAAATAAGTTACTAAATAATATAGTTGTACAATTCATACACGAGACTCATAATAACAACTTTATCAATAATGAAATCTTTATTAATTTTAATGTTTTTAAATATTTTTAGTTTACCACTTCATAATATTTAATAACAACTATTTTAATGATTTTATCATGGGCAAATTACTCTTTGAAAAAAATCATGGGCAAATTATACTAACCTCTCTTAAGGTCTTCTTAAATAACACAAACAACTGCTCTATTTTTTAACTAAACACTAATCTCCCTTATTTTTTTTATCAAATTGACAAGCACTTACCTTATAATATAACACGGTTTAAACTTTGTTAATTCCATTTTTTTAGCAATTAACTTCTTCATACGAGTATGAACTCACTTAATTTTCGACCAATTTTCACTTAGGTGGTTTTTCCCAACTTATTGTTCCTCAGTCAAGATAGTTTAATTTTTAAACTCTAATGTAATAAAACAGATATATCAAAGATTATTTTCTTTTCATTGATCAACCACAATTTTCATCCACCAAAATTCTTCTCATTTTTACTTTCTCTTTTGATCTCTTCTGTAATTGCCGATGTTTGATTCTATTTGGTCGTAAAAACAAATGTTATTATTGTTTCTCCAAAAGACCTCATTTAACTTAATTGTGAAAAGATAAAACAGAAACAAACAAACCAAAATGACTGAAATTAAATTGTATATTTACAAAGTTATTGAAATGGATAAAATGATGGGAGAATGATGTGTTTGGAAAATTAGAAGAGGTGCTTGTGTTAGCATTAACTTCGGCTTTATCATTACTTTTTTCTTATTTTCTCAATTCATATAGCATTGCAATGCGTTTCGATGCATAGCCCTCCGTTTCGAATTAGCTGTGACATAGTAGTCAATAGCGGCCAATAGCGGCGCTATAGCGGCCGCGCGTAGCGTAGCGGTTTGGAATAGCGGCCAGTAGCGGCGCTAATTCAGCGTAGCGGAGCGGTGCGGTGCGGTTCAAAACCGCAAAAAAAATTAAGTGAAATTCTGAAATTGTCCTTGGTTTTTAAAAAAAAACAAGGGCATTTTTGACTTTTTTTCTACCCTAACTTCTCTTCTTCTTCTCTTCTTCTTTCCATTCTCCTTCTGCGCCGCAATTTTCCAAAACACCCAACTTCTCTCTTCCTCTACGCCATTCGCTGTTCACCGTTCGCCGTTCGCATTCTCGCCGTCGCCGTTCGCGTTCGTTCGTTCGCGTTCTCTCTTCTGCGCCGCTGTTCTCACCCTAAAACAGTGGTAACTTCTTCTTTTCCATAGCTTTTGTTCTGCTTCTTTTGCTCTGTTCATGTCCTGTTCTGTTCCTGTTAACTTGTTCTGTTACTTGTTTTGTTCTGTTACTTCTTTTGTTCTGTTCCTGTTCCACAAAAGCTCTGTTTTGTTACTTCTTCTTCTGTTCCTGTTCTGTTCTGTTACTTCTTCTTGTTCTGTTCCTTATTTTTCTTGTTGTTTGTGGACAACACAGCCATGTCAGCATCAGCTTCAGGAGTACAATCAAACTCTGTTTCTGTTGACTCTTGTGTTCAAAGGCATAGACGGACTGGTGATAATCTGGACATTGCTTGGCAGTTTAATCATTGGAAGAATTTGGATGATAAGAAAAAGATTTATTGTGATTTTTGTGATAAGGTCAGTAATGGAGGAATTAGTAGAGCAAGAAGACATCAATTGGGAATATCGGGTGATGTAGCTCCATGTCGTAAAACACCACCAGATGTTAAAGCATTGTTGCAAGCTGATTTTGATGAGAAACAAAGGAAAGCACAAGGCATTGTAGATGTCCAAGCGCAACTAGATGACGATGTTCATGATGATATTGAGGAAATAAGGAGAATTCGAACTGGGAAGAGGCCATCTAATTCCTCTGTTTCTGCTCCCAATGCCAAGAAAGGTCCCTTGGATGTAATGTTTATGGGGAAAAACACTAGGCAAACAAATGTCAAGGATGCTGACAAAGAAGCAAGGGCAAGAACCATACAATATATTGCTCGATTCTTTTATACAAATGGAATTGCTTTTAATGTTGCACGATCAAAACACTTCAAGTTGATGTTGGAAGCTGTTGGAACTTATGGTCGTCATCTGAAACCACCAAGCTACTATGAAATGAGAGGTCCACTACTTGACATAGAGTTGGAAGAAACTAAGAAGATGTTGGAGCCTCATTTGACAGCAAGGGTAAAAAATGGATGCTCAATTATGTATGATGGTTGGATAGACCGAAAAAATAGGACCTTGATAAATTTCTTGGTGAATTCTACTGCTGGAACGATGTTTGTCAAAAGTATTGATGCTTCTGAACAATCAAAGACTGGAGATATGTTGTATGAATTGCTGAGTAGTTTTGTTGATGAGATGGGTGAGCAAAATGTGGTGCAGTTGATTACTGACAATGGAAGCAACTATGTTTATGCCGGTAAAAAGTTAATGCAGAACAAACCTCACATCTTTTAGACTTCATGTGCTGCACACTGTATAGACCTCATGTTGGAAGACATTGGAAAGATTCCTAAGATTAAAAAGGCTATACAAAAGGGGTGTGCTCTTGTAGGCTACATTTCTAACCACACATTTGCTTTGAGCCTAATGAGGAAGAAAACCAACAATGTTGAGTTGGTTAAACATGGAGTCACGAGGTTTGCTACCACATTTCTTACTTTGCAAAGGTTACACAAAATAAAATCCAAGCTTAGGGAGATGTTTTTATGTGAAGAATGGTTGAATTCCAAGTGTAATAAGGAAGCTAAAGGTAAGCAGGCAGCAGCATGTGCACTTATGCCATCATTTTGGAATGATGTACTCCACACTCTTAAGTCCATGGCACCTCTTGTTGACGTGCTAAGAATGGTTGATAATGAGAAAAAACCTGTAATGGGTGAAATATATGCAGCCATGGATAATGCCAAGGAACAAATTGAAAAAAATTTCAATTTTAATGCAAGCCAGTATAAAGAAGTGGGTTAATGAGCCTATTGTCACCACAAGGGCTAGTCTTAGGGCAGAACGAGCAAAGGAACTTGCTGCAGCAACAAGTTCATCTAGGGCATCAATGACACAAGAAGTATTGGTTGAAAATGTTGTAGAAATTGAAGAAGAAGAAGATGATGATAATTGGTTGGAGGACGATCTGGAATATTTTGGTGAAGAGGAGCTTTATGATGATGTTGATGATTACGATCATTGATTTCCAATGCTATGTTATGTTGGAATTATCGGTTCTTTTCTTTAGGATTTAATGTTTTGAATTTTGATTAAAACTTTTGATATTATTATGTTGGAGACTTGAAAGCTTTCATAAGATTTGGGTGGTTTGTATGATTTATGAATGTTTCATGAGATTTGAATGTTATATTTAATTTTATATTAGATGTATGTTTGTTTATAATTTATAATATTATTAACGTAATTTGTCCAAAATGTTATCAAATAGCGGTCATAGCGCTATGCGCTATCCCGCTATAGCACTTTTGGGGTCGGCCGCTACGCGCCGCTATCCGCTATAGCACTTTAGCACGGGTTTGTTGCTAGTTACTCCCTCCGTCCCCTTTTATAGGAGTAGTTTACAAAAATCACGTGTATTAAGAAATGTTATTGGAGTAATAAAGTTGTCTCAAATTGATGGGATTATTACTAGATTACCCTTAATTAAATATATATTTAATGTTAACTTTTCATATACCAAGAAAAATTGATAGTATTAATAAGGGATATATTTGGAAAAAGAGTAATCAATGCATCTAGGAATTTGTATATGATCTTATATTTAGGGACAAAACTTTTTTGTAAACTATTCCTATAAATAGGGACGGAGGAAGTATATTGAAAGAACGTTACTTTGGACTTTAGTTGGATACCGACAAAATTTGTTTAACATTTGAATTTATTTTAAAATATGAAAATATGACATAACATTGTTTGATCGGATAATTTTAAAAAAAAAATTGATTGATTGGACGATGATACATATCAAACAAAACTACATGGTACCATTGTGTTTCCTTAATTGATATTTTTGTTTGTTTGTTTTGCTTTTATAGGTGAGGATTGCTAGCACAATTCTTTTGTAGGTAACCACCCTGCTCATGGCTGCTCTGCAATCAAAATTGTTACTGGCAAGTGTTTTTCGATGGTGATATCATTATTTGCGAAACGCATTTATATGCTCTACATACGCATTGTAGGGATTTCAATGAACTGACTGTCTATTCTACTTTCTCTGTTGCAACTTCTAAGTTGAAGCTGTTTTAAAGAGTGTATTACAAATCAGACTGAACCGAATGTTTTAACCTACCGGTCAATTCGACTGTTGGTTTCATACCGATTGAATTCTATAAATAGCCAATATATAAAAATAGCGGATACATGACACACAACCAAACATGTTTTCTTAGCTCCTATTTCAAACCCTTTTCGGTAAAAATAACGGATTGATGATAAGTTAGATTATAGCGAACGGGGTTTTGGCTAGTAGTTTATA
Source organism: Medicago ruthenica (assembly GCA_018208015.1). Taxonomy (NCBI): domain Eukaryota; kingdom Viridiplantae; phylum Streptophyta; class Magnoliopsida; order Fabales; family Fabaceae; genus Medicago; species Medicago ruthenica. Next base: position 1,710,035 of record CM031371.1, read on the forward strand.
AATTAGCATATAACTTATAGCAAAGAAGTCAACTTATTTAATTTATAGAATTTAGAAAAATTAACGGTTGAACTAACTTATAAATATGAAATAACATAAAAATATATTTTTAATTAATATTATTTTTTCAAGTAAAATAATAAGGTAAAATTGAGAGAAAAGATGATAAGCTAAAAGCTACAAGCTAACTGAAGTAGCTTTGATTGAATTAGCTTATTAAAATAAAAGCTATAAACTCATGAAAAAAATATTATCAAACATGTCTTTTTTTGTCATATCAGCGTATAAGTTATAGTGGAATGAATCAACAATTTAGTCCCAGGATTATCAATCTCTCTTCATTTAAACTCCCAAACTATATACTAAATAGTCTTTGAACTATATGAAATTTATCAATTTAGTTCATAGTATTTAGATTTTGAGGACCTAATTGATGAATTTTCATATATTTTAAGAACTAAATTGGTGGATTTTGTATAGGTTAGGGACTATTTAAAATATTTTTATTGTTTGGAGAGTAAATTGAAAAGAAAGTGATAGTTTAGAAACAAAATTGGTAGTTTATTCATTTCACGTCATAAGCTAAAAACATGACATTTTCAAACAGAACCTATTTAAAGACTCGCAAAACGATCTCTACGAACACTTAGCATATTTGTATAATCTAATATAATCTAATCTTACTAAATAGTGAACAATATTAAGGCTAGAAAACGAGAACAAACCATTCAATATTTATTTATCTTAGTTCTCGAAAGAGAAAAACTCTTGTATTCACATAATCCACTTGGGTTAGTCTAACACTATTTGGTTGAAATTTTGAAGTATGTTTCTCTAAATATCTTATATTTAATTATCTCTGATGCCAATTTTGGTGACCGTAGTTTGGCTTATTAAAAAATCTATATTGTATCCAGGGACAAACCATAAGGTAGTGATAAAATCACCTAAATTAATACCCCTATGACCTGATTAGGTCAACTTCGCTGTCAGACTTCACCATGAAGTAATAATTTTGGCCAAATACCTTTTTTGATCATTTAAGTTTGACAAAAATACCGGATTAGTCCTTTAAGTTCTTAAGTTTCAAATAAGTCATTTAAGTTGTTAATTTATTACACCGTTACCCTTTTAAGGACCTATTTGAAACTTAAAAACTTAAAAAACTTCAAATAGGTGCATTAAATTAACAATTTAAAGGACCTATTTGAAACTTAAAAAACTTAAAGGACTAATCCGGTATTCTTGTCAAACTTAAAGGACTAAAAATGGTATTTGGCCAATAATTTTCTAGATCCATCGTATAAAATTATGCAGTTACATTTCATAATTTTGTGATTTATAACTTTTTGATTTGCTCTTCTCACTTATGAAATTGCTCATTTCTTTAAATCCAGCGTGAGTTAACTCACGTTCAACATTTTTAAGATCGGTTCAATCACTTTTTAAGGGATAAGAACAATTTTTTAATTTTGTTAGCTTATCCTTTTTCACATTAGGCGGAGGCACTTTTAAAAAAATTGCTTTCATGGGTTACTACCATCAAGCTCTGTACTTGCAAATTTCTACTTGAATCCACTATATGCACCATTAGCTTATCTTTGTTTGATGGTGACCTTTATTCTCTATGCCATCTTCATCTACAGGGTATTGATGGAGGTCCTTATTTCGACTTAGTTTTTTTTTTTTGAACAATTATTTCGACTTAATTAATAAAACAAACATCGGTTTATCTAGCTGACAAGACTAATTTATGCTTAGGTACTTAGATCGTAACTAAAAACTCTTTGCCCCTTGTTAAAGACTCTTGTAATGAGTATGAGATGGCCTGACTATGTATTTATAGGTGGGGGCAATCATCAGCTCACAAGTCGGTTTTTTGGGGTTGTGTTATGCTCGACTACGATGTTTAAGACGGTATCAGAGCTTTCTTCAAGATCTGTTGGGTCACCTGCTTTCAAGTTTCCGTTATCGGGCCACCCACCATTTATATACACGCTCTATATGTCCGGTCCTAGTCGTTGTTTACCTGTGTTTTTGGTAAACAAAAGTGCTAGTTTTAAGATGTTACTTGCAGGATCAAACTAGAAATCCTAGGACATGTTATGCAATATTTTTCCAGAAATTGTTTGAATGTTCATCATGTTCATGAACTTTTTAATGTAAAAAGATGAAGGAAATTTCCTTGTTCGACAAGATCAACAAGGTTTTGAGAATCTAAAATAAACAAGAACTTTAAAGGTAAAGTGATAAAACTTAAAAGAAAGTAATTTGCATTGCATAAATGAAAATTGGTTCATCAAATCAAGCATACCTTATCTTGTTACTCTTTTCTCTCTGTGACTTGGATAATTCAAGCATGAAGAATTTTGTATATGATCTATGACCCTTATTTCCTATGAAAAACTCCTATATATACATGAGTAAAATAACTGAAAAATCAACAGTCCTCAACTATAAATCTTCGACACACTTAATTCGACTTCCACGTGTCTTAGACCCTTGATTTTGCCTCTTTAGAGAAGATTTGAATTTCATCTAGTTGAATCCATAAACTTTGAAAATGCCAACATCCATTGTATCTTGTCGAATCACATTTATATTCAGTTTACACTTGAAGAAACCTCCCTTCGACTCAACAAACCTCATTTAAAACAAGCACTTAAAATACAGGCTAACAAGCGTGACAGGACGTGTTAAAGAATTCCATATCAGATAGGAGATGGTATGACAACGTGTTTATAAGTGGGGCAATCGTCACCTCACAAGTCGATTTTGTGTTAGGCCCGACCACGATTTTTAAGACCCCTCTCTAAAAATATGCTTGGGGGATCGAACTGTGGTCCTTCCTGTTGGATGAATCTCTTCCATCCCCCCATCAAGTCAAACCATACCATTGTTGGATTGTATGGGGATCTTGGCGGATCATCCGCATTGGCCCAAAAGCAACCACACATCCACATTGGGCCAAAAGCAACCACACAAGTGAGTAAGACACCACGTCTTAATCCAAAACCTTAAGACATTAGGTTTATGAGTCCTCTCACTTTTATTTTGTTCAACCTTCAATTTTCCAAGCAATGTTAGACTTCTAACTCACATTACACTTGCCACAACAATCTCTCCCTCAAGTGTAAGTCATTATATTCATTACAATCCCCTTTAAACGAAAGCTTTTACATCCACATACAATTGTACTTGTACTGTCATTGTCACATGCACTAGCGATACATGTCACCTGACCACCGTTGTCATGAAAACCTTCAACATGAGGAGTTGGTCAAACTTTTTGTCGAACCTTCGACTTTGATACCACTTTTGGGGAGGAGTCTACTAAGTTGAATCAACACGTTAGGTTAAGAGCAACCACACAAATGAGTTGGACACCACTTCTTCATATAAAACTTTAAGACATTGAACTTATGAATCATCTCACTTATATATTATTCAACCTCAACTTTTTATTTAATGTGAGATTTTTACTCACACTTCACAAATATCACAACACTCCCTCGAAAAACATAATACTCCTTAGCTAATGAGTCACACTCATTAGGTGTTTGAATAATCATTTGATTTAGTTGAGTGAATTAGTAATATGAAAATGATAATGAGTGTCTCCAAGACATTTTTTAAAGACTAAATAGTAAGTTTTCGTAAAAAAATTGTGTATTCAATGCATTACAAATTCAAGTATTTTATTTTTTTAAAAAAATAATTTCTTAATTTAGTTTCCTTAAAGAGTGTCTTGGAGGCACTTGATAACAAAAACTTTAGGCTTAAATGTATTTGTGACCCCTTAACTTTTAAAAAGTTGCGATTTTGGCCCCCTAACAAAAAAAATAACAAATTTACCCCTTAACTTTACAAAACGTTGCAAAGCTGCTGAGAAGACGCCACATGTTCCAAAATAGTGGCGAAAATCGCAACTTTTTGTAAAGATAAAGGGCCAAAAAATCTTATTTTCCTAAAGATAGAAAGTCAAAAGAGAATATTTCCCTAAAGTTATAGAGTCAAAAGAGCATATTTCCCTAAAGATAGATGACAAAATTTTTATTTTTTTATTAAGGGGCCAAAATCGCAACTTTTGAAACATAAGGGGGAAAAACTGCATTTAAGCCAAAACTTTAATAATATAAAAAGCTAACTTTTTTATATATAAAAAATGATATTTAAAACTACATTCTATCTTCTAAACTCATAAAATATAATAAAATTGTGTTCAAAATTAGTTACATTAAATGTCACGAGATTTTTTCTTAAATAATCATTCAAAGTTACATTAAATGTCGTAATTTTTTTTTTAGCAAAAATGTCGTCAACCTATCTTGGGTGACATTTTTCATTCTTTTAATTTTCATGATTAAATACAAATATCTCATTTACAAAGAAGTCAATAGTTGTGTGGATCTTCTAGTAACCTTAGGTCATCATGAATCTTTTGACTCGACTACTGTGGATTTTTCCTTCATTTTGATGTAATAGTATGCAACATCCTCAAGCCTGTTCTTTAGATTTTATATTACCTTCGTTTTTATAAAAAGAATGTTACTTTTATAAAGTTGACTAAATTATTCATTTTTTTCTTCAAAAAGAAAACTAATTATTCACCTTCTTTAACCGCAAAAAGTGATAGAATCTCTAAAGTGATAAAGATGTTTTTTCTCACAAAATCATTCATATCTAAATACTCCATAACATACTGCAAATTGTTTAACTTTTCCATTACGAGTATAATATATTGTAATCAACCAAGAAATTTTGGATCTAACGGAATGTGTTAGAATCACGTAATGTAACAAACCAATATTTGAATTGGTAAGAACCAATAAATATCTAATTCAATATTTTAACCAAATAAATTACATATAGTGGAGAGAACCTATAAAAATATAGTGTAACTTATTTGATCATATACTTTAAAAGACATTAATTCCTTCTCGATATTATTATTAGTTATAAGGTGGAAAGAGAGTTACATAGTAAAATTAATCAAGAAAATTGCTTCAGTTGGCTGATTAGTGATTATATGGTGTTAATGTTAATATTCACCTTCATCCTTTGATACACACACAGGGATATTAAACAAAAAGTAGCTTTTCATAGAAGAATTGAAAATTGAAAATTAATATTAACATGTTTAATGGGATACACCAGGAGTGTAAATTAGTTTTATACCAACATCTAATAAAAACTTATCAATTGAATTATAAATCAATTTCGTAAACATACTTTTAAAAATAACTGCAAAATATTAAATTCTAATAAGACGTTAGTGTAAAACTAATTTACATCAATAATACATGCATGTTTTTCTCATATTAATAATACATTATACGACAATGATAACTGGACACAAAAAAACCAACACAATACAGACGTCGACAATGATATGGGTTTAACATGAAGATGAGTTTGTTGATGAACTTGAGATGAATTTTTGAATTTTTCATAGAAATCAAATTCTGGGTTTGAGGATGAATTTTTTGGTTTGTGATGAAATTTATGATGAATTTCTGGATTTCTATTAGGCATCATGAATTTCTATTTATAAAAATTGTTTATTTAAAATTAATTGTTTTTTTAAAATCTTAAAAATATATTATTTGATTTTTAAAATGTTTTTTAAATATGTTAAATGACATAATTGCCACTTGGATGACACGTGGCTGACTTTGCACGGTCAACATCTGTCACATAGACATAAATTGGACAAATCAACAAGAAAGTGGTTCCAAGGACTATTTTAAAAAACAAAAAATTTTGCAATAACGTTTTTCAATTTTTTTTGCAAGGACCAAAACTCAATCAATCCATATTTACAGGGACCATTTGTATATTTTAGCAAAAAAAAACGTTGTTAACATTTTTGGTAATTAAATCCAAAAACAGAAGCACATCTACTATAATATAAATAATATAAATATAAGAAAATTAGTTACTACCAAATTTTCTTCATTACTCTTTCCTAATTCCATAAAATCACAAATATGATGGACTAATTCGTTATTTTCTCAAGTTAATTGTTTGATCAATGTTAGTAATAATTACATTACAACACCCAAGTTTGACAATGCTTTTATTCGGTTCCCAAGAAAAAGTACTTAACGTGTTTTTTTTTAATGGACAAGTTCTTTAGCAGGTGAGTTCTAAAAGTAACACGATAAAAAATGTGTACTAATGGAGGCAGTTTGCATGAAAAAAAAAATGATTTGCCAACATCATTAATAATAAGAAACGGTTGGAGAACATAAACATGGAAAAGAAACACATTTTTATTCTGGTTTGTGTTATTGAATTATTAATAGAAACGATATAATAATGTATTTTGAAAATAGCTATAAGTTTTTAAAATTTCATCATAACGACTTTTTTATATGCGTATAAGTATTCAATAAGCGCGATACAAATATTTAACAGATTTTTGCATGTGTCACAAATTTTTAACAGATTTTTGAAAACATTTATCATACAGAGTTTCTCATATCGCTACATAAAAATTAGTTTTCGCATATATAAATACATGAAATCATGTTCACCCAAAAAAAAACACTTAAAATTTGTTTATGTGAATATAAACAAATAAAATATGCAACGAGCACGGTGCAAATATTTAACAGATTTTTGCATATAAAATAAATAAATTTTTTAATAGAAACAATATACTATGTTGATATTTTGAAAATAATTGCGAGTTTTCAAAATTTTATCATATCAACTTCCTCATATTGGTACATAAAGATTTGCTTTCGCAAGTATAAAAACATAAAAATCCACAACGAGTGCGGCACAAATCTTTAAGCTTATTTTGTATAGACAATAAAAAAATTATTTAATATAAACACTACATTAATGTTTATATCTTGAAAATAGTCACGGATTTTCAAAATTTTATCATAGAGAGTTTCTCATATCGCTACATAAAAATTAGTTTCCACATATATAAATACATGAAATCATATTCACCCAAAAAAATACGTCAAATTAACAACAGGGGTGGTGCAAACATTTAACGATGTTTTGCATATAAAATAATTTTTTTTAATAGAAATGCTCTATTAATGTTGATATTTAAAAATAGTCACGAGTTTTCAAAATTTTATTATATTGACTTTCTCATATTAGTAGATAAAAATTTGCTTCAGCAAATATAAACAAATAAAATTTGCAATTAACCAGAGCGGTGCAAATATTTAATGCATTTTTGCATATAAAATATAATAAAATAACATGTCATAGAAACAATATATTCATGTTTATATTTCGAAAATAGTCATGCGTTTTCAAAGTTTAATCATATCAACTTCCTCATGCTGGTTAACTTGGTTCCGTAAATATAAATACATAAAATGCACAATGAATGCGGTGCAAATGTTTTATGAAGTTTTGCATAGACAAAAAAAAGCGATTTAATATAAACACTACATTGATATTTTAAAAATAATCATCAGTTTTCAAAATTTATTATATCGACTTTCTCATGTCGGTAGATAAAAATTTAGTTGGGCAGATAAAATTTGCAACGGGCACGGTGCAAATGTATAACAATATTTTCATATAAAATAACAAAATATTTAATAGAAACACTACATTAATGTTAATATTTTAAAAATAGTCATGAATTTTCAAAGTTTTATCCAGTGGACTTTGTCATATCATTACATAAAAATTTGTTTCTGCAGATATAAGTAAATAAAATATTCAACGAACGCGATGCAAATATTTAACAAATTTTTGCATATAAAAGAAAATAATATTTAATAAAAATATTATCTTAATGATGATAATTTTCATTTAATATATATAAATATATCACAATATGATCAATGTAATTGTTTTTTTATAATTACCGCAGTATTATGCGACTAGTACGAATGCACGTTTCTTTTACCCGTTAAATTTAATTTTAATGAATAAAAAACCAGCGTTAGATTACAGATGGGAAAAAGAGAAAGTGAACAGAGGAAATGCACTGGCACGACAAAAAAGCGTCTCCTAATTCCAATCAAAGACGCCATAACCAAAAGCGCTCTCCATTTTTTAATTCAATTTCAATAAATGAACATGAGTTAATTAATTACTCATTTCATCTCCTTTCCTTTTTTATTTTTTTTTGAAGAAGCTAAAATGAAATATATTAACAACAAACAAGCTACCTTAAAGCACAAGGAGTGTCTTAGAGGTAACTAACGATACAAGAATAATCTACACCGAAATAAAGACCTAAGCCATGTCCAAACAAACAAAGGGGCAAGTCCACCAACTCTGATGGCCAAAAACAAATGCAACATTAGCCGCCTTTAGCCACCAGAAAGAATGATATTTAACACTATCGAGCAAACTATCAATAGATTTTTCTTTTTGTTTGAAAAGACGGTTATTTCTTTCATTCCATAAAACTCAAACGCACGCAAGCCTCCAGCCTAACGAGAGAACTTCCTTTTTTTTAATTAAAACACCGCACACCAATATTTCGCACGTGTCACTACACTCCAACGACTCTTACAAAGGACCTAAACGTAATTTACTTGCACATCATCCAGCTGTTCATACATATACCAACACCATCATTCCCATTCAATTTACAAAAACACCCTTTCTTCCATTTTCCAGCTTCGTGCTGTGTTTTTTCCTTCATAGTACTTTCACAGCACACGCTCGCTCACACTTTTCTAATTATTTCCTTCCTAACCGAAAACTTCGATAGAAAAAAACAAAGTTCAAGAAGAAGAAGAAGAAGAAGAAGAAAGTTTGTTACAACAGAACTTTGTTGACCGAGTCAACCCACGCGCCGCCCCGGTGGCGTTCTAAACGATGTCGTTTCCCCAACAGAAAAAGTAGTTACCGATCTGATTCACAATTCACTTGACAAACTTTTTTCAATTTTTCAATTCCGGTGCTGACTAGGATCGGAGATGATGGTTTCTAGAGGTCTATTTGGGTGGTCACCACCTCACGTGCAACCGTTAACGCCGGTATCGGAGGTTTCGGAGCCGCCAGAGTCGCCGTCACCGTTCATGGACATCGGAGGAGAGACTTCGGCGTCGCAGCAAATGGAAGCGGAGGAGGAGATGGAAGAGATGGAGGATATTGAACCGCCGCCAGCTGCTGTTCCTTTCTCTCGGTTATTTGCGTGTGCTGACCGGTTTGACTGGTTTCTTATGGTGGTTGGTTCTATCGCTGCGGCGGCTCATGGAACTGCGCTTGTTGTTTATTTGCATTACTTTGCTAAAGTTATTCGCGTTCCTCAGGAGCAGGATATGTTTCATAGGTTCAAAGAGGTTCGATTTCGTTTCATTTTTTTTATCGAAATTCGAAATCAGTGTTCTTCTTTTTAGGTTTTATTTTAGTGAAAATAAAGTTATTTCTACTGTTATATCAGTTTTGTAGTTTGATGTGATTGAAGGATTGGTTTTTCATGAAAATTAGGTGGACTATTATAGTATGTAGTAAATATGCTTAACTTATTGATTTAGTCATTAAAACATTAATTAATTGAGCTATTGGAGAGTGATACTGGAAATTGTTTGGTTGTTCTTTTAGCTTTAGTTAGTTAAGTGTTAAGAAAATGGAGAATTGGAGTGTGAGAATCTAGAGAGAAGGATTAGGGGTGGGTGATTAGAACTCAGTTTGTCTACCCGATTATGACGGATGAGATTGATGTCGAAGCTAACCCTTTACTTGTTAGGCGTGTGAGATGTGCAGCTCATCGTATGAGTTCGCATTTCTATATCCTCTCTTAAACCATAGGTTATGGCAGGATGCAAGCATTGGAAACAGTTGGGTTTAGTGTTTCGTGGGGGAATTGGAGTTTCTATGGGGTTGTGTCAAAGGAAGGGTAATTTTCGAAGGGAAGGGATTTAGGTCAGTTCACTAGATAATTGTGTGTTTAAAAAATGGATGTGATCAATCAGGGTATTACAGTCATTGTCGTCTCACTTGTAAACCCTAATATTGGGAAATATAACAAGACACACATGAATTCAACCTAATACCGTAAGAGGAATGCTATATATCACGGAGCATATCCCTTACGAATTAAATGAATGGTTTTACGTATATGTATACTAAAAGAGCATCATATAGTTATCTCCCACTTTGGTGGAAATCATGGAGGGGTAAAATTGAAATGATCCTATCATGCTTGTTGGGTTGCCCATTACAACGGACTATAGGTTAGTATGTTTTAAAACCCGGTTCATGGTTCAACTGGTTAATTTAATAGGGAAATGCTAACAAGTGCCCCAAGGGCACTTGTTTAGAAGTCCAAAGAAGAAATTTTGTCTTGGGAATTGTGCATTCAACACATTGAAACTTTAAAAATGAACTTTTTTACATATGATTTATAAATTATTTCCTCTTTTGAATCCTTAGCAAGTGCACTAACCCAATTTAATAATCAAACCGGATGACATTACAACTATAAATTTAATTATTCTGTAGGACACCCAATTCAAAAAAAAATTCTGTAGGACCCATTGTTTGTGTTTCAGATGTTAAAAATTGACTTATACATACTTACTTACCCTTGCTGTTGTTTCTTTTGCAGCTTGCTCTGACCATTGTTTATATTGCTGGTGGTGTTTTTGTTGCTGGTTGGATTGGTAAGTTAATCACGAATAATGAGTCTTTATTAGATGTTGAATCTATGTTTCCTGCTGTTCTGATTTTTCTTTCTGGTTTAATAGAGGTTTCATGTTGGATTCTTACCGGGGAACGGCAAACAGCCGTCATCAGATCAAAATATGTTCGAGTATTACTTAACCAAGATATGAGTTTCTTTGATACTTATGGGAATAATGGAGACATTGTGAGTCAAGTATTGAGTGATGTACTGCTCATTCAGTCTGCTCTCAGTGAAAAAGTATGTTTTACTGTCTGCAAATTTATTATTCTCTGTGGTTAATATCTCGACACATGCATCTCAGAAAATATGTTTATTGACTTTTAATGATACAGGTTGGGAATTATATTCATAATATGGCTACATTCTTCAGTGGTCTTGTTATTGCTTTTATCAATTGTTGGCAGATAGCATTGATAACATTGGCTACAGGTCCGTTTATTGTTGCTGCAGGAGGAATATCAAATATATTCCTTCATAGGCTTGCAGAGAATATCCAAGATGCATATGCCGAAGCAGCCAGCATTGCTGAACAGGTTATTTATTGCTTGATTTTTTATTCATTATTGCATTGAATTATTGAACCAATGGTATTATGCTTGAGAGTTGAGACATACCATTCAATGTATCATTCCAATGGTGGATTTTGATTTTAATATGTAGCAAAAGAAAGGATTGAAATCTGTTTGAAAGGCTTCCATATCATGTATGTGGTTCGGTATTTTTCTTGTGTGTTTGGATGGAGGGTTTTGGAGGGGAAGGGAGGGGAGGGGGCTTCAATTTCTTTTTTAAATTACGGACACTATACAATGTTCTATACAAAATTGAAATAATAAAATGATAGGTGATCCTATCATACTTCAATCACACTTAATTTATTTTAAAAAAACATTTTATATTATTCGTAATTTAAAAAAGAAAAGTAAGCCCTCCCCTCCTAAACCCTCCATCCAAACACACCCTAATAATATTATTCATGCTTTAAGGGTAGTACATTTTGTGACTGGGCATCTAAAGGGAATTTTTGCGAGAAGTCTTTGATAGAATATGATTTTATCTTTTTTATTTACCATGTTATGGAAATAGAAATGCTTGACATGGTCGTTATTGAGATGACAACAAATTTTTGAGAGAAAGGGATGATCTTTAGTTCTTTTAAATTGGAAGAGAAAACTATGACATAATTCATGAAACATCTGTGAAATAACATGATTCAAGATTTCCACTATAAATATTCTGCTTGTAGTTATGGATCGAATAATATTCTCCAGCTGTCCTTTTACGAGTCCATGACCTGTATATGGTGAAAGGAGAAATTCCTCTCCTACTTTTTAGCATAAATGGAAGGGGGTAAGGTTAGTCCATTAATAAGGGTATTGATAAAGAGTGCTCTTATTAAGTTGTTGCAAATACATAGATTAAAATTATTAATATTTTCGGTTGATGCTTCTATTTGTCTACATGCTTCATTGAATCCATAGTTAATTTAGTATACATGGAATAATTTTGAGGTTTACTCTATGGTTGGAAGGAAATACACTTATTTAATTGTAAGATTGGAGATGTTGCGCTTCTATCTTTGTTTTTTTCTTTTTATTTGATTTTGGTGAATTGGCAATAATGGTGAAGTTCTCATTATTTGATGAATTATTCATGCGCTGTTGGTTTTGAGTGTGTATAATTTCTTGCAACGCAGGCAGTTTCCTATATACGGACCTTGTCGGCATTTACAAATGAAACATTGGCGAAATATTCATATGCAACGTCACTGCAAGCTACTCTTAGATATGGTATATTAATAAGTCTTGTCCAAGGGCTTGGCCTTGGATTTACATATGGGCTTGCAATATGTTCTTGTGCATTACAACTCTGGGTTGGAAGGTTCTTTGTTATACATGGAAAAGCTCATGGCGGGGAAATTATAACAGCTCTGTTTGCTGTCATTCTAAGTGGCTTGTAAGCATCACTCCTAACTTCTATATTTTCTTATTTGTTTTTATATTTTGCTTACCATTTTTGTTACTGGATTAAGGGGATTAAACCAAGCGGCGACAAATTTCTACTCATTTGATCAAGGGAGAATAGCTGCCTATAGACTATTCGAGATGATAAGCCGGTCATCCTCATCTTTTGATCATGACGGAAGTGCTCCTGTGTCCGTGCAAGGAAATATAGAGTTTCGGAATGTTTACTTCAGTTATCTTTCACGCCCTGAAATCCCTATCTTAAGTGGGTTTTATCTCACTGTTCCTGCTAAGAAAACTGTGGCACTTGTTGGGAGAAATGGTTCTGGAAAAAGTAGTATTATTCCACTCATGGAGCGGTTCTATGATCCAACATTAGGTAATTGTTTTACCCTTCACAGTGCATATTCATGCTACCTCATTCGAATACTCTATGTCATTTCAGATTTAAATGATTTTCCAATCTGTGATTTCAGGAGAAGTTCTTTTAGATGGTGAAAACATCAAGAATTTGAAACTGGAATGGCTGAGGAGCCAGATAGGACTGGTCACCCAGGAACCTGCTTTGCTCAGTTTGAGTATAAGAGACAACATTGCATATGGGAGGGATACCACAGCAGATCAAATTGAAGAGGCTGCTAAAATAGCTCACGCACATACCTTTATCAGTTCGTTAGATAAAGGTTATGATACACAGGTGAAGCTTGATTGACCCAAATATCAAATGAAGCCTATAATTCTTTTTTTTTCTTTCAATTATTTGTAAATTCTCATTCCACTTCCCAAACTGGGGCTTCTGTCTTTCAGATTGGCAGGGCTGGTTTAGCTTTGACAGAAGAACAGAAAATAAAACTTTCTATTGCAAGAGCTGTGCTTCTAAATCCATCAATTCTCCTGCTTGATGAGGTTACTGGTGGACTTGATTTTGAGGCTGAGAGGTCTGTTCAGGAGGCTCTGGATCTCCTTATGCTGGGGCGTTCAACAATAATAATTGCTCGAAGGCTTAGTCTTATAAAGAATGCTGATTATATAGCAGTTATGGAGGAAGGTCAACTTGTTGAAATGGGTACTCACGATGAATTATTGTCCCTGGGTGGCTTATATGCAGAGCTACTTCGATGTGAAGAGGCCACTAAACTTCCAAAGAGGTCGAATACTGCATGCAGTCATGCTTCTGCCTCTGCTTTGCACTATTGTTTCTTTTATCGAAAATATAATAAATGGCTCGTTCTAAAAACTAATATTATGATAGTGGAAGTGAAATCTGCGATAAGAATGATTTAATATAATTATACATAATAATCATTATGCTATTTTTTTTCATTAAAGTATTATCATAGAACTACAAATTTTAATATTTATCGTGTTCTAAATAGTCTCCGTGATTTCAAAAGTTATATAGGAAATCACATTTGTTCATTGCCATGCAGGATGCCTGCTCGCAACTACAAGAAGACTGCAGCTTTCCAAATTGAGAAAGATTCTTCAGAGAGTCATAGCTGCAAAGAACCATCATCCCCTAGAATGATGAAGTCACCTTCTCTTCAAAGAATTTCTGCCGTATTTCGGCCTTCAGATGGCTTCTTTAACTTACAAGAATCACCACAAGTGCAGAGCCCACCACCTGAGAAGATGATGGAAAATGGTCAGTCTTTGGATTCAACCGAGAAAGAGCCGTCAATAAAAAGGCAGGATAGCTTTGAAATGAGACTACCCGAGTTACCCAAGATTGATGTTCAGTCAGTACATCGTCAAACATCAAATGGTTCTGACCCAGAATCCCCTGTTTCACCTCTTTTAACATCTGATCCTAAAAATGAACGCTCCCATTCACAAACATTTAGCAGACCAGATAGTTATTCTGATGAATTTTCAGTGAAAATGAACGAAACAAAGGATGCACGGCATCGAGGTCAACCCTCATTTTGGAGACTGGCAGAGCTTAGTTTTGCTGAGTGGCTTTATGCTGTGTTAGGAAGCATAGGCGCTGCAATCTTTGGTGCGTTCAATCCCCTTCTTGCTTATGTTATTGGCCTGGTGGTGACAACTTACTATCGAATTGATGACACTCATCACTTGCGGGGGGAGATAGACAAGTGGTGTTTGATCATTGCCTGCATGGGTATTGTGACAGTTGTTGCCAACTTTTTACAGCATTTCTACTTCGGTATAATGGGGGAGAAAATGACCGAAAGAGTCCGGAGAATGATGTTCTCAGGTGCGCATGTTTATTTTTTTAGAGTCTCCAGTAACCACCCTTATATATTAAATTTGAATTCTGATTCTCAATTCTCATGAAGTCACATCATACTCTCATTTCTCGAGGTCACGAGTTATCTTCATGTTCTGACACAAATGTGAACTTTTCATTAACCATATCGAATCAGTTATTTGATTTATAATAACATAGTTAACCATTCAACCCAATGACATATTTGCTTTCCTTAATTTATTTGATTAATACTATATTTTCAGATGAACATTGAATATAATGGGGGCATTGTAAATAAGTATTTGGCTAAATTACACCAGAAGTCCTTTAAGTTATTTAATTGTAACAAATTGGTCCTTTAAGTTTTTTTCGTACCACTTACGTCCTTTAAGTTATTTAATTGTAACAAGTTGGTCCTTTAAGTATTTTTTGTAACGCTTAGGTCCTTTAAGTTATATAATTGTAACTTTTAGGCCCCGAATAACTTACATTTTTAAGATCTAAAATACACCAAATTGTTACAGTTAAATAACTTAAAGGACTTAATTGGTATGGAAAAAACTTAAAGGACCAACTTGTTACAATTAATTAGCATAAAGGACCTAAGTGGTACGAAAGAAACTTAAAGGACCAATTTGTTACAATTAAATAACTTAAAGGACCTTTTGTGTAATTTAGCCTAAAACATTCTATCATTCAAGTTAAATTTTTGATTTGATTTGTTATATTTCATGAAATTGTTCAAGCATTGCACAAGATATTTGTCAGTTTTCTTTTAGAACAATTTGCACTTCTGAGCCTTACCTAAATCTGTTTACACAACATGGCAGCCATGCTACGTAATGAAATTGGATGGTATAATTGCACAAGATATTTGTCAGTTTTCTTTTAGAACAATTTGCACTTCCGAGTCTTACCTAAATCTGTTTACACAACATGGCAGCCATGCTACGTAATGAAATTGGATGGTATGATGATGAGGAAAACAGTGCCGACAATTTATCCATGCGTTTGGCCAATGATGCTACGTTTGTGCGAGCTGCTTTCAGCAACAGACTTTCTATATTTATACAGGACATTGCTGCAGTTGTTGTTGCTTTTCTCATTGGTGTTTTGCTGCACTGGAGAATAGCTCTTGTGGCTTTAGCAACACTTCCGGTTCTCTGTGTTTCTGCTATTGCCCAGGTACGCATCTACTATTTTGGTTTTTCCATTTAATATTCTCGAGTGGTTGGTATGAATTTTTATTTCTTTTTCACGTCAACTCAGTTTCTGAAAGTTATGCCTCCAGCAAAATTCAGTGACTTTGAAATTCATTTTCATCCATGGAAATTCTCATTTATGTTGATTTGTGTTCATTGTTTAATTTCAATTACTAAAAACTTTTGGACCTGCTGTTGCTAAATATGTGAATGACTTAACGATGCTGGCTTAGCATAATGAATTTGTTAATTCGTCTTTATCATTTGCATAATGCACGTGCTAAGGCAGTTTCTTTGAAACTCGCAGAAATTGTGGCTTGCTGGTTTTTCAAGGGGCATACAGGAAATGCACCGAAAGGCATCTTTGGTTCTTGAAGATGCAGTTAGAAATATTTACACTGTTGTTGCATTTTGTGCTGGTAATAAGGTAATGGAACTCTACAGGCTGCAGTTAAATAGAATATTTAAGCAGAGCTTTCTTCATGGATTGGCCATTGGTTGTGCATTCGGCTTTTCTCAGTTTCTACTTTTTGCTTGTAATGCCCTTCTACTCTGGTACACTGCAATATGTATAAACAAGAGTTATGTAGAAGCATCTACTGCACTCAAGGAGTACATTGTTTTCTCATTTGCTACGTTTGCACTTGTGGAGCCTTTTGGTTTAGCTCCTTACATACTCAAGCGACGTAAATCTCTCATTTCAGTGTTTGAAATTATAGACCGCGTGCCTAAAATTGATCCTGATGAAAGCTCAGCCTTGAAGCCACCGAACGTATATGGAAGCATTGAGTTGAAAAATGTTGATTTTTGTTATCCTACTCGGCCAGAAGTGCTGGTATTAAGCAATTTCAGTCTCAAAGTCAGTGGGGGACAGACAATTGCAGTTGTGGGAGTTTCAGGGTCAGGAAAGAGCACTATTATATCTTTGATGGAGAGATATTATGATCCAGTTGCTGGCCAAGTTTTACTGGATGGGAGGGATTTAAAACTATATAATCTGAAATGGCTAAGAAGCCACCTTGGTCTAGTTCAGCAGGAACCAATTATCTTCTCAACAACCATAAGGGAAAACATCATATATGCCAGACATAATGCCAGTGAAGCTGAAATGAAAGAGGCAGCAAGAATAGCCAATGCTCATCATTTCATTAGTAGCCTTCCTCATGGTTACGATACTCATGTTGGAATGAGAGGTGTTGACTTAACTCCAGGACAGAAACAGAGGATTGCAATTGCTAGGGTAATCCTGAAAAATGCACCTATCTTGTTGTTGGATGAAGCTAGCTCATCAATTGAATCAGAGTCGAGCCGAGTAGTGCAAGAGGCTCTAGACACTCTAATAATGGGAAACAAGACCACTATTTTAATAGCTCACAGGGCTGCCATGATGAGGCATGTGGACAACATAGTCGTACTTAATGGAGGACGAATAGTGGAAGAGGGGACCCATGATTCATTGGTGGCAAAGAATGGTTTGTATGTCCGCTTAATGCAACCTCATTTTGGCAAGGCTTTGCGTCAGCATCGGCTTGTTTAGAGTGGGAGTGTATGATGTGAGTAATTGCAACTAATCTTGGTTCATGAGAATTGTTTCATGTGCTGCTTGAGTTGAATCACTGATGATTGCTGCGCTTAATGAAAAGTTTAAATGTCAGGTGGAGGTTTTGTATGACAAGAATGGGAATGGTGAAGCTTGGGTTGGCACTCAGCATTGGTAGGCATAGGAAGAGGATACTGTAGTTTAAAGAATAGGAATTTGAAGTTTGGTTGGTTTGAGGATTGGGTTGTGGATGCTGAATTCTTTTGGAGACGAGCAGTTTAGACTGTAGACTAACGCTACTGTCCCCATGGTATATTATTGATTTGTTGTACAATGACAGGAAGGTGGGGTATCAACACTGTTGTGACTCTTTTACAAGGCTTCCTTTTCACTCAACGTCTCTCAAGTGTGGATGATGGAATCACGAACTTATTCATTAATGTATTTTTTTTTTGTATTTGTGAAAATTGTTGTTGTAACCTCTGTACATAATTAGCTATAGTTTAGAGGCATCCATCCAATGCTTGAATTACAAGAGTCACAAGTTTTCTTTTGTTGGTGGAGGTGGGGGTCTTTTGTAATAGATTCAAATTTCCACGTGTATTTTGCCGAAAACAAACACTTATATTTTGTTTTATTAAATTTCAATTTTGTTTTCAACTTATCTATTATATTTAATTTAACATACGAAAGTAAGCTAAGAGAATCACACTCCATTATCCTAGTAAGAAATGGGAGCTTTACAACGCATTAATGACCTGCTTCACCGTCACATCAAATTTGTTTTCAGATATTAACGCTTCTTTGGTGAGTGTTAGCTCACGAGTCATGACTTTGATAGTGTAGAATTTATAGTTTATATTAGACCACTCCTTTCATTCCTAATCTTTGGTTTTTCTATTTGTCCCAAGACTTTGGTTCCTTTAGGTTTGTTTGGAGTTTGAAAGGAAAGACTTTGGGGGTTGGAAAAAAACAACGCCAAATTGAGAAATTTTTAATACGAGATATGGTTTTTCTATTTGTCCCAAGACTTTGGTTCCTTTTATGTTTTATGATTAATATATTTTAAATTTTAAAAATATTATAATAACATGCACCTAATAGGTGGCTTCTATGGTGAAGGTTCAACCAAGTCCCTCACCGGTGGTCCATCGTGAACAATAGTTGAGAGCCATTAGATTCATTATACTCATAGATCCTATTATACACTGCCTACACTAGATCACTTTTTTTTCCTTTCTCTTCCTCTCTCCCGCTCTTGCCTCTTCCTCTCCTTTTCCTTCAACTTTTCCATTAATGGTACCTTACCAATTCTCTCACATTCTCGTTTCCCAACAATAAAAAACGCACACATAAAAACTGTTACTTCTTTTTCATTTGTTAATTTCACACGTATCAAACAAATTTGATTGATACTCACCCTTAGATCCAACAATTTTTGTCTCCTTAATATATTGTATACGGAAGGGTTACTGAGTTATAGAATCAACCCAATTTCTTTTATTGCCATTACAAACCATGGATTACGTTTTCTATTTGAATGAAACCCAAATCTGAGAAAGGGTGTTCATAAATTTTGAATTGGAGTGGTGAAGTAAAATGATTTTTTTTTTAAGGAAAATAAGCAATTTTTAATTATATATTTTGAATGAATCTTTTGAAAAAAAATGGAGGTTGTGGTGGTGGTGGAGGGGCAATAGATTTTGGGGTTTTCAGAGTGTTGTAGAACTCATCAGAATCACGTAGCCAAATGTGAGAAAGATGAGGCTGATAACAAGGATAGTGCGCGGAAATATACTTGTGTTCTTATTTTTGTCTCTAACACATCTAAACCTTCAATTTAAATCAGACGGTGTATACAAGTGGTCTACTGATGAACCATTTATTTGATGGTTCATCCTAGAATCCACCTAATAACATAGTTTAAATCTGAAATTTATATAAACCCTCCGGCCCTTTTAAAGCAGAATTTCTCTATGTTGTCATGACTAATTCTGAAAACGATTTATTCAAAAAAAAGAGAGAAGAAAACAGGTGCGAAAAGTAGTACACAATAGAAAAACAATCTAACTCAAAAGGAATGTAATTGTTGATTGCTCTTTAGAAATCTCAAAATTGTTCGCCTTACTGAAAAAATACGATAAAAGTTATAATCTGATTGAATTTTACAAGCAAAAATAGAAAAGTTATAATCTGATTGAATTTTACACGCAAAAATAGTTTATCGGAAGTTAGTATCCGATCAGAAACAAATTTGAGGTGACTGAGAGCAATTACATGCTCATTGCTGTTTTCATTTCTCCCTTACTCCGACAATCTCAATTTTCTCTTCAACAATTCGACTCTGTTCAATCCATATTTCTGCACTCAGTGCTTCACTTCCATTATCAAATCAAATCAATGTTCACAAGAAGAAAATTCCTCAATATACTTTCATCACGCAATGTTTCTAAACTAATTTCTCACCAATTAAATCCAAATGCACTTCCAAATCCAATTTCAAACAATTTTAGGGTTTTACTATTCCATCTCTATGGAACCCAAGATTCCAAATTTCCCGAATACGAGATGCCTACTGTTACATGGGGTGTGATTCAAGGCTGCAAAGAGAAACTCGTTTCGCGGGTCATCATCTTCGATTATCTCAAGGGTTTGGGAATTATTCCTGATGAATTGCATGATTTGGAGCTTCCTTCAACCGTTGAAGTCATGAGGGAACGTGTTGAGTTTATTCAGAAATTAGGGTTAACCATTGATGATATTAATCACTATCCTTTGATTTTGGGTTGTAGTGTTAGAAAAAACATGATTCCTGTTTTAGGGTATTTAGAAAAAATTGGGATTTCTAGGTCTAAACTTGGTGAATTTATTAAGAATTATCCACAGGTTGTGCATGCTAGTGTTATTGTTGAGCTTGCTCCTGTTATTAAGTTTCTTAGAGGACTTGATGTGGAGAAAGATGATATTGGGTTTGTGTTGCAAAAATATCCTCAACTTTTAGGGTTTAAGCTAGAAGGTACTATGAGTACTTCAGTGACTTATCTTGTTAGTATTGGTGTTAATCCTAGGGATATTGGTCCTATGGTTACACAGTATCCTTATTTTTTAGGGATGAGAGTTGGTACTATGATAAAGCCTCTTGTTAATTACTTGGTTAATTTAGGGTTGCCTAAGAGGATTCTAGCTAGGATGTTGGAGAAAAGAGCTTATTTACTTGGTTATGATAAAACATTATTGGGCTTGGTTCGTGACATAAATGGTGGGTGGCCCAATAGTAGAAACCTGATAGCAGATGACCCAATGGATCTTGAAGAGGCTCTGATACCATCTTAGAAATCGTGGTTGGGCCTAACACAACCCCACCGGCTTGTGAGGTGAGGATTGCCCCCACTTATAAACATATTGTCAGGCCAACTCATATCCGATGTGGGACTCTTAACAGAAAAGACTGTGAAACCTAATGTTGATTGTTTGATTAGTTTTGGTTTGAGGAAGGAATGTTTGCCTTCAATTATTGCTCAGTATCCGCAGATTATTGGGTTGCTTCTTAAGGCGAAATTGTCTTCGCAGCAATATTTTTTCAGTTTGAAGCTTAAGATTGATCCGGAAGGGTTTGCGAGGGTGGTGGAGAAGATGCCACAGGTTGTTAGTCTTCATCAAAATGTGATTATGAAACCGGTTGAGTTTTTACTTGGTAGGGCAATACTGTCGCAGGATGTGGCTAGTATGGTGATCAAGTGTCCTCAATTGGTTGTGCTGCGAGTTGAGCTCATGAAGAACAGTTATTACTTCTTCAAAAGTGAGATGGGGAGACCTGTAAAAGAGCTTGTGGAGTTTCCAGAATACTTCACTTATAGCTTGGAATCTAGGATTAAACCTAGATACCAGAGGCTTAAGAGCAAGGGGATAAAGTGTTCATTGAATTGGATGCTGAATTGTAGGGACCAAAGATTTGAAGAGAGATTGCAGGGCAATTATATTGAAACCGAAAGTATAGGTCCTTAATTATGTATTGGTGGGAAATTAGAGCTACCCGGGAATGACATAGTTTCAGATGAGGAAGAGGAGAGTGATGATGAAATGCTATACTGAAGAACTGTTTCTCTTTAGCAGAACAATGTATTTTTTATTTTTATTTTGCTTGATGAAACAACTATAGAGTGTAACTGTCATGTTATCAAATGAAGGACAATAATTCATCTCTTTTTCCATTTTATATTATTATTACTGCATTTGACATCTCAAGTTTTCTATCTATTCATTATCCTCATGGCCACAACTATCTTTTAAGTGAAATGAGGTATGAAACCAATGATAGCTCGTGCTACAGTACATGTTAGTTATCTTGCCCTTAACTTCCATGCATTTTGTGCCTGTTTGGATTTGGTGTCTTGGCTTTCACAATTGAAATTGGATTAGTATCATCAAGAAAGAAAGGAAAAAAAAATTATATTCATTACAATTTTCTTCACCTCTTAAGTGGTGATGGTTATGTGACTTTGAAGGTAGCGGTGAGTGAGACAGTTTAGTGCCTTGTTATATTATCTGTTTGGCAAGGCCTATTCATGAGCATATATCAGATATCGTATATAGGGTATAAGCTCATATATTTAAAACAGAACCGTTTGGCACAAAAAAGTTCTCATGATTTTATAGCATTTTTTTATAAACTAAAAACTCTTTGATGGCAACCTACGTCCTTCTGTAATTCTCAGTGATTGATAAAGTTTATCATATACACATGCAATGTATGTGTCAAAGTGGACGGCCTCTGTATGCAATACAGAAACTGAACTTTTGTATTTGTATGATATAGATGAAGATATATCGTTCACTTGCAAAAATTTACATATATTTCAATCTTGATGTGTAGGAAAAATTGGAACATGTCTTGCATTGTCATGTAACATTTCAGATGTCAAGGAGCCTAAAGGAGTCTGCTACCACTTTAAGCTGATTTCGTACTTTTTTCCATCGTCTTTCATTGGCTCCCACAATTAATGTGTAGTATCTTCCTGTACAAAGTGAATGTTTTTAGTTTACATAAGGAGTTAGGACCATGAAACATGCCATTGTATAGAACCAACTTCAATTGACTGCGTTCAATCATGAGCTTATGTAGACATATTTTATTGTTATGATTTTTATTTGAAATCCTGCATTATCATATTATACTGAGCCTTTGATTGCATTGAAAACTCCTGCAGTTGAACTCCTGCATGTTAGCAGTATAATCTGTTTTTATGACACTGAAGTCACGTAATTTTGAAGAAATTGGCTTCATTTGAATAATTAGTCTTCTCAAAGTTGTCTCTTTATCTGGGTTGCACATTCTTTATTAATTTTCTACCTGTGTCACTTATAATCATTTTTCTACATGAAGATTCTTGTTGTATTATCAAACAGGGCAGAGAAGTATATATTGAGTTAGCTTTTCTTTGAGAGAACATTTATTGGATATCACAATGAGATTTGAGATGGTTGATTACTTACCATTTCCTATGGCAAGTGTTGTAAAGGAGGCACTAGCGTAATTTCGTGATGTAAGTACATATTCAATTGTATAATAATGTTTTCCATCTATCGTCCGCTGCATTCAGAATTCAGAAATGATTGTTCGTCAATATGCATTGGCCATCAAAACCTAAGACATTCTTTTGGAAAAAACAAATTGGAGAAGAAATGAAATGAGAAGAAACACCTCTTGCATGTCATATATTGTTGGTCTTTGGTTTGGTGCAGCATACCTATGTTTCACCAAATCAGTTATAACCTGATTAAGACACAAACTGGTTAAGTATATAACTATAAATTAGACTGCGTAACATTAAGACAGAATCTACATCATAATCACCTCTTCCATTGGACCCAAATCTCTGATATCTTTCTTCTCCGTTGGTATGAATCTCACCCTTACATTTTGTAACTGTAAATATCTGTCTTTGAATGCAGAATCGTGTGCCCTGAAGTCAAATTCCTGGGCAAAAGATCATTCAAACATGTGACAAACTTTTGAAAAATTATGTGGTTGTTGAAACTACTTCCTGTGTCTTATCTTAAGTTTTGATCAACATTACACACACTCTTAAAAAGATCATTGAGTGTACTAATTCATGTGATAAAATCAACGTAATATAATGAAATATAATGAAGTACCCTTATTAATATAGTTACGCGAATAGTTAAGTGAGTTGAGATACAATAAATAAATGTATATTTGTGAAAAAACATAATCAATGCTTCTTTGATATTTTAAAATGACAGATAATGAGGTGGACAAATATTTCAAATGTGATAGTTAATATGAAAACAAGGGAATAACATTTTGTGAACCAGGATGATGAATTTTACCTTCCAATCTGAGGGATAAACGTAAGAATATCCATCTAAATAGTCGACAAAAGCTCGGTATCTGTCTGGTATTTCTACAAAATAAAGACTAATTGAATTTCAAAATTTCAGAAGATTGTGACTCCTCTTTACATATACAAACAAAGATGTTATTATGAATACCTTCAGCTAAGAGTAAATTTGCTGGTAGCAAATTTGCTGTTAATGCTCCTATACCCAACAGTAGTGGTCTTCTCTGGCAGTGTCCTAATAATAATTTAAAAGAAAACTCAGATCAAGCTTTGATAAAGGTAGATTACTTCTGATAAGTGTTGATTCTTGATTAGCATAAACACTGACATGCTCATTGTAAAGTCAATGTAAACTTGATAATAGTAATTTTAAGCACAGTTTAGGCTCTTACTTTCTGAACTTGAAGTTGTTTCCATTGCACAAGAGACATTGTTAGAAGATGAAGTTGTTGTATTACGAAGCAAATGATTTGAATGTGGCAAGTTTAGCTGAAAAGGTTCAGAGTTAAGTACATGAGCTGTATATGTATAAAGAAAATAGTGTGAATGCAATGAAGAAAAAAAAATATCATGAACACACCTTATGGGATAAGTAGGATGAAGTCCAGGTTAAAGAGCAAGAAGAAACTACCATAGTGGTGGATAGTGGTATAGAGCTTCAGTTTTGAGATGGAAAGAAATACTGAGTGGATAGTAAGTAGAATTTAGACCTTGTGATGTGGCTAGGAGTTTGTGGTCATGTGACAAGAATCATCAACTTGTTTTTCTCATTTAATTGGATAATGTCATCTTACTTTGTTGGAGTCTTTCTTTTTTTTGTCAACTATTATTTTATCATAACTATTTGGAAAATCTTTCCTATACGGCTATAACCCCTCAACTAGATCTTCTATACGCACATAACATATAATATCCACATTTTATTCTTAATTTTAATATATTTATACTTATAAAACTCAAATTTTGACATTTTTATCCTAGAAAATTCAATTTTTTTTAGTTTTACGGAAACTATATGGTGCGTTTGTTTTAGCTTTAAAAGAAAATTTGTGTTAAAAAAATCTAAAAATTTTATCTTGTAAAAAAAAATAGAGATTTTTAAAAAACTCTGAAGGTATTTGTGTTTGTTTACTATATATTTTGGGAAAAGCTAATCCTAATAGCTTTTAATTTTAGAGTCAAAATAGATTTTTATAAAAATCTTAAACAAACACTTGATGGAGGTGATTTTATTTTATTTTTATAAAAAAAATAGATTTTTTTCTAAAGATATCCAAAACAAACGCACCTATATGTTCCAACAAAAAATTGATATATTTTGATAAACTAAAAAATCCAGAAGATTTTTCTAATTATTTTTCATTCCAAAGTTGCAAGCTATAGAGTTGAGAGAACATCTCAGTATGGATGCCCGAATATTTCTTTTTCACAGTGCTACTGAGTGAATTTTGCAAAGAAATGAAATTATTGTGCATTTATTATTGGGTTAAATTAGTTTTTCGTCCCTAAAAATATAACGAATTTTGATTTTTGTCCCTAAAAAATTAAATAGAATGTTTTCGTACTCACACAATTTTTTATTTTGTTTTTGGTCCCTAATGACCAATTTATGTTAATATGAATGTCAAGATTATGAGTCTTATGTTCAAAATAGGTTCATGTTATGTCCGTTTATTATGTTCAACTTTTGTATGTTCATATTATGTTAAAAAAAATGTCAAGAACACGTCAAAATTATTTTTGTTAGGGACCAAAAACAAAAA
The DNA here is from genome assembly GCA_018208015.1 of Medicago ruthenica. Taxonomy (NCBI): domain Eukaryota; kingdom Viridiplantae; phylum Streptophyta; class Magnoliopsida; order Fabales; family Fabaceae; genus Medicago; species Medicago ruthenica. The sequence goes on from CM031371.1 coordinate 1,735,702, forward strand.
AAAAAATTTGTGAGGATGAAAACACCTCGTTTTATTTTATAAGGACTAAAATCAAAATCAGTTATATTTATAGGGACGAAAAACTTATTTAACCCTTTATTATTATTTGTGAGAAACAACTTGGAAGGAAGGGAAGGGAATAGCAAAATTTGTGACTAAATCAATTTGTGTCAATTATTTGTCAAGTTTCATTGTTGATTTGAATGACATCGGTTGAATTGTTGTAACGTAATGGGGAATACATGAAGTTAGGTAGCTGACTATCTAAATTCTCAACCCTTTTGATCTTACCATGCAGTTACATCACAGCCACAAAACAAGAGCCAAAAATAGTAATCATGTGTCAAACTCTTAGGCTGCATAAACTGATTCTACCCGTAAACAATTGAATTAGACCGTTTCTTTAGCCGTTAATACTTACCTTTGTGGTATGATTAGCTCCCACACTTTATATTCACTCTTAGAAAAATTAATAAAATTAACAAGAACACATATCTTCTGTTTCTGTATGTTAAGGTTGATTGCAGAGTTAATTTAATTAATGGCAATCTACAGAATAGCAATTGGGTCTCCTAGAGAGGCTAGCAATCCTGCTGCAGTTAGAGCAGCTTTTGCAGAGTTCTTCTCTATGCTCATTTTTGTTTTTGCTGGCCAAGGCTCTGGCATGGCATATAGTGAGTAATCTAGATAACTTCTTGATGAGTATTACATTTTTAACACTCGTTCATTTATTGAGTGATACTTTAGTAGGTCTCACCATTTTAAAATTAGATCTCAAATGAAGTGGCGAGATCTACAATTATTTCACTCGATAAAATGATAGTGTTGAAAAAGAATTATTAAATAGTTTATTGCAACCCCTTCTGTAATTTCCTTCAGATACAAAAGTGGCGAGAATTTGAAGATAGTTTGTTGGCTATTGTTGTTAAGAAACTGAATTGTGACTTGAGAAAGAAGAAAAGTGTTCATTATGAAAAATGACTTTATTTCTTAATGAATCAATTACAAGAGTGAAGCACACTTATATAGAGAATGTAGGGACTACAATAGTTACCATGATCCTCTATACTAGATTGTGCTCTACCTAACTACTACCTCCGTTCCTTTTTAATTGTCACTTTTTGATATTTTACACAAACCAAGACAATTAATAAATGTCACTACTTTTGATACAATAATTTATACTTTTACTATAATAACCTTATTCATTTAATATATCATCTCATATATTTCTCTCTCTGTAATAAATAACTAAGGATAAAATTGGTAAAACATTATTTAAAGTTGCATTGAACTTTGAAAGTGACAGTTAAAAAGGAACAAATTTTTTCTTCAAAAGTGACAATTAAAAAGGAACGGAGGGAGTAACTCTTAACAAACTAAAACAGAAAATTACAATTAGTTAGGCTTTAACTTGTTCCTCAAGTAATTCCCCTTTATCTTCATTTCTTAACAATTGTGGCAGATAAACTTACAAAGAATGGAGCTGCCACTCCTGAAGGTCTCATAGTTGCATCATTATCTCATGCATTTGGGTTATTTGTGGCTGTTTCTGTTGGTGCAAACATTTCTGGTGGTCATGTAAACCCTGCAGTCACATTTGGTGCTTTCATTGGAGGAAACATTACCTTCTTGAGAAGTATTTTGTATTGGATTGCACAGTTACTTGGCGCAGTTGTTGCTTGCATTCTTCTCAATTCATGCACTGGTGGAATGGTAACTAAATAAATTTACACATACATTCTTCACCTAATTTAAAATACAGACTCAAGTTTACTTTTTCTGCCTCTATATTAAATGAAGTACAATTTTAATCCTTCATTTTTAAATCCAGATATTTAGTCTTCCAATTTCAAAAGTTTCTGGATTTTTATTCACCGCTCACTTTTGGGTTTAATTTTATTGATGTGTCCTCTTATTACTGACATTGAAACACATTTGACGACGTGATAATGTTGAAATGGAGTGGGTTTAATTTTATCTGTATTCACATTTGTGTTTTATTAACTATAACACAAAAATCACACAAGACACTGACATGCTAATGCTAATACATATAAAAATTTGAATATATAGAAGTAATTGAATGTGACAACATGTATTGGACACAATCACCTTAAAGACATTGAACACAGCTTTAATTTGAGGTGTCGGTATTACATAGATTATTCGCCCTCATTCAATGATTGAATTTGAATATAATTTTGTTTACAATTTATATATGTGCAGGAAACATCAGCTTTCGCTCTATCCTCTGGTGTGTCTGTGTGGAATGCATTAGTTTTTGAGATTGTGATGACATTTGGATTGGTATATACAGTTTATGCAACAGCAATAGACCCAAAGAAAGGAAATGTTGGTGTTGTAGCACCATTAGTAATTGGTTGTGTTGTGGGTGCAAATATCTTGGTTGGTGGTGTTTTTGATGGTGCATCAATGAACCCAGCTGTGTCTTTTGGGCCTGCTGTGGTTAGTGGGACATGGACTCATCATTGGGTCTATTGGGTTGGCCCATTCATTGGTTCAGCTACTGCTGCCATTCTCTATGATAATATCTTCATTGGTGATGATGCTCATGAACCCCTTTCAAATAGTGACTTCTAGAATTTGTATTATTTTTTATTCTTCTTTTTTATTGGATGTAGTCTGGTCCTCTACATATTGAGGAATGGCTTTTGTGATTTATTCTGCAGCAGAATTAACATCATTTTTTCTTTAAGTATTCAATATTTTTATTGCCTAGAAGTGATTACCAATATTTTTTTCATTACATTATAGTGCCAAAATGTCTAATCCAAATTGGCTGCACACACAAGCATGTGTGTATGTGTTGGTCTCATACAAAATGGATAAATGTTGTTTACTGATAGTATTTTTATGTGCAAGAAAGAGAAAGGTAAAAAAGAAAAGGTATAAATATTGGCTAATAAAAAAATTTATAGCCAAAGAGCCATGTAGTTTCTTTCTATATTTCTAATTAAGTTAGAAGGGAAAAAATGACTTTGAACATTCTTGTCTAAACTTAATAATGATTGAAAATAAATTATAGGATTGGACATGCATTTTGGAGGCATGTTTTCATGATACCACATGTGTATATGCACTGTGACCTGACCATATGGCACAAGATGATTAATTAATGCTAAAACTAGTCCGACTTGAGAGGTTTCTTCATGACCAAGTCAAGAGAATCATCTTCCACCAAAAACAAAAATCCAAGAGGAAATGATGAATATTATTCAAAAAGACCAACAAGATAAACAAGCCATCGGATTCGGCTGTATAAAATTTGTGTGTATTTTTTATGTAGATTAATTTCGATAATTTTAAAAGACATACTATATAATAATGCTATCCAATAAATAAATAAATAAATAATATATATTAAAGAGCTAAAAAGGAAGTCATTGGCCCCAAAAATTGAAACATAAAAGTCATTGGTCACAAATGTCATTTTTCTTGACTTTACTGTGATGTTAATTTTGTTGACTTTATTTGATTTGCACAGAGCTAACAATGAAGTCATTGGCCCCAAAAATAAAACCATCGAAGGATGGATATGCAATTCACTCAATAAGAAATCAATTCCAATAGGAGCACTTGTGCTTGAATCCATTATGTTCATCAACAAGCTTAAACAAATATCTGCTTTGTCCGTAGTTTTTTTATTAATAATTTACTTAAGGAAAACTTTTCTATATGCTGTAGGAATTAGCATAAGACAAATATATACACTATATATATGATATGTTTACGTTACCTTAGGTTAATATTAAGAGTACCACTACGGTTGAAACATCTTTCTTGGCAAATCTTAAATGTATGATTATAGATTTTGTGAATTGGTCAAAGTTTACAAATCACTTATTTAAAAGTCACCTTCACTGGAATTGATCTCATTTTGACCATAACTGTTATTATTTATTTGATTAAAGTCACTTTGAATGACATAGATATACATATTTCAAATGACATCAATATCCAAACTTATCCGGAATATATATATATATGTTGATTGAAAGAAAACAAAATCATTTTTTATTTATATATATTTTTTCATTTCTTGCTCAATTTGTTTTTATTTTTGGCCTTCCCGCTTTTAACATACTATTAAATTAAACAAATATAAAAAGCATACGTCATTGTAATATCTTGCCAAAAGAAACACAGTCTCGTCAATTATCATATATTGAATTGTAATCTATAACTTATAGTAATCAAATATATTATATTGAGATACTATCAGATATAACAAATAACGTTAAATAGAGTTGGTTCATATTCCATACCATTATTGTAATAAAAAATGATTCTATATATTGGAATAAAAAATAGTCCATACTATAGAATTGAATTCAACAGGAAGAATAGACCACCACCGGTAGATAAAGACTGGAAGGTTGAATATTTGGATAAATAACATCCACAAGGTTCATAACAAAAAATAAACCAACATTAATTTCGAGTCTGTCTTCATATCCTTTCTCTTAATATCCTAATACAAATTTGAAACATTAAAGCTTCCATGGAAGAAAGTGTTCAGAACCTGTTTAGAAATCTGCCAGATGAAATTCTAGGCTGTATAGTATCTTTTCTACCAAATGAATATGCACTTGAAACCAGCCTCATATCTACTAGGTGGAGAGACTTATGGAACCAAGTTCTTGTTAAACATGGAACTATGGAAGATATCACTGGTGTTGTTGCTGAATTTCTAGCCAATTTTGATGAGTTAGATCCATTAAAGCGACCGCGCAAGCTTCGATTTCACTTTGCTGATGGCAATGCACTCTTTGCAGCTATTGCAACTAATGATAAGCTTCTTCTTGATTTCTCTTGTGGGAAGAAAAAAATTGAAAGCAAATATCAACTGCAGTTCAAGCTCAATAAGCAACACTTCACCTACCATTCTGTTTTCCTAGTCAAAAGTCTCTATTTGAAATCATTAAGCTATTTGACAAGTGAGGCAGCTTCTTCAATCGTTTCAAATTTGGATCATCTTGAGAATTTAACGATCACCGATTGTTGTGGATTGCAATCTTTGTTCATCGAATCTGAATCAAAGCTTCACAAGTTAACAATCTTAGATTGCTTGCAGTTAAAGTCTCTTCATCTTAGAACTTCTAAACTTAAATCATTTCGATATCGCGGGCTTCTTCCTCGGATTTGGCCAGAATCTCATTTCAACTTGTGCCATGCCATCCTTGATTTCAGACAAGGCCTAAGCTGCAGGGATTTGAGTGCTCAAGATTTTGATGAAATACTATTAACCATAAAGAATTCTGAAATTCTTACTTTATGTGAATGGACTTTTGAGGTATGCTATCAATAATTTCCCATCTTATACTATTGCTGGTATCATACATATATGTTGCTTATTGTCTATCTAACACCGACACTTCAGATTGAAAGTGTGCCTGGTGTCCGACATGTGTTAGTGTCCAACATAGACACACATGGTTACATTTGATTATTTTATTTTCTCAATTTATTTTAAATGTCAACATATCAGTGCTTCATTGCTCATTGTTGTAATTTTTTTGCTTATGCATAATTTAACTCCCAAAGGGTCTTCTTGCAGACACTGATATGGCCATCAATTTCTCCTTCAAGTGGAAGTTTTATATTCTATAAATTGAGAGAGTTATGGTGGATTGACAACCATGAGAATGAAAACAGCATCAATGTCTTAGTCTCCTTCTTGAAATTATGCCCTGCCTTGGAGCAACTTGTTGTAATGGTAGGACTGTTTGAGTTTATCTACTCGCATAAATTTGGTGGGACTGTTTGGAAAAACATTTTTTTTTTTTTTACAAATAACTTGTTTGAATTTTTTTTGACATGTTCATAAGTTGTTTTCAATTTATTTTCATAAACTCTTCGGAGTAGCTTATGGAAATAGTTTGACTTTATTTTATTTTTTTTGTTATAGAAATATCATATATAAAAGCACTTGTATAATGAGTGTTTACGATATAAACACTTGACTACTTTGTTTATGCAAGCAAGACCTAACAGTATTTGATGCTCTATTTTGCTACATATAATTTTGATGTTTTTGACGGTTCTATCATACTTGATTGGATGCAGATTGATCGTAATAGTTATTCTGCTCCGCAGTCAAATTTAGGCTCAATTCAAGCAACTAAATATACAGAATTGGAGCATCTAAAATTGATAAAGTTCAAGGGTTTCACAAATCCAATGGCTGAAATTTCATTGGCAAAAAAATTAATTCAGCTAGTCAAGGGAAAGCCTCCAAAGATAGAGACGTCAAGTGGGAGCAATTTGGATGTAGGCATGTAGCAATTATGCAATGATTTTTTTCTTAAATTCCTTCTACCTAGTCATATTTGAGACGCGTTAGACATTAAATATGAATCTCTCTTCCAGCCAAAATTCGAATCTAGATTCGTCACATTGCGGGAAAGCCTCCAAAGATAGACACCACTCTGTTATCCTTTGTAGATCTTGTTTTATTTCTTTCTTTTCATTTTTTTTTTGAAGTATTCTAGGGAAAACATGTCTAATTGTCTTTCTTTATAACTATATGAATGGACAATATTTCAATCATTGATTATCTGCATGATATCTCCTTTATCCTTTGTATAATTTTGTTATTTTTTACCGAATGTTATGAATTTTTTTTTTTTGACAAAACATCTTAATGCATTTCAATAATGATAGTTTCAATACAAGGTGACTAGCATAGGATTGAGATGCCCTCCGTAATTAACGAGCTACTCGATTGGCTTGTCGCCTTACAAAACTTACCCAAAAGTTGGTGTTGATTAACAACAATTCCTTAAACTTATTGATCATACTTCCTGCTGCAGGGTTGTAATGAACAGCTTCCACAACCTTAAACTTATTGATCAATCTGCATCCAATCAAGTATTCCAGAACTGTAACCACTGCAGTGCTTGCCATAGTCCATAGGCTTCTGCTTCTGTTGTTGTTGGGATTCCTGCCATCCATGGTGTGCATGCTTGAATCATTTGGCCTCTTTCATCTCTCAAACATAAGCTGTAACTAAACTTATTCTCTGTTGAACAAAGACCCGCTTCTAATAGAAACTTGAGTTAATTCCAACAAAGATAGAGGGATTTAAAGTTTTTGAGGCCATTGTTGGGAATTGTTGATATTTCAATAGCCAATTCGCTTTATTTATTTTGTAAATATTTAGTTTATTTGTCTTTATTTTATTTTGATTAGATTATACTAGTTTTTATTTTTGTTTTATTTAGGGTAGATTTGTTTTCTTTTTAGATTAGGTTAGTTTTTATTTTGTTATCTTATATTCATAACAAGTAAAAAGATTTAGTTTATATTTTCTAGGAGTCGGATTTTATTTGTTTTCTCTTTTATATATACCAATACCAAAGGGTATTAGAGTATAACCATACATCACCGATTTCAAATTCACAATAAAACTGATAAAAGACAATGAAAGCAGCTTTGTCAAAGAAAAGAAAAACAATGGCAGCATATTTATATTTACCAGAAGATTGTTGGGAATATGTCATCAAATTTCTCAACCACAGCAGTAGAGGTGTCAATTAAGCCCTAAAACATCAAACCCCACATAAAAAGCCCACATCAAACCCCCTATAATGTTGGCCCCCTTATTGAAATTGGTTTATTTGGCCCCAGCCCACTAATTTTTATTTTTTTAGTGGGCTATGGTGAGGGGGCTCCAGGCCCACTCAGCGATAACACTGAATCCAAATTGAAAAACTGGAATCGCACGAGTTCTCACTTCTTCGCCCATCTCCTCCCATCGCTGCCATCTCCGCCCATCGCTGTCGCTGCCGTCTATCTCCGTCGTTCGTCTCTCTTTGGCTCTGCTCTCCTCGATCAGTTTCTCTTCTCAGTTCTCTTCTCCCTCATTTGTGTATTAATTTTAGGGTTCTATGTCAATTTTAGGGTTTATGGTTAATTCATGCTAAATTTGATTTGTTTCTTCTAATTAGGTTATCGAAAGCAAATGAGATTCTTATCTTGACTTTCTTCAAGCTGATTACACTGAAGGGTTAGTACCCTAATCCCTAATTTTTGTTTATTTATCTGAATATGGTATTGTAGTGACAGAAAAATTGAATGGGTTTTTAGTTTTTACCTGTTCATTGATCTGAATAGATTTTTCTTTATGCGAAAATAGTTTTTACAGTGTTAAGGCTAAGAAGGAGAAGCTTGATAAGAAGAGGAAGATTGTTTCTAAGGTGATGCTTGTACATCAATCTCATAATTTTTGTTTAACATGTTAATAGTGTTTTACTAAGGTGATGTTTTATTATTATGCATTTTTTTATTTTTGTGGATATGTTCATTTCATTATTTTGATGTATGTTTGTTCCTAGTATAGTGTTGAATGATGAATTATGTGCTAATGCCTTATTGCACTTTGATTTGAATTGTACTTTAATTTGATTTGTTCTCTGCTAGTTTATATGTACCTTAGTTCTCTGCTAGTTTCTATGTATGTTAGAGTGTTGAATGATGAACATTATAATGCATGTAACGAGCCCCCTTGATGATGAGTTATGTGCTAATGCCTTATTGCACTTAGAAATTATGTGCTACTTGCAGTTTGATTAGAAATTATGTCTATTTTAAAACTCACTAAATGAAATGTATTTGGTGTCCAAGCATGACTTTGAATTGAATTGTACTTACTTGGTCACAAACAGTTGGGCGCCAAACTGAATTATTGCTCTTTTATTTGTGGTTCTTTCATTACTATTTTCTTCAAGTTTTACTAGTTTAAATGCATATGCTCTAGATTGCTTAAAACCTGATTGTAGTTTAAATGCATCTGCTCTAGATTACTGTAATGTATCATAGTGGAATTTTGGTGTATGTTTGTTCTTAGCATTATGCTAAATGATGAATGGAATTTTGATTTATGTTTGTCTTAGCATTATGTTAATTGTTGAATTATGTGATAATTGCATTTTGATCTGAATAGTGCTTTATTTGTATTGTGCATTGAAATGAATTTTACTTTGCTAGTTTTTATGTACCTAGGTTGTGTTGTGCATAGTATAGTGTTGTTTGGTTTAGATTTAACCTTGTTTTAAATTTCTATCTTTAACATGTGTTCATGTCTGATCATGCAATGTAAAATTTATGATAGTTAGTGTTGTCAAATAGATGGTGGCTATAGAATAGGCTGCTATTATAGTTTAGGATACACATAGAAAATCAAGCATGCATACTTCATGTACTTAGAATACATTAGATACATTAATCAACTAAAGTTTAGGTTTTTCTGCATATTCAAGTATGAGTGATATAATAATGATTTGCTTATCTTTTTCAATAACTTGTATGCTTATTAATGCGATTTTTGGGAACTTGTATGTTATTTGTTTAGAATTTTTTTGAAAAAATCGGTAAAGATCCAAATGGCATAGAAAGGGCTGCATGCAATTTTTGCAAGAAAGAATTTGCTATCAGAAAAAATCCTAGGTTGGGGCAAAATTATGGTACTTCACATCTCATTCGTCATGTTTGTTGTTGAAAAGTTATCTTGTCAAAACTTAATAGTCTTGAAAAACCGTTTAGCATGACCGAAATCAACCAAAAAACTCATCGTAGTTTGCTTGCGGAAGCTATTGTTGCTCATGATCTTCCTTTTAGTTTTGTTGAGTATGATAAAATCCGAGTGTGGGTGAATTACTTGAATCCTTATGCTGAAATGGTCTGTAGGAATACCGAAGTTTCAGATATTGAAAAGATATATAACAGGGAAATGATCAAACTTATGCTTTTATTATGGTGTTGTATTTGGTGAATTGGTGTTGTATTTGCTGGTGAGCTGGGGTTTGGGTGAATTTATGCTTTTATTATGGTGTGTCCTTTATGCTTTTATTATGGTGTTGTATTTGGTTAGACCAGAAATCCATTTATAGATACTAGATAGCTTGGTTTATGCAGTATAAATATACTATAGATAAATATACTATAGAGATGCAATTGTGGGGTGGAAGAAGTGAAATGACAGATTCATTTATTTTTATTGCATTGTGTTTATGTGGTCTGGTAAGGTAATTTAACCAAATTTGAAATTGTTTTGTGTTTATGTGTTTGTGTTCTTTTGGTGTGGTTTTAAGATGAAGATGAAAGCAATATTGAGGAGGAAGGATTGACTCATGCAGCTGCTCAAGAAGATTGATATGGGGATTATTGCGGATTTGCTTTTTTTTTGTTCCAACTAGGATAATCGGTTGTAATTCGTATGACGTCTTTGTACCTTGATTAAGTAATAACGATACTTCTTTTTATTATTTGGAGGCTTGAATTCTTGTCAATTTGTAACTTTCGTTTATAATATTTGCAACATTGAATTTTTGTCGATTTGTAACTTTCATTTATAATTCGATGTGAAATTACGCCGTTTATTCATGTGAAAAAAGTTTTTTTTTTGAAAAAATAATTGATTTTTAATTTTTTTTTAATTTTTTGGATTTTTTTTAAAAAAAAACGCCGGAAAACCGCTGTCGGTGACCGGAGCTCCGCCGTGGATTGCCGGAGCGCCGCCGCCGGACCACCGGGTACTCTGGTGTTGACCAGCTGTTGACCACAGCTATCAATTAAAAATCTGAAGAAAAAAAAAATAGAGAAGTTTTTTCAACAATTGGGGCTTTTGGGCCTTTGGGGCTTTTGTATATTTTAGTGGGCTTAATAAATTTGGGGCCAATGTGAAAGAGGGCTTATTTTATGTTGTTGCTTTTTAAGCCCCCTTAACATGGGGGCTGGGGCTCAAAATTTGAAGCCCCATCAAATTGACACCTCTACACAGCAGTCTGGAGTCTCTTTCCGTCGTCTCAAAGGGGTTCCTTTCCATAACCAACCGCTGTCTATTATCTCTCACAATATTTAATTCAACCGTCCCTTTCCTTCCCGCCCTTTTTCAAAGGTTCACCAACCTCACATCCCTCAACCTAACGTGCTTCCACGGTGACCTTGACACGCTTCTCCGCCAAATATCTATTTCCCCTATGCACCTCAAATCGCTTAATATCTCTAATCACCACACCATCCCTAAAGATGGGTTTCAAAGTTTAGCCGCAAAGATGAAATCTTTGACCTCTCTTACTTGTTCTAAAATGTTTTCTATCGGTAAAACTGACCTTATCATCATTGCTGAATGTTTTCCTTTCCTTCAAGAACTTGACATTAGCTTCCCTGAAACAGTTAAAAGCAATACAAATATATCGCCATTGGCACTTCCCAAACTCCGTAAGGTTAATCTCTCAGGTAATTACAAATATAATTAGGTTTCATTTAGATAAAGGAAACTTGCTTCTAAGTTGTTGTTTTGTATTGTTAATGTATGTTTTGTTTAATTACATTTACAAATGATTTTTTACCTTCTAATTTATTGTTGAACATATTGGATTCAAACATTAATTTCTTTACTTTCAACTCATATTTAGCTAGAATCAATTTTACAAAAAAAAAATATTCATTAAACCATTCCAAAAGAAAATCATTAAAATTCATTTTTCTAATTTTCTTTTAATCTATCAGGTGAATACTACATTGACGACTCGTCGCTCTTCCATATTTGTAAGAACTGTGAGTTTCTTGAAGAGATAATCTTGTTTGATTGCAATTACTTAACCAATGTTGGCATTGCTTCTGCTCTCCGCGAGAGACCAAATTTGAAGTCTTTCTCCATTTCTTTCTGTAAGATAGGGGAAAGTCGAAGGATGTACGTTAGTTCGAAGATGATTAGCTCTCTAAGGAATTTGAAAGGTTTGACCTGTCTTGATTTGTCGTCTTCACGTATATCAGATCATTTGCTCTCATCTCTTGCAGAGCAAGGTCTTCCTTTGAAGAGGCTTTCACTCAAAAATTGTATGGATTATAGTTATGCTGGAATCTTTTGTTTGCTATCGAAATGTCAGTTTTTACAACATTTGGATCTTCAATATTCGTTCTTTTTGAATGATCAATATCTTGCTGGGCTGTCTTTGGTTCTTGGTAATTTGGTGTCTATAAACCTTAGTCATTGTAGGAATATCACTGAATTAACCTTGCTGTCACTAGTCAGGAACTGTCCTTTCCTCAGAGAGATCAGAATGAAATACACTGGTATTGGAAATATCCCTGAAAAGAATTATAATTCTTTGATGGATTTTGTTGTTGTATACCCTCAAGTGAAGTCTCTCCATTTGGCTCGCAATCCATGGTTGAAGAATGAAAGCATCAAAATGTTGGCTTTTCTTTTCCCAAACTTGCAGGCGCTTGACCTGAGATCGATATTGCCATTGCTATTGCATATCCGAAGGTATTGTTGAAGTTTTAAGATGTTGTAAAATTACTCATTTGAACTTGAGATCTTGTTCAACACTGAATCTATTTTCAATGAACCTTCAAGTTCCCAAATTGGAGGTGTTGAACTTGTCGAAGACAAAAATTGATGATGACACATTGTATGTGATCTCAAAGAGTTGTTGTGGGCTACTACAATTGGACTTGGAACGGTGTGATCATATCACAGAGAAAGGAGTGAGGCACGTAGTAGAAAACTGTACACGACTGAGAGAGATAAATTTGTGGGGTTGTCATAATGTGGGTGCTGATGGCAATTTCAAGGCCTTCATTGAGAAAGATTATGGCTCCCTCTCATTTTTGTTCTAGTCACGACAAGTGGAGACCTTTATTGAATCATGGATGCCTTGTTTTCTAGTAACCTGAAAGTCGTAAAACTATTATTTGAAATGTTGTCTTCCGCACAACATTTCAATCTTCATTTTTCATTAAGTTTTTCTTTTTCGTGACATATATTAAAGATTTGTAGTTTGGTTGATGATTATTTTTTTGCTAACATTTACAAGGTAATCTCCAAGATCAATATCGCACATTCTGGTTCTGGTGATTATTATTGATTGATTAGAAGTAGAGGAAACTCATTATGACATATATCTCTGACCATTAGTATCTTGTTTGTGGAGATAGCATTCATGTGATAAAAATAGTTGCAAGCTGTGTGTATCTTTGTTTATGCTTGTTTATGTGTTCCAAAGCATGGAAGTGTAAAAGGTATATTTTGTCGGTTTCTTTTGCATTTTCTTTGAGCTCAACCTTTTGTAATCATCAACCTCAATATAGTTCCCATCATTAATGATACTTATATATAAGATTGTAACTATGAAATATTGCATCCCCTTCTAATGTACTTTGGATTAATCTTAGTAACTAATTATGGAAAGAACTTACAATATAGAAAGATCACGACATAGGTTAAATAACCTTTTGTAAGCTCCACCAATCACCATGTAATACCAGGGGTGGCCTTGCGCTTGGGCGGACTTCCCAGGGCACCATTTTTTAAGGGTACCAAAATTATTATTTTTATTTGGTAATTTTTTTATTCGATTTGATTAATTCTATTGAAAATATTTTTTAAATTACCTTATTCATGAATGAATTTTTTGTAACAATTATAAGAAGAAAGACATTTGCATAATTAAAAAGGCACAACTTTATTGATTCGTCTAATGCACCAAAAGTTTTAAGACCGGCTCTTTTTAATACCATTGTTTTTCCAAATCAGTTATACACGGCTCATTCATCTTACTACGTAACTGCTTGATTTTCTAAAATGTATACAAATACAGCCATGAAGTTGAGTAAAATTATGTATATACTAGACTAGATATAGTGGTTACATTATTATAAACTTCGTTTTCCTCTGTATGCTAGCAGTAAACGTAAACCTATTTCGATATTTTGGTAATCATTAGTGTCGGTCTAATTACATATTTTGCTCAAACCTTTACTATCATTGCAAACAGTGGAACTTGTACAACTAAACAAAATTGACCTTTGTCAAACTGGTTTGAATAATTAAGAAGTTAAGGTTAATCATTTTCATAATATCTTACCATGTATTTATAACACCAAATTAAATCCTCTACAACTACTAGATAGTTCAGCAATTGCTGCAGCTACATTGTCGCACCATCCAAGTACAACAACTGCTAAACCTAACCAACATATTTACCCAAACACATAGTTGGCCAATCATTTCCTTTTAAATATTGTACGACAATATGATCATCGATTAAGACTTTGAATGAATTGATTTTGGAAAATGATTTTTAACAGGAAACCAAATATATTCCACCAAAAACAAAAAGTAATGTTGAATATATGTTTTGAAGTTAAACCAAATTTGTTCATGTTTTGAAGTAGAATTATTTCGATCTTTTGAGTTTTGACTCAATTTGATGTTTGTGTTTCAGTAAAATCGTGACACGATTTGGGAAATATAATCGTGACACGATTTTGAATCAACAATTTGGAGGTTTGTCACGGCAAAAATCGTGGCACGAGAGCATAAAACCTGACACAATTTTGGATAACGTTTAGTATTGTACTGTGTACTAACGTGAAATTGTGGCATGATGAGTTTCAATCGTAGGACGATTTGACAAGATCTGAAACACTATTTAAGCATTTGTTGACCCATTTGTTGTGGGAGCTTGAGAATCTCTTGAAAACCAAAGCAGAGAACTTTTAAGAAACATAAATGTTAAAGGTTGAAGGTCTTTTGGTGAGATTCAAAGTGTCCAAATGTGAACCTTGGAGAACCAAAAGAGAGGGCTCTTGGGTATTAAAGGATAGGCCCAGCTACAGCTCAGCATAACTATTGTACTCCTTAGAACAGAATATAGAAATCTCTAACTGTTAATGTAACAAACTCTACAGGTTGTAACAAACTCAACTGACACGTGTCAGTTAAGCTAGACTTAGAACTGATCTATAAAAGGACCCTATCTCTATCTGTAACAGAATTAATCAATAGTGAATACAAAGAGAAAGTTTTAGAAATCAATGAATCTCCATTGTTGTTCATAAATCTAATATGGTATCAGAAAGCGACACTAGTCCGGGAGCCTCTTCGCAGGTCTCGCCGCCGCAGATCGTCGTTCCTCCGCCGCGCAACTCACCGTCTCCACCGCCTCTGGTGGCGACTTCGTCTTCCTCCGCAAGATCTCACTCGTTTTCCGCCATTGCCGAGAAGCTTGATTCGGAGAACTACCTCTTGTGGTGTCAACAAGTTGAACCTGTTATCAAGGCTCACAAACTTCATCATTTTCTTGTTAATCCTTCAATTCCGCAGAAATTCAAGACTGTGGAAGATTGCGATGCGAATCGCATCTCACCGGAATATGAAACCTGGGAACAACAAGATCAGTTGCTTCTCGCATGACTTCAATCAACAATTTCTCGCGACATGTTGCGCAGAGTTATCGGTTGCAAGCATAGCTGGCAACTCTGGGATAAGATTCACGCGTATTTTCAAACGCATATGAATTCGAAATTGTGTCAACTTCGATCTGAATTGTGCCATACGCGTCTTGAATCAACTATTTCTGAGTTCTTATTGAAGATCCAAACCCTAATTGGTTCAATTCATGCTATTGGCGAACCAATTTCTTACCGTGAACACCTTAACGTCATTCTTGAGTGCTTACCGCAAGAATACGACTCTACAATTTCCTTGATCAGTGGAAAGTTTGGAGTTGTTTCTGTTGAAGAAGTTGAAACGTTGCTATTAGGTCATGAGGCTCGTCTTGAGCGTTTTTGCAAGAACTCTACATCTTCCATCAATCTCACCGTGCCTTCCAACTCAACTTCTCATGATGATGAGAAGGAGATGTCTTCTCAGGCTGATTCACAGAATTTTTCCAAACCTTCGTTTGGCTCCGGCGAACGGGGTGGTAGAGGTGGTTTTCGTGGTGGCCGTGTCAATGTCGTTCAATGTCAGGTATGTCATAAGCATGGTCATGATGCATCCATTTGCTACCATCGCTTCAAGAAAGACTACACTCCGTCCGTCTCTGCTGAACACAATCAGACTCAAGGTCCCATTGGGGCTCCATCTCAATCCAGTTCTGGTGGTGCAAATTTCCCTAGCTTTGCGCCTTGGCAGTCAAACTCTTGCCCCATGCCTTGGCCTTACACCTCATGGAGCATGTTTGGTCCTCCACCTCGTGGTTTCCCTAACCCACCAACCCTCTTCATGCCTCATTATCATGCCTATCCACCTCATCAGTTCATGCCTTCCTTTGGGAATCACACACCTTTCCCTTCACCTCAACCTCAAGCAATGATGGCACACTCCGACTCTTCCAGTTCTGTTAACTGGTATCCAGACTCAGGGGTTTCTCATCACGTGACCTCCAATGGTCATAACATTCAGCAATCTTCACCTTTTGAAGGTCCTGATCAGATTTACATTGGGAATGGTCAAGGTTTGAAAGTTTCTACCTCTGGCACATCTCAATTTGTATCACCTCTAAATTCCAATTTTGAGTTTACTCTTTCCAATCTCTTACATGTGCGAAATATAACCAAAAACCTCATAAGTGTGAGTCAGTTTGCAAAGGATAATCATGTTTATTTTGAATTTCATGCTAACTGCTGCTTTGTTAAATCTCAGGCTTCCAATGAGATTCTTCTCAAAGGAGTCCTTGACAAAGATGGCTTATACAAGTTCCCCCCTTTGGTGCCAGCTCCCAGAGTCACTGCTCTGTCTCAACAATGTCCTAGCATAAACTCTATTTCTAATAATAGTTGTTCTACTACATATCTGATTGTTTCTAGTTCTAAGAACATTTCTTCTAGTTCTAGTAATTCTGCTAAGTCTCTTTCCTTTGTCACTTGGCACAGTAGACTTGGACATCCAAGTAGTGATGTTCAACGCATTGTACTTGGTCTTTGTAATATACCTTTCAGCAATAAAACGGTTTTTGATTTTTTGTACCTCTTGCTGTCTTGGTAAAGCTCATAGATTACCATCTCATACCTCTGCTACTACCTATACTGCTCCTCTTGAGTTACTTTACACTGATCTTTGGGGGCCCTCTCCCTTTATATCATCTACTGGGTACTCTTATTATGTCACCTTTGTCGATGCTTACACTAGATTTTCTTGGTTTTATTTACTTAAAAGAAAATCAGAAGCTTTGTCAATTTTTCAGCAGTTTAAAGTCATGGTTGAGAATCAATTTTCCTCCAAGATTAAAGCCGTTCAGTCTGATTGGGGTGGTGAATTTCGCCCTTTTACACAGTTTCTCTCTCAGCATGGTATTGTCCATAGACTCATCTGCCCTCACACTCATCATCAAAACGGTCTTGTGGAAAGAAAGCACAGACAGATTGTGGATATGGGTCTTACCTTATTGGCCCAAGCCTCCTTGCCACTGACCTATTGGGATCATGCCTTCAGCACAGCTGTTTATCTTATCAACAGGCTTCCCACTTCAGCTCTCAAGTTTGCTGTCCCTTACACCAAGCTGTTTGGTTTACAACCTGATTATGGCTTTCTCAGGACTTTTGGGTGTGCATGTTTTCCTCTCCTACGACCTTATAACAATCACAAATTCCAGTACCGGTCCCAAGAGTGTCTTTTTCTAGGGTACTCTATGTCTCACAAAGGTTACAAGTGCCTATCGCCTGAGGGTCGTCTTTATATTTCCAAGGATGTGTTGTTCAACGAATACAGGTTTCCCTACCGTGAATGGAACTCTTCAACAACTCTTCCCAAGGCAGATAGCACTCCTTCTGTTTCAGCACACATACCTCTCACTCACTCCAACACCTCACAGGCTCACTCTCCACCTACACCTGCTACAGCTCAGCAACCTTCTTTCCCTACTACTCCTTCATCAGCACATCACCAAGGTTGTAATACTCCTTCTCCTGGCACCCTTCATGCCGATTCTACCCATTTCCCCACCTCTCAGTAGACTCCTCCATCCAGTAGTTTGTCCCCCCTTCCATCTCAGCCTAACCCACCACAACCAAAAGTTCCTGCCCGCAAACGGCCTCCCCTCCCTAGCATTCATCCAATGACCACTAGAGCCAAGAATGGCATTACATGTCCCAAATTGCACCCTACTCTTCTACTTACTCATGC
This sequence comes from Medicago ruthenica, assembly GCA_018208015.1. Taxonomy (NCBI): domain Eukaryota; kingdom Viridiplantae; phylum Streptophyta; class Magnoliopsida; order Fabales; family Fabaceae; genus Medicago; species Medicago ruthenica. The sequence continues at coordinate 1,753,643 of CM031371.1, forward strand.
TGAACCCAAATCCACCAAGCAAGCACTCTCCAATCCCACCTGGCTTGCTGCGATGCAAGTGGAGTTTGATGTTTTACAACATAACAAAACCTGGACTCTAGTTCCCTTACCATCTGGCCGAGTTCCTATAGGCTGCAAATGGGTATTTCGTGTCAAAGAAAATCCTGATGGTACTGTCAACAAGTACAAGGCTCGTTTTGTTGCCAAGGGCTTTCATCAAAGATATTGGGACGACTACACTGAAACTTTCAGCCCTGTCATTAAACCAGTTACCGTACGCACAGTTCTTTCCCTTGTTGTGTCCAGAAGCTGGTCTTTACATCAATTAGATGTAAACAACGCTTTCCTCAATGGCACTCTTACTGAAACTGTATATATGACTCAGCCACCTGGCTTTGAAGCTGATAACAAGTCTTTTGTTTGCAAGCTAAATAAGGCTTTGTATGGGCTCAAGCAGGCCCCTCGAGCGTGGTTTGATAAGTTACAAACTACTCTCCTTCAGTTTGGTTTTTGTGCAAGCAAGTGTGACCCCTCTCTTTTTATTTACTCTCACAACTCTTGTCTCATCTACATGCTTGTCTATGTTGATGACATAATTGTCACAGGGAACAACACTTCTCTCATTCACCGGCTTGTGTCTCAATTAAATTCTGCCTTTTCTCTCAAGGATTTGGGTAGTCTTGATTATTTTTTGGGTATTAAAGTCAAGCTTCAATCTTCTGGTGCTCTTCAGCTGACTCAAAGCAAGTATCTTCGGGACTTGTTAGCTAAGACCAATATGCAAGAAGCCAAGCCTCTTCCTTCTCCCATGGTTTCTGGTCTGAAACTCACTAAGGACGGATCTCAACCCTTTTTCGATCCTACACTGTATCGGTCCATAGTTGGTGCTCTGCAGTATGCCGTAATTACAAGGCCAGACATTTGTTTTTCAGTTAACAAAGTCTGCCAATTTATGTCCAATCCTCTAGAATCCCATTGGACAGCTGTCAAGCGAATTTTAAGGTATCTCAAGGGTACCATCAGCTGGGGTCTTTGTCTTAAGCCCATTCCCTCTCTTCCTGTACCTCTTCTGGCCTACTATGATGCAGATTGGGGTTCTGACCCTGATGACCACAGATCAACTTCTGGAGCGTGTGTCTTTTTAGGCCCTAATCTCATTTCCTGGTGGGCTAAAAAGCGACCTGTTATCGCTCGCTCCAGCACGGAAGCAAAATACCGCAGCTTAGCTCTTGCTACTTCTAAACTGCTTTGGGTGCAGTCTCTGCTAACTGAACTAAATGTTCCGTTTTCTACTCCTAAAGTGCTTTGTGATAACCTGAGCACTGTTTCCCTTGCTCACAATCCTGTCTTGCATGCACGCTCCAAGCACATGGAGCTCGACCTCTTTTTTGTTCGTGAGAAGGTTTTGCAAACGCAGCTGCTCGTCTCCCATGTTCCTGGTCAGTTTCAAATTGCTGATATCATGACCAAGGCCCTTCCTCCCACCATATTTGAAGCTTTACGCTCCAAGCTCACTGTCTGCAGTTCTACATCCAGTGAGGCTTGCGGGGGAGTATTAAAGGATAGGCCCAGCTACAGCTCAGCATAACTATTGTACTCCTTAGAACAGAATATAGAAATCTCTAACTGTTATTGTAACAAACTCTACAGGTTGTAACAAACTCAACTGACACGTGTCAGTTAAGCTAGACTTAGAACTGATCTATAAAAGGACCCTATCTCTATCTGTAACAGAATTAATCAATAGTGAATACAAAGAGAAAGTTCTAGAAATCAATGAATCTCCATTGTTGTTCATAAATCTAATATTGGGAAATGTTTGGTGCCTTTTGAGGAGAGGTTCATGGGGTTGGAAACACATGAGTGGAGAGTCAATTGTAAACATCTTGGATGAATGAAAATCAATGAGTCTCTTGTTCATGAGAAGAGATTGAAAAATTGTTGGAAATTATGCTTGTTCTTGGAGAGCTTGTTGAAGCTAAATTCTTGTAACCCTTTCGCATCTCTTTGTATAAAGCACATGAGTGGGGACTTTTTAAAATTAATGATTTTTTTGACAGCAAAATTAATATCTTTTAAAAAATATCTTATGTAAATTTTATCTTTCGACCTTTTGAGATGCAAAATCCTTTATTAAATTATCATAGTCGATCATTTAACATTTCTTTATCGATAGATAATATAGCTAATCAATTAATTTGTTTTTATTGAGACATTGCCGATCTTAGATAAAATTTTATTAATTTTAATTTCAAAAAATCATGTTCCTGAAAAGCAACATTTACAAGAATTGTTAACATTATTCTATAAGTTATATGTGCATTTAGAAAAGAATCAATTCTTTTTACATATGTCAATCTATCATTTTTTACTTATATAAAAGGATTAGCTATAAAAAAAAATTGTTGCTATATGTGTGAATCACTAAATTCAACGTTTACATGGAAACATCGAACCTTAAAAAATTGTTGTTATCTCGTTACTATTAGTAATATATGCAATATATACTAGTTAAAAAAAATAAAATAAAATTTGAGGTCTAAAGCAAAGACGTTACTGATCTAATGGTTGAAACGTCGTTGCAATCTCTCTATATATTAATAAAATTATTTGCCTTTTGATAAAAAAAAATACAAGTGGTTTACCCAACTCAGATCAATTAAGTTTGAATGGACCGGATAACGGGTTTGACCAAAACCAACCTAATCCAATTCGTTAACACTCATGGTCAATGTAAAATGTCTTACATTGTCATTTCATCACAATCAATCATGTGTGTAATTTTAAGGTAGAAGTATGTTCTAATTGATCTCAGTGTAAAATATCTTTAGATTATTTGTGCTTATGACTTTGGTTATACAATATTTTTTACTATGTTAACTTCTCTACTTAACGGCAGAGACTAAAGTGACTAACAGAGTAAAGAGTGTAGAATTTAAATGGATTTTCGTCTAAATTAAGGACCAATGTGACAATGTATTACACTTTTAGGGATCAAAATGATGGTTTGCCCAATTGGCATATTCAAGCCACAACCAAACAAAAACATTATGTTTCTCTTGCAAAACAAAATAAATATAGGTTTTGTCATCAAAACAACAAGGAATCTTTACAAAAAAATAAATAAATAAGTGGTCCAAACACAACTATCTAATCAAATTAATTGTAGTTTCTATCTACCTTTCCCACATTTTTCTTTTTCCACCTCACACCTTACCCTGATTTTCTTATTTTCTTACTATCAATTTGGTCTTTTGTACTTAACCCTTTACGTACTATCAATTTAGTCCCTAACATGCTATTAAAAGGACTAATATGAGAAAAATTTGAAAGAGTCGTTGACCATTTTTGTAATATTTATAATGTTAGAGACCTTTTTGAGAGCACCCTATAAACAAACTTAGAGAAAAATTTGAGGGTTTTTACTCTAAGCAGAAAGTCTCAACAACCTCACTTTTAATTTCTTTTATCAACATGCAAATGACACTCATTAATTCGGACATACAATTTTTTTTTTTTTGTCAAAAGCTATGTTGATTTTCTGAAGATGAAGTGGTAATGTTATACACTAATAGTGGTAAAAAAGTATAGCATAATCTTCGTAACATTAGAAATCACTTGTAAAAAATTGGAAATGTCATCTCAATCCGTCAATTAGAAAAGTTCAAAATGTAAATCCCTTGACATTAGAATCTAGCATCCAAATTAACAGAGTCCAACTTTTTTGGATAATTATAATACAAAGAATTTTGGAGTAATCAACATAGCATGCAAAGAACAACCTTGACTCGAGTTGCTCCTATCACATGGTTTAAAAACGATAATAGAAGACATTATATACAGCTCATTCAACAATGGTTCTCATATGAAGAGTGCAGACATTACCATTGGAAAAAGCAAACATAAACAATTTCGTACAATACATATAAGTTAAAAGTGTTTTTTTGTTTCTTAACTATTTTTTATGTTTCATTTTGGTCCCTTCACTAGTTTTCGTTCCGTCTGAGTTTCTTAATTATATCTCTGTCCTTTTTGTCAAGATTTAACCTCAAATGTTTAAAGTGGACCAACATTATAGATGGTCCACCAAAGATCTAGTTAATTTTTTTATCTATTTGTCAAAAAAGAGACCATTGAATCTTAGAGGTCTATTCAGGACCGGCCTAGGGGAGGTGCAAACAGCTCAACCGAGCTGGGCCTCCGAAAGGCATGGACCTCAAAAAAAAAATTATGGCCCAGTATCCCTCCATTAAATTTTTTTTCTTTATTCCTCATTTTTCTGATGCGCGTTCCATTCCATTGCTATTACGCTCAAACTTGCGACTTCTTCTTCTTCAGTTCTCTCAACGACTCAACGTTCCTCCACCTCCGACCGCCATCTCTCAAATGTTTCCTCTGATTTCGACCACCGACCTCCATCTCACACACTGTTACCTCCATCAAACCACCCCCAATTTGTTATAATCACTTAATCGGGCAATTCGGAAGGCTATTTCAAAAAATCACAACAATCATCTCCTTTTCTGCAGAAAACATTCATTTTGGTGCGAAAGAAGACTCGTTTTGAGTAGTTGGAAGGTTGATAAAGGTATTCACCTAAACTTGTATTTTTATATTATTTATTAGAATATGAATCTTTTTTGTGTTAGTTACAATGATGATTATTTCTTATGTTTATGGATTTCATTTTCTATTCAAATAGAAGATTACACTTTTAAAAAATGCTTTTTTTATTTTATTACGGGCCTCTTTTTACTTGCAGAGCCGAGCCTCTAGATTCATAGGAACGGCCCTGGGTCTATTGTACACTTAATTATTATTTTTTTTCCATTTTCTTCTTCTTCTTCTTCATGTTCATCATACATCTTCATGAACCTTCAACACAAAAACCCAGCTAAAAAAATTGAAAAATCAATGGCATAACTCAATCAAAAACCAATTTTTCCACTAAAAAAACATCACGTTTATTTCAAACAACGCAAATTCCCAAACCTCATATACCAAATCAACCAAAATCTCCACACCCATTTCCAATAGTTGAAAGAGAGGATGGAGTTTAGAGGTTAGAGAGAAAAATGATTAAGGCAGGAATGTTGGGATCATACCTCTAATTTACAATTTTTCACATGTTGAAAAAGTTGTATAATAATTACTTTAAAACAAGTTAAAAATAGATTTTAATAATTTTACAAAATTGTGTTAACAACAATTTTTTATAATAATAGATTTAGAATTGTAATGGTAATGGAGAGAACGTGTTTTTTATTCTACATAATGAGTTGTGTAAATTCTCACATCGAATTCTTTCACATAAGGTGAGTGATGACGAAAGGGAATGTGTTCTAAGATGTTGTTTTGAATTTTCATGCTTTTTTGTCAATTGAAACATGTCAGTTGGCAGGACAGTAATATGAAGTTCAAAATAATATATTGGAACACATTCCCTTTCGTTATTACTCATCTTACTCAGTTAACTACCGTTGGAGGCGAACGACAGTTAACTGCTGTTGAGAAAATTTTGGTATTTTCCAGTTGTTTAAAGATCAATTTTTGAAGTGAGACGATGAAAATTCTTATAACACGGGCATATCAACAAGGAAGCTCACGTTAAAAACATTAGACCAATCCAATATCGAGCCTATCGTTCATATTTGAATAGATCGATCTTCACTTCTCCATTGGCTAGATGGATTTTCCCTCCTTGTTTAAGAGGCTTTTCGACATCCATACATACTCTGATTCTCATGAAATTTCTCCAAAAATTTGAAGAAAAAAACTTGAGTCATATTCTATCAACTCGCCATTGAATCTTCCAAAACCTTCTCCTTTAATCATGTATCTAGTTGGTATGTCATATTGCACCCAAAAAACAACATGGAATGAAGAAATTGTACTGGTATATCTATTGCTTCAATTTGTCTTAACATTAAGGCTTGACCATTAAAAAACCATAAAATATCATTTAAAACATTTTTATGTGTTGACTTGAGACTTTGGAGTGTGCTCCTCTCAATTTGGCTTAACATTTTCTCGTATATGCGAACATGTAGGGGGTGGATTGAGAAAAAGTAAAAAAGAAGCTACCAATATCTAATGGGTTTCCCGGAAGTCCCAAAATAAACCCAAGGCCCAAAGCACCGTCTCCTCCCTCTTCACATTTCGTAGTTAAAGTTACATACACAGGCAAACCAAAACAAAAGCTTCACGAGGCGGCGTCGCTTTGCATCGTTTTTTCCCCAAAAGAATCGAAACCCTAAAAATTGATTGAAGTAGAACCAAAAACCCAGTGTTGAAATTCGCGGCGTGAGATTGAGAATGGTTCTATCAAACAAAAAGCTTAAACAGAAGCTTAGAGCTGAATTAACCCTAAACCAGATTAACGCTGAATCTAATCCATCTTCTTCTTCATCTTCAAACTCTCTTAAACTTCTTCTTAACTCTTCCACTAACAAACCCATTTTGTCTAAGCGAGAAAAACTCCGAAAGCTTCGACCTTTGCAACAAACTCAAACTCAACCTTCACAACCACCCAATGAAGATGAAGGAGCCAAAAACGAGGAAATTGGGAATGAGGGTTCGGGAAAGAAGAAGAACAAAAAGAGGAAAATGAAGGTGGAAGAGAAAGAAGATGAATCAATTGAAAAGAAGGAGAAGCAAAAGAAGAAGAAGAAGAAGAAGAATGAAGATGGTGTGGCTAATGGGGTTGTGAAGAAGAGTAATGATGATGTGGCTAATGGGGATGTGACGAAGAATGGTGATGGTGTTGCTAATGGGGTTGTTGTTGTTAAGAATGCAAAAAAATTAATGAAAAAGGAGAAGCAAAAGAAGAAGAATCAATTGAAGAAGAAGAGAAAGAAGAACAAAACTGCAGAGGAAAATGGTAAGGCCAAAATTGCAGAGGAGAATGATTCTAATCATCAAGAGGAAATGCCACAATCTACAGGATTGGCTAACACTAATACCACTACAAGGTGATTTTATCTTTTATTGTTTTTTTTTCTTTTTCTTTCTTATGGAGGCTATTAATTATGATTGTTATTTTTTCAGTTGACTATTGTCTCAAACAATTTAGTGATTGGATTTGTGTATTTAGTGTGTTTTGGTTTACAGTGACAAAAATTTGAATTTGAATGAATTATGGCTAAAAGTGAGTTGAATGTAAAATGATTTTTGATTGAATACATTCATATAAAAGTTGGGCGAAGGTTGAATAATAAATTTGGCTCTAAAATACAATTGTTGATGCAAAAACTACAAATTTTAGCTATAGGTTAGAATTAATTCTGGAGGCAAAATCAATTATACTTGAAAAGTGGAACCAAACATATACTTTGTTTTCATAGAAGAAAATTGAATATTGATTGTGTGTAGGAAATAAATATAGTATAGTGTTTGTGAGCTGAAATAATGTTGCTTTTTTGTTTTTATTTATTTACTTATTTGATATACAATGATAGAATTAGAAATGAGGATGTTGCGTTGGATGTGTACTAAGACTAGATATGATAGATATAGAATTAGAAATGACAATATTAAAGAGAGAGTTGGGGTAACACCTATAGTCGAAAAGATGATAGAAACCCGGCTTTGGTGGTTTGGGTGTGTAGATTTTGTATTAAGTAGAGTAGATCAGATGGAGAGTAGTCAAATCACTAGAGGCAAAGGAAGACCTAGAAAAACTATAAGAGAAACTATTAAGGATCTAGAGATTAATGAGTTGGATATGGATGTGATATATGATAGAACATTATGGCAGCGTTTGATCCATGTAGCCGACCCCACTTAGTGGGATAAGGCTTGATTGTTGTTATTGTTGTTGTTGTTATTTGACATACAATGAGATTTCTGTCCCAGTTTTTTAATTGATTATCTGTTCTGTAATGTTCGTGCAGTCAAGAAAATGGTGATGTTGCTACAAAAGTTTATGTTGGAGGAATTCCCTACTATTCAAGTGAGGATGACATTCGAAGTTATTTTGAAGGTTGTGGCACCATCACTGAAATTAATTGCATGACTTTTCCTGACACTGGCAAGTTTAGAGGGATTGCAATAATTAGTTTTAAGGTGAGGGCTAAAACAAGCATTTTTAGCTTTATTTTGTTTGGTATGTTGCAATTTCAAGTCAAATCTAGAAACTCTTTTTGTGCTTCCTTAATGGTAGGATTGATCGCAATATTTCAGCAGGCTATATTAGCAATACATTATAAGTCTACTTCCATCAGTACATACATTGTGTTCAAGTTTATTCTCACTTAGAGTTAGAAACAGCTTTCAATTTCAAAAATTGATTCTTATTATGGAGCATTTCGATAACTTGCTGATTTTTCTGTGGCATTCCTCCTGCAGACTGAAGCAGCAGCCAAACGAGCATTGGCTCTTGATGGAGCTGACATGTTAGTAACACTCAATATTTTATAATTCACTGTATTCACGCATTTTTTATGTCATGCTTATAAGGCATTTAATGTTAACAGGGGAGGACTCTTTCTTAAAATCCAACCATGTAAAGCAACCCAAGCAGCCCGATTTACTCCAGAAATGAAGGAGGGATATAATAGAATATATGTTGGAAGTTTGTCATGGGAAATAACAGAGGAAGAACTAAGGAAATTCTTCTCAAATTGCAATATAAAGACCCTACGATTTGGTATGGACAAGGAAACGGGAGAATTTCGAGGGTATGCTCACGTGGATTTCAGTGATAGTCAGTCACTGAAGACGGCTCTTGCATTGGACCAAAGTGTTTTGTTTGGAAGGCCTGTCAGGATAAGTTGTGCGGTTCCTTTGAACAAAAAACCAGTTGCAGGTTCCAAACCAGTTGCAGGTTCTAAACCAGGTGCAGGTGAAAAATCCGTTGCAGTTGAAAAACCAGGTGCAGGTGAAAAATCAATTGCAGTTGAAAAACCAGGTGCAGGTGAAAAATCAGTTGCAGTTGAAAAATCAGGTGCTGGTGAAAAATCATTTGCAGGTGAGCAACCAGGTGCAGCAGGAAAACCAACTGTTGAGCAACCAAGTTCTGTTGCAAGTGGCAAGAGGAAGAATAGGATGTGCTACGGGTGTCGTCAAAAAGGACATAATCTCTCAGAATGCCCAAACCCACAAACAGTTGCTTCTACTGCACTTTGAAGCATGCAAGAAAACTCAATGTCATTGTTAATTTGATATCGTTCCGTCATGAAGACGGCTTGATTGTAGTTTAATTTTGAAAAAACAAAATAGGGCAGTATCTGTGGTGGACACTTTCCATATTGTTGTCATTTTTTCCCCTTTCAGTCTTTGATATAAGCAAGAAAAAATGTAGGGTACAAATAAATTCTCTAGTTTGAAGTTTATTGATTTATTCACAAATGGTTAGCCAATTTTTATGTGAATTAATAGTAAACCTACCAAGCTTTGATTTTGTTGTACCTTAGCTTGGTGGTATTCCTAAAGGCTTATTTGTGGATTATTTCCATCTTTTCTGTTCATAGCTGGACATTTTCTTTATTGGTTTCTCAAACAAACCACAAAGAACTGTAAGCAAATAGTATTTGGTTATTGTGAATTATTTTCCATTTTCTGCACCTAGTCAACTTGCAACTGAGTTATTTGTTTGTGGCAACCTGTGAGAGCTACTCATGGATTGTCAAAGCCACACCACTCCACAGTTTTTTTTGGCTGAAGTTGCCGACCCTTACCTCTAAGAAACACACACACACACACTTTTGTGTTGTTTGAAAGTATACTTCTGGACTCACGTGTTTTTAGAAATGTAGGGTGGGCAAAGTTCTTCTTCTTATGTGAGAGTCATTACTCAGAATCATGGGTTGCTTGCTAACTGAAAATGAAATCCAAGGAATGGGTGATCTCAAGCTCAAAGTTTCATGATGAGGGATGGGCTCTTGAGTCATCGCTTTTATGTACTCTACAGTAGGGAGGGGGAAGTAATTTAGCAATATTATTCCCTCACTTTTGACTGGTTGATCAAATGTGAACAATCCACCAATTATTGGCTAATCCATACTTAAAAAGTTGTCATGTATATTAACCCATAATTAAGACATAAGCACCCTGATATAAAAAGTCATCCACAAAATTTCTCCAATATGAAAACCAGGGCATTCCATGTGTATTTGTGTGATACACATTCTATGTGTATTTGTGTGATAGACGTTTTTTACGAGCATGCACATTGAATTATCACTCTCTTCAATTAAAACTCAAAAGAGTTTTGTAAACGAGTGTCTTCGGGACACTATTTAAGCATTCTAAATTAAGTAATTATTCTTTAAAAATGTTAAAGTTTTCAATTTTCAATGCACTGATTACACAAATTTTCATAAAAAATTATTTAAGATCCTTAACTAGTGTCCGGGATACTCGTTAACATTTCCCAAACATAAATCATGCAGGAAGAGTGGTACGCATTTTTTGTCTTTTTCTTGTAGACAGTTTGACACTAGCTTTTGTTTCTAGATAGTTTTATATAAAGTAGTACCTATAATTGAACAAGTTGACAAATTTCCTTATCTTTACCATTATTTTCTTGATATGACAATTCGTTTGGTCTCATAAAAAACCAAAGAAAAGAATGGAAAGAATCGAATGGTTGAAGAATGCCCTTTGACCCCTTTTGATATACTAATAAGCCGTAATCAATTTTTTTTTAAACCAAATGTATTCTCCACGCACATTTGTCAAAACTAATTCCCTTGAGGTAACTTAGATCCATTTAAAGGGTTGACATCTCTCAACAAATGTTTTTTCATACGCACCAACTAGAAATCAAACCCTAGATCAAATGATTAAGGGATGCAAGTATTTACGCTTGTGTCACGTTATGTTGGTGGAGTATCATAATACTTTTTTGTGCACGTCATTCTCAACTCTACAGTTTAATTTTTGAACTCATTTTACTAGGTTCCGCATATTCAGCTTGTTTGCTAGGAAACTTGTCTCCATTTGTTTGTTTCCCTTGTTTTATTGTAGAATGATGGTTTCAACTTTCAAGGGATGGACTACTTTTGACTCTGTTATATATGAATGAATAGAATGAGAATTTTGTCTTCAGCATACTTTGGTCCGTGAGCAGGAAGGTAATGTAATTGATAACGATCAAATAATATTTGACCATAAACTTGCAAGTAGCTGCCTCGTGAATATCTCAGGTGTATGGTAATAATAGTAGAATAAGTTAAACAAACAAGAGACATGTTCCCTTTGTTAAATTGAGAAGTTTGACTTGTTGCCTTCAAAATCTATGCAATGCCAACCCACTTGTTGCTACATATCAAATACAGACAAACCTACCCCCCACAATTCACTTTTAAATGCCAATTATCTACCACATCTTCCCAAATGTAATAATACCTTAGAGTTCACTACTTGTTTACCTTCACAAAAATAGGAACCAAATCTTTAGTAGTAAGGAAAGATCAACTTTCCATGGAAAGGAAAACATTAGAGAGTGAAGCAAGTCATGACAACTCCAAATTCAGGACTGAGGCTGAGGTTAAAGTTCCAGTAATTTACTACCTTTCTAGAAATGGCCAGCTTGAGCATCCACATCTCATGTATGTTTCAATCTCTTCTTCACATGGAACACTATGTCTTCAAGGTAAATGCTACTAATCAACTCAATTTGATTTAGTTTCACTCTTTTTTGTCTCTCAAACTCAAATTGTTACTCTATTTTTCTGATCAGATGTGATAAATAGATTGAGTTTTCTCCGAGGACAAGGAATTGCCAACATGTATTCTTGGTCTACAAAAAGGTAGTATATGCAATAATTGGTCATACATAATGTTTTTCATCTACTAATGTTTTTTTAAACAGGGCTGATGATGTGATCCTTCCTTTCATTCAGGAGTTACAGGAATGGATTTGTATGGCAAGATTTATCCGAGAATGATTTAATTTTCCCTAGTAGCAGCCATGAGTATGTCCTCAAAGGAACACAACTCATAGAAGAACCTTCAAACTTTAGATCCTATGAAACAATATTATCAATGCCAAGCTCCAAAAGTTCCAATGAAACAAACAATTCTAGTAGCATGGATGCAGACTCCCCTTCTTCCACCACGAAGGGCTCGCAGCGTGATTACAAGCTTTACAAGGCAAAGACATACAGGGAATTTGCTGAGAAAACGACTAATGCTTCGACTCAGACAGAGGAGAAGGGTAGGCAAAGGATGGATATTGAGACAGGTGAAGGGTTTGCAGGAAATGCTGCAAGGAAGTTTGATAAGAATGGAGGGTCTTTGTCATTTTCCCGTTCTAGTTTTGGATCATTAGAAGGGTGTTTGGAATCAGCAGATATCAGAAACCAAAAGATTGAGAATGAACGTCCAAGTGGGAGGATGAGAGCAACACAAGTTCTGATGCAGTTGGTCAGCTGTAGAAGTCCTAGAGAAGAACTGTGAGTCAGTCACTGAAATTTGTTTCACTGTGCAGTTTTTAGTTGAGTTGGTGATGGAACATAATTTGAGAATGATTTGTGGCTTTGTACTACATGTATTCGACTCTACTTAGTGGAGATAATATTTGGTTATAGTAGTTGTTGGAACGTGGTGAGTTGAATCGTTAATGTTAGATGACGGGTCTTGCCCTCATCCGTAAGGTTATTTAATTGTTGCTCAATTAGACGGATGAATACAAACTGAAAAACAATGAGGTAGAGATAGTATCCTCTAATCATAAGTTTTTTATTTCTGTGGAGGTTTCTCACTCGTGACCAATGTAATCATTCATGTCATGTTACACATCTAATTTATCTTTATGTGTACTGTAATGGTAGAATATAACTATACTATAATCTCGTATTTACTTGATCTTGTATTAGGGAATAATAGATTTACAACATTCTTCAAAGTCACTTTTACGGTATAATTAATTTGATTTGGACTAATCATAAATTTGTTCGATTGAAATTTAAATGTTTAAAAGTCACTTTTACGGTATATTTTTTTGAATTTAATCGGTATATTATATTAATTTACAATTTTTATTACGTTTATATCTAATAAGGTATTGTCATATCAATTAATAAATATGAAAATATATGAGTTGTCTTTCATTAATTGATCTGACAACGCATCATTTGATAATGTGTATTAACTGATCATATTAATTAAACTTTGTTTTCTTTTATTAAAAGAGCTTAAATGTATTTTTGACCTCTTAATTTTTAAAAAGTTGTGATTTTGACCTCTAACAAAAAAAATTACAATTTTGCTCCTAACTTTACAAAATGTTGCAAAGTTGCTGAGATGATGTCTCGTGCCCCAAAACAGGGGGCCAAAACCGCAACTTTTTGTAAAAATAAAGGGTTAAAATAACATATTTTCCTAAAGATAAAGAGTGAAAATAGCATATTTTCTTTATGACAGAAGGTCAAGAGAGCATATTTCCTTAAAAATAGAGGGCAAAATTGTTATTTTTTTTGTTAAGGGGCCAAAATTTCAACTTTTTAAAAGTTAAGGGGTCAAAAATATATTTAAGCATTTTAGAAAAACGTACCATTTACTTGAAGCTTACACGATAAACTTCAAATTTAAATTCCATCAAAAAATAAACTTCAAATTTAAAGTATAAATTTTTGTGTAATGTAAACTTAAAAAAAAAAGAGAAAGAGGAATCTAAACTTTAAATTTACTACACACATTTTTTTTTGTCAAACTATACACATATTTTTAGGTTAAATTACACCAGACGTTTTTTAAGTTATTTAAATGTATTAAATTGGTCATTTAAGTTTTTTTTGTATCATTTAAGTTTTTTAAGTTAATTAATTGTAACAAGTTGATCCTTTGAGTTTTTTCCGTACAAATTAGATCATTTAAGTTATTTAACCGTAACAATTTGGGAGATTTCAGATGTTAAAATGTAAGTTATTCGAGATCTAAAAGTTACAATTAAATAACTTAAAGAACCTGGGTGTTACGAAAAATAGTTAAAAACGTAAGTGGTACGAAAAAAAGTTAAAAATCAAAATGTTATAATTCGATAGCTTCAAGGACATTCGGTCTAATTTAGCCCATTTTTTAACAATTATCAAGTGAAGGACTTTAGTTAGTTAAGAAAAAATCGGTATTTTCGTCACATCGTGCACTACCACCTGCACGTGTTTGATTAACCATTTTCATAAATAGTTTGAATAAATTGGGCACAATGTGTGGTCCAAGCCTCAAAGTAGAGATGTCAAAACGGGCTAGCCCGTATGGGTCGGCCCGCTAAGCCCGATTGAATGTAGGGTTTGAGCTTTAAATATTGAGTTCAAATTTTTATAGGACTTTTTAGCTCGACCCTAAAAAGTCCGGTACTCGTTTGGGCCAGCCCGTATGAGCCGCAGGATATTTTAAATAATTCTTTACTTAGTTGATTATTAAATTAAAAATTAAAAGTGAAAATTCAACGAATTAACACACAAATATAAAAGTAATAAAAAATTATATTTACTCGTTTCGTTACTTATAACTTTAAAGATCGAATATATAAATATATATAACCATAACATACGTAATTTATTTAAAATTGCTTTCCTCGCCGTTTTAGTTTGCGACGTTTGTACGAAAATGTTTACAATTTTTTTTTTGCTAGGAATTATTTAAACATATTAAAAATATTATTTATAAGAAATTTTATAGGAAAATTTTTTAGTGTTTTTTTATTAAAAATAAGTAATTTTTAACACGGGCCGGCCCGTTTAGCCCGCGGCATGTGTAGGACCGGGCTCGGGTAGTACTTTTCAAGCCCGTATTACAACCAGACTTTTTGGCCCGGCCCGATATAGCCCGAAGCCCGTTAGGGCCGGCCCTAAACGGGCCGGGTAGCCAGTTTTGACACCTCTACCTCCAAGGCAACACTGACTCTCAAAGTAGGCTACAGCAGCCCCCAGAGTAAAAATAAAATAAAATAACAATTATAACTAGCGGACAGACGAACACTCATGTGCCTCTCTTTCTGTTCTTTTTATTGCGCAAATGCGTGTAGGTTATCACAAATATTTTATAGAAATTTTGCGTGTAAATTACAAACAATCTTTTATATAGAATTTTTGATATTGATAAAAATTATGGGTCTTGTTAACGAGTGTCCCCGTGACACTCTTTAAGCATTCTAAATTAAGTAATTATTCTTTAAAAATGTCAAAGTTTTCAATTTCCAATGCATTTTATTACACAAACTTTCATAAAAAGTTACTATTTAAAGTCTTTAACTAGTGCCCCGAGGTCACTTGTTAACATTTCTAAAAAATTATAAGTATAGATATTTGTGACTTTCAATTGTAACAAACTCAACAAATCATATTTATTTTTTTCAATGACAACAATAATATAACAAAAATTCATATCTTTTTAATAACACGAACAATATAACATTATTATATCCTAGAAAAAAATATAACATCTATACTATATATAAAGATAATAGAGGAGTTTAGGGGAATTTTGGACTGACTTTTTTTTTGTTATTTCAATTATACCCTTAAATAAATTTTTCAATAATAATGTTATATTGTTGGTGTTATTAAAAAACATAAGATTTTTTGTTATAATTGTTATATTATTGTTGTCGTTGAAAAATATAAATATGTTTTATTGAGTTTGTTACATTTGAAAGTTATATATATTTATACTTATAATTTTAATCTATATGAAAAAATTTATATAAAATATTGTTGATAATCTACACGCGTTAGCGCAATAAAAAGAGCGGAAAACGGACACGTGAGTGCCCATCTTTCCGTTAGTTATTATAAAAAAAAATGTGTTTAAGGATATAATTGGAATAACAAAAAAGTCAGCCCAAAATCTTTTCAAAATCCCCATATTCTTTTTATATATAGTATAAATTAAGTAACGTCAAAACACACTAACGCGCTACTCGTTCCGCTTTCGTTGATAAAAAATAATAAAACGACCAAAAATATAATTAAATGAAGGATAGAATTAGAAAACAATGTGTTTACATCAAAACACAATAATGTTTTATATAAGGTCAATATAATGTTTTTTGTTATAATGTTTAATATTGTTTATATTTTTGTCGGTTGTTTTTCTATTGTCATGAATTGTTTCTATTTTAATCAGATTTAGCTAATTTATAATAGATCATTTAAATATTATCATAAAAATAATAAAATAGTTTTTTTGAGGGAAAAATGATAAAATAATTCTTTCACAAAAAAAAAATAATTTAAATGAAGAGTGAAAATGAAAGAAAAAATTCAACTCAAAAATATTTATCCCTTTATATATTGTTATAGATTAAAATTAATTAGTAGTTTAAGATTTTTAATGCAAATCAATTGACTAAAACGTTCATTCTTTCTCACAATTTTTGTCACTATTTCAAAAAGTTCATTCACTCAAATTAAAAAGAATCTTATTCTCAGCGTGAATTGTTTTTAATAGATGATTTGTAAATACATTTTTTAGTGTCATTTGAACCTTGAAGTCTGCATTCACATTAACTAAACTTACTTACACTTTTGTTATTAACGAAAAGAAAATAAATTAAAGAAAATAATGATGAGTTTATCCATATCACTTAAACTATATTGTTTCGAAACCAAAAAAAAAAACTATATTGTTTCACCTTAACCATATTGGATTCATTGTCAAAAGTAAAATAATAAATAATTAAAGGTAGTATAAGTAAAATATAAATAACGATATCAAAAGTAAACAATATTCTAACTAAAAAAAGTAAACAATATTTAAAAGTTGATTTGGTACGTGTAAAAACACTACAAAACCGCACTTAAAAGTAAACAACCAAAGTACTACTCCGTCTCAAAATATAAGCAAAAATTGGTCAACAAAAGTTAATGTATTTGGTTCAAAATTTGTACCAAATACATCAATTTATGTTGACTCATTTTTGCTTATATTTTGGGACGGAGAGAGTATTTACTTAGTAGAGAATTTAATTGAAATGCATTGATAGTGCAAATATTTTTACACTATCTATCAAACATAGTTACTTTTGCAACAAAAAAAAATACATAATTACTTTGATTTTAATTATTCATACCTTAAAAGTCATACATATTATTATTCTTAAAAAAAGTCATACATATTATTAATTGTATATAAAGTTTCCATTCGTGACATTTCTAAAATTTGTCTGCTACATCCGAGATTTTTTTTTTGAACAAGATAAAGAAAGAAAACTCTACTACATACGAGATTTGGTTGGATCAATATCTAAAAAACAATCAATGATAACTTTTGAGACAATTAAAATTTTGCAAAGAAAAGAAAGTATTGACACAAAAAATAAAGCAATAGAGAGAAAGTAAAAACTTAATGTGAGTATGGAAGATAAAGTTGCCACAAAAGTTATCAAAAAATAATTGTACAAATATCATTTCTCAACAAAAAAAACATTACACCGATTGTGAGTACAAAATATACAGTTGATTGCAATTGTTTTTTTTTTTTTTTGCTAATAGTCATTTTAGTTTCCATTTTAAAGTAACATAATATTGTTAACTATGTTAGTCAAAATATTTATTTACATTAAAATATTTCATTAATATTGTCATAAATATTTCATTAATATTGTCATATTAGTCTTTCAATATATCTGCTTATTATTATATCAATCTCTATAAATACTTCCTTACTACTCCTTCCGTCCCTTTTTATAAGACTACTTTACAAAAAAGTTTTGTCCCTAAATATAAGATTATCTACAAATTTCTAAATGCATTTATTACTCTTTTTTCACATACACCCCTCATTAATATTATCAATATACTTTAAAATATAAAAAGTTAACATTAAATATCTTTATACAAAAAGTAATTTGGTAATACTAACATACATTTATGACAAATTTATTACCTCAAACACTTTTCTTAATACCCGTGATTTTTGTAAACTATTTCTATAAAAAGGGTTAATGTGAACATTGATATATTATTTTAACGTCACAGACAAAAGACTTACGGATCAAAATGATTATTACCATTATTATTTTTATTTAAAGTAATATTTTCAGCTGTCCTCCAGGTACGACGGAAAGTGGTGTCGTTGAAAGAACATTGCCTTAGTCAGTAATATTGTTATTCTTTCAATTCATCATTCTCTTCTCTTCACCAACACACATATTTCACTCATTTTTTCTTACATCCATATTCCATATACATGCTTTTTTTTTTTATTACTTCCCTAATCTTTTTCATATTATTATTCACGCTATGAATTTCCACACACACATGATATGATATCACTTTTAATTACTTCCCTAAACTTTTGATTAATAGGTTATCTTCCTTGAACAACCCTGTTTGGTATTTCACTATTTCTTATTGGTGTTGTGAAAAAATAAAACTTTGAATAGTTTTGTTAATGGGTTCCATCAGAGGAGTGAAGAAGAGAAAGAAAAGTGACAACAATAAAGATGTCATTGCAACAACCCCATTTCCATTGTATTCTCAACTTCATCACCCTTCTGATTGGTGGTATCATTTCTCCAAAAGAATCACAGGTATATCATTTTTTTATACAAAGTTTTTATTTTTATTTTTATTTTTTTTGGTACTGTTTGTTGTTATTATCTTTTGTTTTTTACTACTTGACATTTCATATTCATGTTGCTGTTATTTTTATAAATCTTGCTTTGTTACTCCATTATGAATGTAATCTCGTATATTTGTCCTAAATGTGTATCTATTGTTTAGGTTATTTATTTTTTGTTAAGAAATTTTGTAGATTTTGATTGTAATTTTGTTCAACTACTCATATTTTGGTTCACGTGTATCTCTTTTATTTAATTCATTTTTCCAAATTTTTACAGTGTCGTGTGCGTTCATAGGCAATTACTCAATGTGCTTTACATAACATTTTGGGTATTTTGTGCTTTGTTTTGATATGATTTGTGCAAAAAATTTCCCTTGTTATGCATATATGTTATGTAGCTACGCGTTTTAACTTTCATTTTCGATGTTTCAATCTCATCTGTAATGATATTTCATCGCATGATCAGGCGTTTTTGGTTTTTTTCCAATTTCTGCTTTCGGGGTCACATAGTTTACAATCTCATTTTTTTTTTGCTTACAATTGACAACTACTAAATACATGAGGAGTAGGATTTCTGAAGTGAAGTTTCTTGGTTTATAATTTACAAGTTGTGGTCGACATGAATGGGATATTTCTGTCCAAATTATTGAATTGATTGAAAATAGAAGTGTATAGACTTTGTTAAAGCTTATTAGGATATTTTGTTGAAGTCAATGTCTTTCTATCTAAAATGATAAATGGGAGTATATGTTAGAATGATAATACTCAAATACAATTAAAATTAAAATGCATTCTTATGAGTTGAAAACTTTATACTCTGGTTTACAACTGAACATGTTTTGAAAGAAGAATAAAATCAGGAATGCATAGTTATGAACCCTTTTATAAATATATCAGTTAAACCCCTCGACCATTTCATTACTATGCTGATTTCTCAATCAAAATTCTTTCATAAACGAGCTGCTAGGTGTTCATTTTCAGTGATGTTTATGCTTTTGTATCTTTAAGTAGTTTGCAGAATTAACAAATGATTTTACTAACATGTCATTCTAAGAAACTGAGTTTCAAATTCTTTCATACAAAGAATTTGAAATTCATTTTTAATTTGATTATATCTGCAGCATAGTATAGAGAAGATCATGTCTGTCATTTTTTTTTAACATCAAACAATCATTTTAGTGATAAGGCGATTGAAAGTACAAGTGGTACTAAACCCACCAATGTCTGTCATTGCTAACATGTGGCTTGCGGGCTTCCTTCATAAGATGCTATGCGATGTAATATACTTACTCAATATGTTTTTTATTGTAAAATCTTACTGTCGGTCTGACTTGCTCGTGCTTTAATTTTGCTAATTTTAGGACCTTTAGCTAGATCTAAAGATATCGAGAAATTCGAATCAGTTTTCAAGATCTCAAGAAAGACATTCAACTATATATGTTCTCTTGTGGAAAAAGATATGCTGGCCAGATCCTCTGGTTGTGTTGATTTAAATGGCAAACGTTTATCTTCGAACGACCAAGTGGCCATTGCTCTTAGAAGGCTTAGCTCTGGTGACTCGTTGACAACCATCGGCGACTCATTTCGGGTAAACCTGTCAACTGTTTCCCAGATAACATGGCGGTTTGTGGAAGCAATGGAAGGGAGAGGTCTCTGCCACCTTAGCTGGCCTTCAACTGAAATGGAAATGGAAGAGATAAAGTCCAAGTTTGAGAAAATTCGGGGCCTTACTAACTGCTGTGGTGCAGTTGACAGCACACACATATTGATGACTTTTCCCACTGTAGACCCTGAGAGTAGTGTATGGCTTGATTGCGAGAAGAAATGCAGCATGGTTTTGCAAGCCATTGTGGATCCGGATTTGAGATTCCGTGACATAGTTACTGGATGGCCTGGAAGTGTGAGTGATGACCATGTTCTTCGAAGCTCGGCTTTTTTCAATCTTACTGAAGAAGGGAAGAAGTTAAACGGAGGTAAGAAAATACTTCCGGGCGAAACAGTGTTGAGGGAATATATAGTTGGCGATACAGGGTTCCCCCTTTTGCCATGGCTTCTTACTCCTTATGAAGGTGAAGGCCTCTCTAATGTTCAGGTTGATTTTAACAAAAGGGTTGCTGCGACCCAAATGGTAGCGAAGAGAGCATTGGCAAGGCTGAAGGAGATGTGGAAGATAATCGGAGGAGTGATGCGGAAGCCTGATAAGCACAAGTTACCAAGAATTATTCTTGTTTGCTGCATACTACATAATATAGTGATCCATCTGGAGGATGAAGTGCTGGATGATATGCCCTTGTGCCTCAAGCACGATTCAGAATATCAAGACCAAACTTGTGAATTTGTTGACAATACTGCCTACGCTATGAGAGAGAAGCTTTCTCTCTACTTGTCAGGCAAACTGTCAACCTGAAAGATAATTCCTTCTGATTGTTACAATTTAATTGGAGTAATGTTAAAATGGATTTTTACTCCCATCTTCATGTTGGTCACAACTAACTTTGATAGAAATACATAAAAAAAAATTTGTTGAGTTCAATGCATGTAGCCAATGCTGGTAGAAAAGAGATTAGGTTTGTGCTATTATTGCTATTGATCCATTTTTCGCTTATAGGCAAATGTTAGTAAGTTAGTGTTTATGTTAGTTTCAAAGTTTGAATTCAATCCTCCTTTTTGAGCTATCTATGTGGAACGCTATTGCTGCATCTGGTCTGACTCAATATTAGCTCAACTCAAGGAGCAGGACACAAATTCAGCTTCTAGTTTATAATTTATTTGCTTGTTAGTTAGTTAGTTATGAATTCGATTACTCTTTATCCGTTGGTGACTTTGAACACTAGTTTGAGGAGTTAAATTTAGGGTCATGCTTTATTAAAAAGAATAAACTTATAATGCTGCTACTTAAAATAGGATATGAAAAATATATATATAGACTACGAGGATAAGCTTATTTACTAAACATCTATATTCTGGTCAAATAAATTTATAAACTAGTCAAATAAAGTATAAGCTTGCTAAAAGTCTTGCCAAACAAAGTCAATATAGACAATATGCATAGACGAAGTGGAAACAAATTATATAACAAAAATAAGTTCATATGATTATCTATAATAAAAGTTACTACTGTGCACATATTATTTTAGATTATCTTTGAGCATCCGTTGGACATGTATTTTAACTTGAAAATTGCTCTTCTCACGAAGAGAAATGCTCCCTCCCATACGAAGTACATAAAATGCTCCTACGTGACTTAAATCACGCTCGATAGTTTCATCGTGACTTAAGTCACATTGAGTCAGCGTGAGTTAAGTCACGCTCGGTATATACCAACGTGACTTAACTCACGTTGCGCTCTGTTATAGAAACAGAAAGGCAGAAACACAGAACCAGTGCGTTTTTCTTCATTCAAGTTGCGATTTTGCTCCCTTAAAGTGCGATTTTCTTCATTCTTGCGCCAATCAACGTCAATTTCTACCCTAAAATCAAGTAAGTGTTTATTATCCTATTGCATTGGTTTTTTATGGTTTAAATTTTGGAGAAATTTCACAATTTTAGGATTTTAGGGTTTGATTTGCATGTTAGTTTTCAGGATTGTTAATGATGAATTAAGTTAAAAATTGTTGTTTAGATGTTGATTATAGTAGGTTTGACTCAAATGTGGTAGGTTAGAGTTAGGTTAGAGTTAGGAATTGTTAGATTTTATGTTGAACTCTAGGTGTTGGATAAAATGTTTCAATGAAAATTTGTTTGAGTTTTGCATTGTTAATGATGAAATTAGTTAGAAATTGGATTGTTAATGCTGATTATAGTGAGTTTGAGTGCAATCTGGTAGGTTAGAGATTGAAATGACACTGCCAAAATTGAACTGTTGTTGTTGATTATTTATAAATGATTGGTTGAAATGTCCCTATGAAAATCATTGATTTTTGCTTTTATAAATGTTGTGTAGATATGTCTGAGAGACTAAAGAGATTGAGAGCAGACAGATTGAGAGCAGGCAGGAAGACCATGACTAAGAGTGCACGGGCCGAAAAGGCGGCTGCGCACCCTGCTCCTCGAAGGAGACAGGGCGTTAGGAGACAGGATGTGGGGACATCGTCCCAGGTGGGTACGTCCTAGATAGTGGACCCCACGCAACATCAGCAGCAACATGAGGAGTATCAACCTCAGTACGAGCAGGCTCAAGCCAGTTTCACCTGATGGACGTTTGGTTGAACCCACGCCCTTATAACCTTCTGGTTCTCGGATCGAAACTGGCATTTAGTGACGGAGGGAGTATATCATTAATTAATGAGGTATTTCAAAATACCTCTCTATAGGGTGAAGTTCTCCTCTTGGAAATGGTTCCAGGCTAAGAGTTTTATGTGCCTTTGCTCCCTATACGAGTGGGAGGTGCAACCTGTCCTGTGCTGGTATCGGTAGGTTGTGTGGTGTTGTGGGTGCTGGGCGGTGTGTTTGTGTGGGGGTGTTTTTGGCTGGTGGCCCCTGCTCGGCGGTTGCTTGGCGGCTTGCTTCCTTGCTGGAGGGGCTGGTGTTGTTTTCTTTGGGGGCCGATTTTGTGGGGCTCTGGTTGTTAGCTGTGATCCTTTTGTTCTCGTTTTTTTTTTGCTAGCAACTTTTTTCTTGTGTTTCTGTGTTTTTTCTCCTATCTCCCGTGCACCTCTGGTGCGGGTTTTCGTTGTTTGTAATTCTCTCATGTTTTTGTACTTGTGGGCTAATCCCCATGTTTTATCCTTTTATGATATATATTTTTGCCATTCAAAAAAAAAAAAGTACGAGCAGGCTCAACAATAGGAGAGTGAGGCCCATCAGCAGGCTCAAGAGGAGGCCGTGCCGGAGAGTTTTCCCGGGGGCCCTACTAACTTGACGCTTCTACCGAATTTCGGTAGACATGTGGCATGCAGGCTTTAGAGCAACGCCACAGTAAGTATAATTGTTTAATTTTATTTAACTATGTAAAGCCTCAATCCCCGAGAACATAAATATAAAGATAAATCACGCATTTATCCTACATTAGAACTTTACTAATTCAACATACGTCTCATATCAAATATTTATGATAAAAATTTCATCAATTAAATCACATCGCAGTGGAATAAAACATAATTATCATCAAAGCAATTGTCATGTCTCGGTCATAACATATAAAACAACATATCATCTCAACATGTGTCATGACCTATGTGTAGTATTTTGATCATAACTCAATTTCTAAAATCAAAATTAAGTCCAACCAACGGCAATTGAAATCTAACATCCATATCTACAACTTTCATCTTTACACCGAAACCCAGTTCAAAACAGAAACTAGTGAAAAAAGGGACAGAACAGCAACTGTTGTTGTCAGTCGAAAAATGTGTCATGATCTATGTCTAGTATTTTGATCATAACTCAGGTTCTATGAATCTAAATGAAATCCAACTAACGGTATTTGAAAGCTAACATCCATATCTCAAACTTTTATGTTTAAACCGAAACCCAGTTCAAAACAGAAACTAGTGAAAAAAAGGACGTAACAGAAAAAGTTGTTGCTGTCAGTGGTTGCTACGGCTACGGGAATCACTTAAAACTCGCCCAAAAATCCCATTTTTGATTCTCATCAACCCAAAATCAATTTACAGATATTAACCATGATCAATACACTCAAATTGAACAATGCTTACACAACAAAACATCAATTGATATGAATTTCACAAGATTTTCGTTTAATTTTCAAAGTTCGTCTCAAAAACCCATTTTTTCCCCAAAACAACTTAAAATCCCAAATAGATTTGTACAACAACAATTCCAACTTTCTAATCACATCAACATGTTCATAAGCACATAATTAACAACATAAATCAACTTAAAATCAATTATGTCAATAATTCATTCAAATTCACCAATTTAAGCAATTTTCACATAAACAACAACAACCATAATCCCAACTTAACCCAAACAATATAACCTCATAATTTCATAACCCAAATACATAATCATACTCATAATCAATTCAATTAATCATAAACAACACCAATTATCATGTTATTCATTAATTTCACCAAATTTCACAAAGTTCATAATTAACATAATCAAACATGAGTTTTGACGAAGTAAAAACATGAAATCAACAACTTAACACATATTCAATTCAGTCATCAACAAAGAGCACGAAAATTAACACAATTAATCATAATTCATAAAATTAAGCTATAATCTAAAAGCTCCCAAACATGCAATTGCTTCTTAAACTCATATGTTAATCATAATCTCCCATCTTACCTTAGTTTCCTCGCTATTCTTGTTATTCTTAATGCAATCCTCTCCTTCCTCTTTGATTCTATATCTTTCCTCTTCTCCAAGCCTCTTCTCTCTATCTCTCTTGCCCCTCAAAAGTTTTGTGAATAATGAATAACCTAATTCACTCACCACTAACTAGTGTATTTATGATAGGTTTCTAGGGTTTGTTACGATTTCAAATATATCTTTTAAAACAAAGTTTGTTACCTTTTAAAATAAAATAAGGTTTGTTACGATTAACTCACAATATTTTTCTCTACACTTTTACTTCACTTAAACCCCCTATTACTTATACACCACTATTTTCAAATACTCAAATTCTAAACTTTTAACATATTTCAAATATGCCATTAACTCTCAAATTACTAAAATACCCTTCAACTCCCAAAATTCAATAAATCACCAAAATAAACAATTAAACACACATAAACAATTAAATAAATAAATCCTAAAAATTGGGCTGT
This sequence comes from Medicago ruthenica, assembly GCA_018208015.1. Lineage (NCBI taxonomy): Eukaryota > Viridiplantae > Streptophyta > Magnoliopsida > Fabales > Fabaceae > Medicago > Medicago ruthenica. The sequence goes on from CM031371.1 coordinate 1,778,890, forward strand.
TACAAACTACGCGTCAATTGATATGTTTAATTTAATTTAATTTTATCATTTAATTTTTATGTTAAAATATTTTAATTACGCGTCAATTTTAACTACGCGTCAATTTAACTACGCATTAATTTAATTGCTTATTTAATTTTAATTTTACTATTTAATTGTTATGTTAAAATGTTTAATATTTATTTTAATTATTGTTTTTTTACGATTAAATTGTTATGTCTTTTTTAGTTATTCAAATGTTTATGTTTTGAACGGTTTGTTGTTCGTTTAATTTTTTGTATTTCAGTTTCGGAGGACGCATAAGGTGAACGTTGTCTCGCACGGGAAGAAGCTTGGGAAGCTGACAGTCCCGACACGGGCACAAGTATGATTCTGGCAGCGGGTGGCATCCGGTCTAGCACCATTCCTTCCGACTGAGTACAAGAACATCAGCTCTGCCCTTATCACCGCCTTGTCAGAGAGATGGCATGCGGAGACTAGCAGCTTCCATCTTCCCGTTGGGGAGATGACCGTCACACTGGATGATGTGGCGTGTCTTCTACACATCCCCATTGTTGGGAGGCTTATGGATGACGAGGATGTAGGATATGAGACAGGTATTGAGTTGCTGCAGAGCGAGCTAGGTATGACGGTGAAGGAGGCTGAGAATGAGACAAATATACAGTGGGGTGAGTATATTAGTATATCTAACATGAAGAGACAATATGACAAACTCTTTCATAGGTGCGATGAGTTGGAGCAACCTGGTGATGGGGAGGAGGAGGAACAGCAGGAGATGGTTAGGATGCAGTGCATTAAGGCATTTTTGTTGTTCTTGGTTGACGTCACCATTTTTGCCAACAAGAACAACATAATCGTTCATCTGTTGTGGTTGACTATGCTGCAGGACTTGGACACGGTGCACGAGTGGTCCTGGGGCGGGATAACACTTGTTTGGCTCTACTACCAGCTTTCTCTTGCTACGGACGCGGCCATTAGCGCTTGTGGCGGTTACATGACTCTACTTGAGGTAATGTTTTTTTTTCTTTTCTATAACATATTATAAATGACTTACGATATTATTGTGTCTCTTTATGCGTTTGTGATGCTGAAATATTTGTTTGTATGATACTTATGTTGATATTATTGTGTCTCTTTGTGTTTGTAGGGATGGCTTTTGGAGCACTTCAATAAGCTCTTTCCGATGATTCAAGCTCCGGACTACGATCGTGCTGACTCGTTCTGAGATAGTACGGATGTGTGCAGACCGTCCCCATATCTCCTACTGTGATTCAGGCTCTTCAGGCTCAGGCGGTAGTTGTGGCCTTTCAAGATTTTCTGCTCCATGTCATTCCACAAGCGCTTCGGGGTCGGCCGACGGCAGCAGCTAGGCAGTGGAGGTTTGAGCAGCGGTACATGCTTTGGTTCTACAGTGTATCATTATTTTGTTGCATTTTAGTTTAATTTTTGTTAGACAGCTGAAGATGTTGGCATTGAAGTGTCTTTTACTTAGCGTAAAAGTTTGCAAGTCTCTTTGAAAACTCAAAAGAATGAAGAGAACACAACATGTATTCTGCCGAATCAACTATGTAGGTTTTCACATCAAATTCCTTCGTATAGGATGAGTGACACATAAGGGAATGCATTTCTAAGATGTTGTTTTGTGCTTGATCATGCTCCTCTGTCAATTGAAACTTGTCGGTTGACAGAGCAGTATGATTAAGTTCAAAAGAATATATTGGGATGCATTCCTTTCTGTCACAACTCATCTTATATGAAGGGATTCAATGTGATAACCTATATAGTTAATTCGGTAGAATACGTGTGTTGTGTTCTCTTCATTCTATTGAGTTTTGAAAGAGACTTGCAAATTTTTACACTAAGTATAAGACACTTCAATGCCAACATTTTCAACAAACTTTCATGAATTTAATTTTAATCCAACATCATGATGATACAACATCCTTAGGGATAATGTAATGTAACATAATGTTTCGTTTATTTGAACGGAGATGAAATTATAACTAAATAAATTTGTCGTATTCTATTAATTTTGGAATTTATTACGCGTACTTGTGTATTTTTAGTTATGATTTATTTTTGATCATGAATGAATTGTTGTAATTATTGTTTCTAAAACATGATATGCTTTTAAAAAATAAACATAACATATTGTATGTTAGGGGTCTTCAAAAAATATTATCTTTGTGCAAAATTGATGAAAACATAACTTACCTAAAACAAACGTGACTTAAGTCATGTTGACGTTGTACCTATGTGAGTTAACTCACGTTGGTATATACCGAGCGTGACTTAACTCACATTGATATATAGCGAGCGTGAATTAACTCACGTTGGTATATACCGAACGTGATTTAAGTCACGTTAGAGGTATTTTGGTCAAATCACATGGGAATGAGCAAAAGTGTATAAGAGAAGAGCAATTTTCTTTTAACTCTTATCATAGTTTTGTTAATTTTCCATTGTAGGCCTTTTTTCTTTGTAAATCATACATACACAAATAGTGGTCCCGACTTTTATTTATTATAGAATTTAGAAATATTTGATATTTTTTAGGCTTAAATAGTTAATTAGTCCCTGTAAGTTCGCGTGTTTTTTGTTTTCGTCCCTGTATCTTTTTTTGTTGCGAAACAAACCTCGTAAGTTCTAAACTTTTTTACTTTCGTCCCTGCCGTCACCCTCTGTTACAAAAACGCACATGTGGCTAACAGAGGTTGACGTCACGACATGTGACATGGCGAAATTGGCTGATGTGTCCATCCATGTGACCAGTCACCAGGTTTAAGGGACGAAATCCAAAAACGAAAATTACCAAAGGGACTAAATCCAAAAGAAGGGTGGTAATCAAGAAAAATTCAAATTAAAAACCTATTTATCTTCCATCATCTTCCTCACTTCCAGCTTCTTCATCATCTTCAACATTATGTTCATATAAAACCCAGAAAAACTTGAACAAACAAGCCCAGAAAAAAAATTATTGAATCCTTCACCATAAAATTAGCATTGCATAGAACATAAAACCCAAATTATAGAAGAACTGAAATAAAAAAGAAAAGGATTGAGATGGTGAAAACGTACAAACACGTTAACTTCCTTCTCTTCTCCCATTTCCAGTTTCCAATTCCAATATGCAACACAACAACACTAACTCTTCCTATCTCATTTTCACCATCACAGAACCACCACCAATTGAATCCAAAATCAAATCTGAATCTGAATTCCTTCTCACGTTCTTCCTTTGGATTCTGAATCCGAATTCAAAGAGAAAAAAGGGTAGAAGAGGGTCAAAGAGAAAAAGGGTTGAATTTGGATCTCTCTATTCTCTCTCGATTTGTTCCTCCTTCCTTCTTCTTTTCTCTTTTTTTTTTAATTCATGATGATGAAAGAAAGCAAAAAATGGTTGAATTTGGTTTGGTATTGTTGTTGCTTCCGTGTTGTTGTTGCTGTTGTCGTTGATGTGTTGATGGTGATGAGAGAATTTGGAGAAATCCATTTTTTTAATTCATGATAAGGAAATTAAAAAGGGTTGAATCTGGATTCTTGAAGAATGAATGAATAAGAATGAGAATTAAGATGATGATTCTAGGTTGTTGTTGTTGTTGTTGAGGAACAATGAGACTTGATGATTGAAGAATGAATGAAACGAAGATGAAGAAGAAGCTAGAAGTGAGGAAGAAGATGGAAGAGAAATGGGTTTTTAATTTGAATTTTTCTTGATTACCGCCCTTTTTTTTATTTAGTCCCTCTGGTAATTTTCGTTTTTGGATTTCGTCCCTTAAACCTGGTGACTGGTCACATGGATGGACACATCAGCCAATTTCACCATGTCACAGGTTGCCACGTCAGCTTCTGTTAGCCACATGTGCGTTTTTGTAACAGAGGGTGACGGCAAGGACGAAAGTAAAAAAGTTTAGAACTTACGAGGTTTGTTTCTCAACAAAAAAAGATACAGGGACGAAAACAAAAAACACGCGAACTTACAGGGACGAATTAACTATTTAAGCCTATTTTTTATGTCAAATATTCATTCTTTATGTCAAATATTTGATATTTTTTAATTAATATTTCTTTATGTCTAATATATATAAGTAAAAGTTTTTTTAGAGAATATAAGAATAAAAGTGGAGTTGTAGTCTTGAATATAAGAAAAAAGATATTGCGAGAGTATTGCATAACACTAGATCAGGCCTGGTCTTGAGGGAATGCAAACAACTCAACCAAGCCGGACTTCAAAAATATATGGGCCTCAAAAAAAAATTATAGCCTAATATCCACACCCCATTCAAATAAAAAAAGATATGTTCTTTTTTTTTTCTTTATTCAGTATGCGTTTGGGTTTCTTCTTCTCACTCAATACCTCTTTTTTGCTTAATATTTTTTATTTTGTTTCATGTTTAGAAGTTCTTTTGATTTAGATTTTTTAATGAAGTTTAGCTACACGAATTTTGTTATACGTTGTTTAACGATTATTAGTAAATACTTTTTAAAATTTCAGTGTATAATTGCTAATTTTGTTGAATGTTGCAAATATATAGTTATAATATATGTTGAATGTTGAAAAATATAATTGTTAATTTTGTTATATGTTGAACGTTGAATGTTGACAAATTTTGGCATATGTTTATAATATGCTTCTTAAATTTCAGGTTCTACATTTTTTTCTCAGTCTTCCTCTATACCTCTTAAATTGCCTCCTAAGACTAAAAAGTTTTAAAAAAATTACGTTTTTATTTTACTAAAGATTTATTTTACTATAAGAGTCGTGTCTCCTATTTCATAGGAATTGCCCTACCCCACAAAAGAAAACTAAAGTATTTAAAAATCAAGGGCCGAAACAGCTGATAGGTCTATTTTCTCGGTATTTTCTATACCCCACACTTGGTTCCCCTACCCCACAAACATAGCGCAAACTTCATGTTATCCTTACTCTGTTTTTTACGGTAGTCTCTTTTAAATATATCTATTTGATTTTTTGAAATTTTCATCCTCCATTGCTGTTTTTTTAAATGTCGAGTAAATTGTATGAGTGGTTCAAAATAATAAAAAATTGAAAAACAGAATTTTGAATTTTCCAAACTTATATTCCAAAATAAGAAGATTATAACAATCAAGACATGTAAGAATATCTTAGTTGGTAGTTACAAAGATATATACATGGGATCAAAGTTTAAACTTTTCATTTGTCATTTATTCACATTTAAAATCTGTGAATTCAACCACAAAAAGTTTACAAGAGTATTAACAACGGAGACATCCATTTTTTAGTACTTAAATGGATATCACGTGTATACATCGCTCATTTATAATTTTTTAATAGTAGTACTTAACAAGTACTCAATCCCTCCAACTGAGCATCTCACATAAATTTATTAAATGGAACTCACTAATCAACTATCAATAACTTTATATCATTACATTTCAATTTTTCAATATAAAAAAGTGTGGGTCCCACTTAAAGATTGAGGGTCTTAAGCGAGACCTTAGGTCTTATAAGACGTTTTAAAAATTTCTCCCCAATAGGAGTACCTATTAGGTATCAGGTCTTAAAAGTTTAATACCCTCCCATTAAAGATGATCTAAGTGATGTTTGACTAGGGGGAGGAGAGAGAGAATGATGAGGATAAACAAATATAATTATGTTGAAGTAAAGTAGAGAGAGAATGTTGTTGATTGGTCTGTGTATTTTTTTTAAACTCAAGCTTGTTTATTTTGTGAAAATATTTGTTTCATTTTTAACAATGTGTTCATTTTAACAACATGTTAATTAAGAAGATGGTAAATTTTTGAAGTAAATAATGGTAATAAAGAGATGAGAAAATACTAGTGAGTTTGTTTAAAAAAAATATATATACTAGTAAGATGTGTTGTTTTTTAGAAAAATAATGAGAATAGTTTTTGTCATGTTCATTATTTTTGTTGGTAAAAAAAAGTTCATTGTTTATGGTAATGTAAGATTTTTTTTTTTTGAATAAATGTAAGATAAATGTTCTCATGACGTAAATTCGTATAAGATAAAATTAGAAATATTTTTATAGACTAAATCGCTAAATGGTTCGAAACATTTTTTATTTCGAGACATATATTATGAAAATATATAATTGAAAATTTTCGTCAAATTTTATTTTTTTTGAATCATTAGTTCCAAAAGACTCATACGTTCAAAAAATTGAAAATAGATAAAAAAATAATAATAATATGAGATTTGTTTTTTAAAATAGTGGTGGTCGAGAACAAAATGTGTGCGGGTAAAAAATATAATTTTAGTTTAGTTATGGGTAGAATGTTGGGGTAAGTGTACCAACTGATTAGGATATAATGAAATGAGTTAGAAACAGTTATGTACATTCATTTGCTGTCTGATGTTGTCTAAAAAAATTATCTTTAGTAGAAGAAACAGTTAACAAGCCTGAAAAAAAGAAGAAGATAATGATGGACAAACCATTCGGTTTGATGAATTATAGAGAGAATTTTACTCCATACCCCTCAAATTTAACCCGTACTTCACAAGTCCCGATAACACAAATTTGCCTTTTATACGTTTAAGAAATAAAATATCCTACACCACTAATCACTAATCAGTTGTATCCCGACAAACTTGACAAAAAAATTTTATTAGAAAAAATTTGTTTGAGTTGGGTTTCATGACTCACCGGATCAAACTTTACCTCAAAGGTCAACGAACGCTAACAAATATACTTATAAATCACCCACCAAAGAGGTTTCATGTTGACATTGGGAGTTAGACCCACGACATTGTAAAGTGAGTCAATTTTTTATCAACTGAGTCAACTTTAATTGACATGTCTCAACAAACTTTGCCGAAACACACAAAAAAATTGAAAATATATATTTTATTTATTAGAACCAGTAAAAGACCCGTGCGAAGGCACGAGTCACATAACATTGCGATAATTATATAAAAAAATAATTAGATTGTTAATATTGTAGAATGTTTGTAGATATTAAATGAAAATTATGAGTTATTGTAATGTTTCTATTAAATATTGTTCTCTTATATATACAAACATTTGTTAAATAGTTTATTCACACCAATTATTGATTTTTTGTGTTTATATATGCGGAAAAAAAATTATGTAGATATATGAGAAAGTTAATATGACAAAATTTTGAAAACTCATGACTATTTTCAAAATCAAAATCAATGTAGTGCTTCTATTAAATAAATTTTTACTTTATATGCAAAACATTGTTCAATACTTGCACCGCACCCGTTGCAGATTTTATGTACTTATTTATGCATAAACAACTTTTTATATACATATATGAGAAAGTTGATTTGATAAAATTTTGAAAACTCAGCTCGTGACTATTTTCAAAATATCAATATTAATGCAGTGTTTCTATTAATTAAATTTTTCTTTTATATGCAAAACATCGTTCAATGTTTGCATCGCTCCCATTGTAGAGTTTAAATATTTATATCTGCAAATACAAATTTGTATATACATATATGAGAAAGTCGATATGATAAAATTTTGAAAACTCATGACTATTTTCAAAATATCAACATTAATGTAGTGTGTCTATTAAATAAATTTTTATTTTATATTTAAAACCCTGTTAAATATTTAAGTCGCACTTGTCGAGGGTTTTACATGCTTATATATCAGAATAAAAAATTTATGTACCGATATGTGAATGTCTATATGATAAAATTTTGAAAATTCGTGACCATTTTCAAAATATCAACATTAATGGAGTGTTTCAATTAATTAAATTTTAATTTTATATGCAAAACATCGTTCAATGTTTGCACTGATCTCGTTGTAGATTTTAAATGTTTATATTTGCAGAAACAAATTTTATATACATATATGATAAAGTCGATATGATAAAATATTGAAACTCATGATTACTTTCAATATATAAACATCAATGTAGTGTTTCTATTAAATAAATTTTTATTTTATATACAAAACATCATTCAATGTTTGCTGGACGATTATAAAATTAAGGAGATCATGAGTTTTAATAAGAACGATTAAGTCCTTAAAAGAAAAACTATTATGAAATTTTTCTGGAATTCAATTTTTATATATTGTTAGTAGATATGACCATTATCCGTAATTATTATTTTTAAAACAAATAAACTAGTTTCATAGTTATCCATGGAAATTGGTTACACTTATGATGACCATTATCCGTAATTAATTTTTTAAAAAACAAATAAATTAAATTTTGCAAAATGACCTTTATGCACGTACGATTATCGAGATCATGAGTTTTAATAAGAAATATTATGAAATTTTGTTGGACTTCAATTTATTTATATATATTGTCAGTTGATAGATTTATTTATGCCATAATACATAGTTTTTTTTTTCTATATTTAAAGGAATTGGATAATAAGAAGAAGATAGCAGCAACTATCAATTATTTGAAGAACCGTTCTGCTGCTAGGGAAGAGCCATTTACTGAGGTGGTACCTAAGATTAAGAAAAAGAAAATGCAGAAGGGTTTTTAGGTTCATAATACCCGCTCTAAGGGTAGGTTACCAGATTGATTTGTGGTTGGTTCGTTTCTTGTATTGTTATTTTTCTTTGGTTTGTTTTTGTTGTTCTTGTTTTGTTGTTCTTATTTTCTATTCTTTCTTGCTTGAGAAGGTTTTGGTTTATGTCCCCCTTCTCTTTTTGTTTATGTTTCTTTTCATCTATATATATCTAGGGTGCTGCAGTTGGCTCATCATCTGCATCTCATTTGCTTAAAAAAAGAATAATAAGAAGAATAAAGAGTAAACAAATTGATTTTTATAATTTGCAAAAAAACCATTAAACACATAAAATTAAGGCGATCATGAGTTTAAGAAATGACAATTTTGAGAATTTGATGGAGTACAATTTTTATATATTGTTATTATTAGTAGACAAATAAATTAAATTTTGCAAAATGACCATTATGCACATAAAATTAAGGAGATCATGAGTTTTAAAGTGGACGACTATGAAATTTTGCTATTTTTTAACAGAAATAATTTGTTACACTTGTGATGACCATTTTCCGTAATTAATTTTTTTAAAAATAAATTAATTAATTTTTGCAAAATGACCATTATGCACATAAAACTAATGAGATCATGAGTTTTAATAAGGACGATTATGAAATTTTGCTATTTTTTTACAGAAAAAAATTGTTACACTTGTGATGAACATTATATGTAATTACTTTTTAAAAAACAAATACATTAGTTTCATAGTTATCCGTGGAAAAATAAATAAATTAAATTTTGAAAAATAATCATTATGCGCATAAAACTAAGGAGATCATGAGTTTTAATAAAGACGATTATGAAATTTTGCCTCTTTTTTTAAAGAAAATTTTTGTTACACTTGTGATGACCATTATCCGTAATTAATTTTTTAAAAAACAAATAAATTAGTTTCATAGTAATGTGGAAATTAGTTACATTTGTGATGTGATGAGCATTATCCGTAATTAATTTTTTTAAAAAAAATAAATTAAATTTTACAAAATGACCATTATACACGTAGAATTAAGGATATCATAAGTTTTAAAAAATATGATTATGAAATTTTGCTGGACTTCGATTTTTATATATTGTTAGTAGATTAAAGATAATTTAAAAAGTTGAAATAATTTAAGATTCATTCAGACATTGGGAGTTAGACCCACAACATTGTAAAGTGAGTTAACTTTTTATCAACTAAGTCAACTTTTATTGGCATGTCTCGACAAACTTTGCCGAAACACACAATAAAATAGAAATATATATTTTATTTATTAGAATTAAGGATAATTTAAGAAGTTGAAATAATTAGTGGAGGTAGAGTTATAATTTGAGGGGTATGTATGAGATATATTATTGATTTTGATTACGAGAGAGCAATATTGGGGTTGTAGAAAAGGCGAATCCAATTAGAAGAAGTTTGATGTGATTTTAGGAGCGCGTGACGCAGCGACGAACGACGGTGCATTGTTTCTTCTTCTTGGAAAATGGAATTGAAGAAAGTGATGAAGGATAAGAAATTCTGGTTTGCATCTTTCCTTATCACCTGGGCGGCTGCTCTACAGGTAACAACACCTATGACCTAACATCTTATCTTGTCTTCTGATGAATGAATCTGTTTAATTGATAGATGGTATTTGATTTGCATTGCATTGCATTGAAGGGACACATGATCTGGTTACAGCGTCAAGATTCATTCAAGCAAAAGTTTCCTGATCTTGAAAATGATGATATTACTCCTCAATCTTCATAACTCACTCCAACCTTGTATTCTATTCTATCTATGTTTTCAAACTACACCCCCTAACATTTCATTCCAATATGCAAGTAAATTCACAATTTTATTAGTGGTTGGTGGCCGGTTATTATTATATTCAATATCATGTAATTCTTCTTTTCTCTTCTATTCTTATAATAATAATAAGGCTATGATTCACATTTTCTTTCGGTCAATTTTCACTGATTTATGCTCTTCTGCCAGACTTACTCGTATAACTAACTAATTGCATAACATTTTTTTTTCTTTGTTAGTATAACTCACAAACCCTAATTACCAAATTGTTATTGGCTTGAAGCTAAACTACAATACAGACTTATTTGAGTTTATCTATCGGAACTAGCACTTCTGACACTCTTTGAGAGAACTTATGAAAACAATTTATGAACATGTCAGTTTATTTCTATGAAAACACCTAATAGATTACATGAAAACAATTTGATTTTATTTTAACTTGTGTTATAAAAAATAGCTTATTCGTAAGCAGTTATGCTATAAGTGGCAAAATTTTAACTTGTGTTATAGAAATAGCTTATTCATAAGCACTTATGCTATAAGCTGCAAATTATGTTATTTATCCAAACAGGAGCTACATCCCTATTCATTCACTGCTTAGAAAACAACACAACTTGCTTCATACTTCACTTCTCATGTTGATGTTATACACCCTAAAGCAACTAGTGATTAGTGCTTTTGAAATTTAACACATTCATTCACTGCCACATGCATACAGCTCACTCAGACATTCCCCAAATGAAAAATAAATTAAAAAGGCGAGATTTTTATCACCTTTTTTCTTGTTATAGACTATGTGTATGTTTGGTTCTGCTTTGATGAGAATTGATTTTGAGTGAATTAATTATGTAAAGTTGATCCTAATTAAAAATGAGTTGCAGATAAAAAGATTTGTGTTTGAATACATTCATGTAAAAGTGAGTTGAATTATAACTTTGTGTGTTAGAATCAATTCTAGAATCAAAACCTACAATTAGTAGCTTCAAGTAGAATTGTTTTTAGTCCCCAAAATTGATTTCTAAAAAAATGTCAAACATAATTTTGTGGAGTTAGAATAGCTTTTGGCACTCGAAATGCACTTCTAAGACGGTATCGTTCTTAGTTCTTACCCTTAGAATGGAAGATTAATGATTTTACATCTCTTTGGTTTGACCTGCTAGGAATGACAGAACATGTTCCTTTTGTCTATCAAATTAGATTTCCCGTTTGCTTGTGAGGAGTGCAGATTTAGGTGAAGGCTACGGTGAGAGACCAAAACATGTCTCTCACCGTGCAAATTGATTTTTCACCGTTAGATATATTAATAAAATCACCAAATTGATTTTTCACCGTTTGATTTTTTCACCATCTGACTGCACAATAATTTATTAATATATCTAACGGTGAAAAATTAATTTGCAGGTCTGTCCCAGATTACTCATAAGATAGTTATAAATTAGTTAAAAGTCATGGGAAATCAACTGTACCATATTCTAACCAAGAAATATAGATAATAGTCATGTCAAAGCAAATGATGATTACAAGATAATAAAAAACATACTCTTCAACTGTATTTTGTAGGAAATTCAGCTTAAGTTAGGAATATCAATCTATTTGGTGTACTATTATACAATATATGTCTTGTGTCACTCACCAAGACAACAATCGCTAGCTTGCTAGGAAATATCGAGTGTCTTTAGATTTGCTCATGGATGACGTACATACATACACCTCAAATCACACTCATATTCATATCATGGTCATGGAAAACTGATTAATTACTTAGGAAGAGACCAGTTGAAAATAGATGCCATTTTAAATGTTAACAAGTAAAAGTACCATTTCTGCTATAGATATTTCTCTTGTCTAGATTAGTATATAGTTTATATAATTTGTGTAGAATTATATTATAATTACTAAAATATCATAGTTTGTTAGTTGTAAAAAATACAGCATCCCCCTTTTCCAGGGAAGTGGTACATAACTAGTAAATATCCAATTTGATGATTGAGTTTGTAGTATTGTATCAATCAAGTCTCATGCATTAACAATATTTCAAACTTATTATTAAAATTATAAATGCTAATCACATTTGTCTCTCCGTTGATATATTAGCAAGAACTATAATGACATTAAGTCAGAGATGCATTTCAAACATAAAGACAAAGACTTAATTGAGAAACTTTTGACAAAAACATGAACTAATTTGAAATATTAATCGAGTCAGAGACTAATTTGAGAATGACTTACAAAGTCAGGGACCAATTTAGTGGTTTACTCAATTGTAATTCTAGGGATCATTTAAAAATATTAATATTATGAAAGACTAGATACAACCCTACAACTTCAGAGATCAAATTGGATATTTGCTTTGTATATAATAATGTCACCCTATAGGTTGTTTATCCTGTTTATCTAGAGGGCATAAATTTTTAAAACAAAATGATAAACATAATAATATTTTACTTACCAAATAAAATTATCATTAAGGTTCACCAGGAAGTTTTTGAAGGATGATAAAATATTCCTCAAATATTGGATAGAAATTTGTCACGCAAGATACGTGACTTTTCCTTAGCATAGTAATGTAATAGTATAATACGGAACGTGGATGAGCCTAATGCCTGAAGAAGCTATATACAGGTAAGCATAAAATTAGAATAATAAGAAGTCCCGATTTTAATTTGCAAAGTCAATCAGCCAAAGCTGGTCATATTCAATTTGGGAGACCCGTACCAAATCATAAAAACTGGTCAAGTGGTTTGTTTGTGTGTGTGTGAAACAAGTGAGGGGGGTTACTGTCTTCTAGTTTTGACTGAGAAAGAACCAAGTTGCAGTTTTTAGACCAACCAAACTACTCACTCAATATTACTATTTGGTCTGACACTACTATTTCTAGAAACCGTTTATATATTTAGTATTTTTACCTCAAAAACTCGTTTCAGTGACGTACACATAACGGTCACCCCTTGGAGAGCAGTACTATTCAAAATATTTAACTTTTGTTAACGCTTGTTTGTCAAAATATACATCTAATGATCAATGTTGTGCCAATAAACAATGCCTCTTGAACAAAACGAAGTAGGAATTTCTTCTTAAAAAATTGTAAATTTTGGTAAAAGATCATGTGCTTTTAAAAAAATCAAATAATTAATCACAAAGTAACTTTAGTCCGTTCTAGGACATTATAATATATATATATATATATATATATATATCAACAAGCTTTTGGATGACAAAACCAACCTCATAAACAGAACATTCATGAACCTAGAAGACATAACATTGTTATACATGACCTTTTAAACTCTATGTAAAAGGTCAACAACCTCTGATACTATGCATGACATTGCTATCACAAAGTTATTTCAGGAAATTAACATTGCTATGTATGTATTAGGGATTTATTACAATTAGGATAAAAACAATCAAGTTCAATCCATCATCATCCAAGTAACAAAAACTAATGCAATTCATCCACTAACAAATTTTAATGGGTAAATATTAAGTTTTTTTCTTTATACGGAGTCAAACTCATTTTTACAAAATCAACTTTATAAGATGAAGAATGTCATTTTATGTAAACTCATCTTAGGTTTTATATGTATTCTACATGAGACTTGAGTTTACCAAATACACCCCTAACCCCCATTCAGGGCCGGGGCTTAGGGGGGTGCAAACAACTCTACTGAGCTGAGTCTCCAAAATTTGGGGGCCCAAATATTTTTTTATATATATAATGCAAGTAAATAGTTAATATATACAAATGGTGTGTTTCAAATATCAATCATGCTGAAATGGCCTAGTGGTAACAGCGCGAGTTGGCATTCTCTTGGTCATGGGTTCAATAGCCCCTGCGATATGTTTTGCTTTAATTAACTTTTTTTCTTTTTTTGATTTTCTTTAATTAATCAAGACTCATGTTTTTCTTTAATTAGTTTTTATTTTCCATTTTTTTCTTTAATTATTTTTTTTAGTATGAGAGGGCATTTTGTTTGGACATACTTTATTATGGATTTGAAGCTCATCTATCCTCAATCCTCCTTCCAATTAAGCCAAATTCTTCTTAACATATTGGATTATATATTTACAAATAAAAACACAATATAATTTTTTTCTTCTTATTTTTGTTAGAGCACTTCTTGTAATTTTTGGCTCATACTTATCGTATAAAATAGTAAAGCACTACCAACAAATATTATAATTTTTTTATTTGAAAAACAAACATTATAATTATTCTCTAAAAAAAACATTATAAACCTCTTATTTTTTCCTCTGTATATATTAAGGAAAATAACAACCTAGAAGATTGATAAAGATATTCGCTCGAAGTTGTATTTTTATATTATTGATTAGAATATCGATCTTTTATGTGTTAGTTACAATAATGATTTTTTTTTATCTTTACGAATCTTATTTTTAATTTAAATCGATAATTGTTCTTTTAAAAAAAAATTATGTATTTTTTATTAGGGGTCTATTTTTATGAGAGCCGAGCCTCCAATTACATAGGAACGGCCCTGCCCCATTACCATTGGGTTTAGTGTGATATAAACTGTGGGTAGCCATGAATGAATACACTATAATATTATATTATATTTTTTATACTTAATTAATTCATCCTTATAACACCAACGTGTAAGGTGATAGTTGTCGTTCTTTATAAACTTATTTTAAGCTTTATCTCTATTTTATGTATGACTTGTGTAAAAATAAAAAATGACAAATTTTAAGGAGTCAATAAATCACTATTAATTACAGGACTAAAATTGTGGTGTCGATGTAAAGTCTAATGTGACCAGACTAAACAAAATGAAGGAAATTGCTATTGAGAAGGAAGCCTAGACAATTACTAGTTGGCCAACGATGTGACGATAATGACGATGACAGTGAAGTATATACTAATACTACAATGTTTGTGAGACTTTGTAATATCATATTCTCACACTCCATTGCATTGCATATAATCACTCTTCCACGTTTAAGACTAAAAAACAGTTTTTTCTAGTTTTAGATATACAACGTCGTACATCCACCAATAAGCTGATGTTTAACTTGTACTATTATCTAAATCTAAATTGTCACAATCTCATGTGGGGTACTTATCTACTCAAATTCTAACTCTGTGGACAACCTCTATTACCTAGACTAAGTTTTTTTTGTCATTAACACTTGTGGGGATTATTATATTTAATTACATGCTAAAATGTGTTTTTGGTCCCTGCAAATATGGTCAGTTTGAGTTTTGGTCCTTGCAATTTTTTTTTTTTTGAAAAACATCCTGCAAAATTTTATGTTTTTTTAAAATAGTCTCTGAGCCCACTTTCTTGTTGATTTGGTTGGTTTTTGCTTAGGTGGTAGATTACAATCTTGTACATGTGGCGCACACGCGGTATTTAACTTATTTTAAACATTTTATAAATCAATTTAATTATAATAAAATTTGTTTGTCAAAATTAAAAAAATATTTAATTAGAAAAAGGGGAGGGTTTCCAATTTCCCCATTCTTCTTCGTCAATCTTCATCTTCTTCATCTTCTTCATCCTTGTATCCACCACACCACACCACCTTTAGCCTTTATTCTTCAATCCAAACCCAATTTTTGTTGATTTTTCTAGGTCTGTGTCATTTCTCCCTCTTCTCATCTTCTTCATGTCTTCTTCAATAACACAACAACAACACCAACGCCAACATATCTGAAATTACAAATAACATCTCTTTTAAACTAGGTAAGTGAACCTTTGGATCCTCCATTAGAACACAAACAGTGAAGCAAGTTACCACTTAACCCATCTTTATTAATCTCTAAACAAGTACAAACCCATATGATTAATTCCCAATTAAAATGTAAAAATCGCAACTTTTTCTTCCGCCTATCGTTGCTCGAATCTGGGTTCGAATTTGTGATTCTGGGTTTAATTAGTTTGTCTTGCCCGTCTTCACCATTGTTCTGTGATTCAAACTATTGTGCAGTTCCTAGCAGGATTGAAGAAGATGAAGAACAAAATTCGGAGAAGACGAAGAACAAAAAACAACGAACAAGAAATACTAATGAAGCAGGGCAGGATATGTGAAGAAGATGAGAGCAGATATTAAAAGTCATTCGAACCGCAAGATAAAAAACATGCGGTTTAGTTTAGTTCGGTTCGGTTGACTTTTAAAATAAAATCCGAACTAAACCAAACCAAACTAATGTCGTTTGGTTTGCATCGTTTGATGCAGTTTTTTTTGGAGACAATACAATATTTTTTCCAACATTATAATGAAGTTAAAAATATATTTTCAACAATGTTTTAAATTTCATCCAACATTACAATTTCATTTTGATTTAAAAAAAATTTCAACTACATAGACCAAATTTAAAACGTAAACAAAAAGTAATCATATTTTGTAAGAAATAACAAAGACTAAGATTTTAATATTCACTAAAAGTTCAAGTTGCATATGAATACACTTTTGAAACAAAATGCAAAGAAGAAACTTATCAAGAGAAAAAATATGTCATTTTATAAAAGTTTCTATTGAGTTTCTATAAGTATTCGTCTAGGTGACATATGTTTAATTAGTGTTTTTCTTTACGGTTTGGTTTGGTTTGGTTCGGTTGGTAAAATAAAAACCGCAAACCAAACCAAACCAAATCATGCGGTTGGGCAGAAAAATGACCTGAATACATCCGAACCAAATGCGATTTTTTGCGGTTTGGGTTTTGGTTGGTTTGGTTTGCGGTTTTTCTATTAGATTGGTTTGGTTTTGAACACCCCTAAAAGCAGAAGATCGATTGATTGAAGAAGAAGCAAAAAATGAGTTCGATTGAGGATTGAAGGAAGAAGGGGAAATTGGGAAAACCCTAACATTTTTCCCCTTTTGTTCTTTTAAAATTCGAAAATATATTACCTATTTTTTAAAAATGATTTTTAAATAAATGAATTGCCACGTGGATGTCAGCTGGACAACTTGGCACAGTCAGCTAATGTCACGCATGCATAAATGTGACAAATCATAAAAAAAGTGGGGTTAGAGACTATTTTAAAAAATAAAAAAATTTGCAAGGACGTTTTTTAAAAAAAAAAAAATTTGCAGGGACTAAAACCAAAACTGAGCATATTTGCAGGGACCAAAATCATATTTTTGCCTTAATTCTAATTAACTAGTGGTTAGTTCATGCTTAAATTACTCCGCTTACTCTAACTAGCTAGGTACCAATATTTAAAATCGTCAAGATCCTTGATCACAAACTTTGAAATAAGATTGTGCTAATGAAACAATTTAATCACAGTGAAATGGCTTCTAGATAGTGTTTTGATCACTTAATTCAACTGCACGGCATTGGTACTTCCGTACTTGGAAAGTAATTCCCTTCTAGATTGGTTGACTAACTAACTAGGGGAAAACGGGAAATGGAAAATCAATGATCAACATTTTACTCCAACATATATATTGTTAAACTTTACTATAACAGTATTAATTAAAAATTGAGTTTCTAACACAAGGATCTGTTCTCTGTTAAGTGAGTAGTGACAGAAAGAATGACAGTTAAAAGAAATAAACTAACTATCTAGTTTAGATGATTATATGAATATGAAGTTCAATACATATTAATGTTGCAATATATTTGACCCTAGGAGATTTTGCGGAGTTTGTTTGGGAGAATTTATGAAAATAAATATTTGTAAACTGTGTTTTTCCGGTTTGTTTGCATAAACTCTCCAGACTAGTTGTAAAATAAGTTGTTTATCCAAACTAAAAACACAACATTGTCTGGTTTATATATCAAAATATATGACAAAACAATAACAGCTTTTACATACGTATAGAGGATTAAGCAAAGAGGTAATAACATAACTAATAAGCAAAAACCATCCTTGATTAGACACCTATTACTCATTTCAAATTTATTGGATTGGTTTAAGGTTTTCATGAATCTCTAACTGAACATGTCTTTACAATTGAACCAAGGAAAAAACTGATTTATAAATAATCAGACAATTTTACATGTTTTTATTAATAGTAATAATACCATGAATTTATTATGTATATCCAAGAACAGAACAATTTATTTACATACAATAAATTAAAATACAAAATGGGAGGAAAAAGTACTCATCCACCTATATATGTCTGGTACAATATATAACTAGACCTTCCAAAAGTTTATTACTATAAAATTAATGAATTGAATTGAAACAATCCACCAAATTAGGAGTTGGTTGTCCAACCTTTAAAAACTTCAAATCATTCTCTAAAGGTGTCAAATTCAAATCCAGAAACAAAAATCTATTGCTGTTCCCCTTGCTCCTCTTTGCTGAATTAGTATTAGTACTATTATCAATAGTACTGCAACCACTATTGCTACTACTAGTAGTTGTAGTAGTCATAAAATTGTGCATGTTTCCATTTGAATTATTAGCTTTTGATGATGTTGTTCTTCTGTGTCGCCTCATGTGACCACCCAAAGCTTGTCCTATTCCAAATTCTAATCCACAAATGGAACATGCATGCGTTTTAGCCTTTGTTGTTGAACCATGATGATCATCACCATCACTAGTCATCTCCATCAACCTCGGTTTCTTGTGACTCGCACGGTGTCCTCCCAACGCTTGAAACGATGAAAATTGTCTTTTACATGTCTTGCACTCAAACACACGGTTGTTGAAATTTGAAGAGTAATTCACTTGATCAAATATTTGATCACCTCCACCAGAAAGCAACATCAAGTATTTAGCCATGGTTATGCTATTAGTATTATGAGCACTTTCTCTTTCTCTCTTCATTACTACTAATCAAAATATTCAACAAGTTTGTTTAACAAAAAAAATGAAAGATATTATGTAGGGTGTAAAAAAGAAATTAAGGAAAGGTGTGTAATATATTGGAACTGTATGAGACTTCAAATTTAGGGTGTGATATATTTATACTAAAAGACGGTTTTTAGTTTGTTAGGAGTTAAGAATTTTAGACACTTGTAATTGTTGACAATGTAGGTATGAGCGTGTAATGTGTGAACAAATTGATACACACTTAACTTGTGAGTTGTGTTTGTGACTTTGATTTGCTATGACGCAAGCAAATACGAAGAATTGGAGGCAATATATTATATAGACTATTAGATATATATGATCCATAATTTGGTGTATGCTTTTCCTTTGACTAGACTAGATGCTGTTTGGTGTGAAAAGAGCCACACATGTATAAAAGATGCATGTATTAATTGTAAGCATGACTGCTAGCTAGGGTAATTGGCGATCCACGCATATATTTATCTAGTTAACTAATTAATTAATTCAAGATACTAACGATTTTATCATATTTAAAATTGTTGTACAATGAGTTTGAAAATAATTAAGTTCCAAATTCAATCAAATAATTGTTTATGGTAAAAGGGCTTCTAGATAGCAGCCGCTGCTGCTGTAAGATGAGATTCAATTCAAGTGTATTTTCGTGAGTTGGACTGAGCTGGTATATGATTTGAAAAACTAATTCTCTTCTAGACTTTATATGACCAAGTAAAATAGAAACTTAGTAGTCTTCTTGGTTAATGGAATATAAGGCAGATTTGGTGGTTTGATGAACAAGTTAAAGAACGAGGTAGTAAAGAGGTTAAAAGTTGGACTTTCAATCCATCCTCAATAATAATCTTAGCTTGTGTTTGGTTGTGCGGTGGACAAAATTGATTTTGGTAGAATTGATTCTGTAGAATTGATTTTGATTAAAAGTGAGTTGAGTGAAAAGTGATTTATGTTTGGACACCTTTACGATAGAAGTGATTTACATGAAAAATGTTGTTTGGCTATTTTGTGTCAAAATTGATTTGGTTGTGTAAATGACCAAAATGGGTTTTTTTATATGTGTGCATTTAAAATGAACATTGTTTACATATAAAAAAATAAGGACATAATAGACAACCTGAAATATTATATAGAGTTAGGTAAACGTGAGTTAGGTAAAAGCTTCAAATAATAGAGTTGGGGAAACGTGAGTTTTGCATCCAGAAGCAATTTACTTTTTTTAAAGCCAAACATAAATTTTGGAATGAAATTACGTTTTGTTGCCGTAAACGTGGATTTGGGAGCACCCACCGTGCAACCAAACAGGGGCTTAGTATTATAAAGAAAATAACATCTTTTGGTTTTTTTGAGTTGACTTTTTCTCTTTTCAAAATTACCCTCAATTTTCAATACAAATATCATATATAACAAATAGATAAAAATAAGTTCAAATATCAAAATAAAAGTGTAACAAACACAATATGAATATATATATATATATATATATATATATATATATATATATATATATATGTGTGTGTGTGTGTTTTTTTTCTTTTATCCTTTAAAAAATGTAACAAACTATATGAGTATATTTATACTTACTTTTTCATTATATCAGTTATACCCTTAAAAAACTTTTTCTATAATAAAGATTGTTGTTGGTGTCATTAAAACAAAGAATTTAGATTATATATTTTTTGTTATATTGTTAGCGTCATTGAAATAGATAATCATGGTTAGTTTGGTTTCTTCTAATTTGAAAGCAACAAACATTTATATTTTTAGTTTTAATCAAAATCAAAATTTCACAAAAAAACACCGTTCATAATTTGCAAACGTTAGTGTCCATCTTTTCGATAATAATAATAATAATAATAATAATATATGTAAAAAAAGTTATTTGGTTCAAACCAATCTATTTATTTATTTATTTATTCTATTATTCAATTGATTTCTCTCTAATTTTGTTTCGATTAAAAGAGAAAATAAATTGATTTATCTCTTTGTTTCTATAAAAAACTGATGGTGAGTAAAAATGAATAAATCATCAATTTAATCTTCAAACTATCACTGTTTATCAAATTTAGTCTTTAAATTATATATGATTTGGTTAAGGGTATTACAAGGTAGGTTTGGTGACTGAGTTAAAGAATGAGGTAATAAAGAGATTATAATAATTTTTTTAAAAAACTATGTATCCGATCTAAGACCAATTAATCTGAACGGACAAATCTCAACGCCCACTTGCCGGGGGGTCCCATTTAAAGCTATGGACTTGCCCACCGAAATTGGTACCATAGGGAATCCAACCTGAAAGCTTAGGAGAAGCACACTCCAAGATTTCAAACTAACCATTAGACCAACCTCAAATGAGTAATAATAATAGTAATAATAATCTATCCTATTTATAAAGAAAATACCTTCTTTCAGCTCTTTTGGGCTGACTTTTTCTCTTTCCAAAAATGCCGTCAATTTTCAATACAAATAACACATATAACAAATAGATAAGAATAAATTTAAATATTGAAATAAAAGTGTAACAAACACAAATGTCCAGTTTTTGTCTTTATCATTTAAAAAGTGTAACAAACTAGATGAGTGTATATATACTTACTTTTTCATTATCCCAATTATGCCCTTAAACAACAACTTTTTCTATAATAAAAATGTTTTTTGGTGTCATTACAAAAAATAAGAATTTAAATTATATTTTTTTGTTATATTGTTGGTTTCATTAAAATAGATAATCATGGTTAGTTTGATTTGTTATAATTTGAAAGCAAAAAATATTTATATTTTTACTTTTAATCATAATTAAAATTTCATAAAAAAACACTTTTCATAATTTTTTAGCGCAACAAAAAGAGCGGAAAAACAGACACGTGAGTGTCCGTCTTTTCGTTAATAATAATAATAATAATAATAATAATAATAATAATAATAATAATTATTATTATTATTATTATTATTATTATTATTATCATCATCATCATCATCGCAAAAAAATGTTATTTTGGCTCAAGCCAATCTATTTATTTATTTTATGATTTATATCTAATTTTATAGTATATACTTTTTTTGAGGGTTTTTTTTTATAATTTTTATAAAAAATTGATGTCAAATAAAAATGAATAAACTATCAATTTAATCTTCAAACTATCATATTTTATCAAATAAACTCTCTAAATTATATAAATATACTAAGTTGTCATTAATACATCCATCAAAATAGTCCATAAGCTATCATTTCCTTTTGTTTTATGGGAATTGAGAGACTAATTTGGTGGATTGACTACTTGGTATATCTATAATAAAGAGAATGTGATAGTTTAAGACTAAATTGATAGTTTATTTGAGTAAAACTGGTTTTTATATTTTAATTTTGCTCCACTAACAGTTTTTTTTACAAGAGATACAGTTAAAAGATTATACTCCTCCATTAATTAATTCAATATTTGGCTTTAAAGAATACTTGAGTGTCACGTAATTTTGTTGAAGTAACGAGTAGTATAAAAAGCTTAGCAAAGCCTTCGGTATGTAACTTGCAAAGTTGCAAGTCTGAAAACAACTTGCAAGTCTAAGTTAGACTGTCTAAGTCTAACACAGTAGTATCGATTATTTTATCAAGTGAGATAATCACTTTTAATTTAAATTAAAAAGTGGATGGATGATTATTAGCAGATTGCATGAACACGATGGTCAATGCCATAAAAATAACGCAAGTGACAGCCACGCCATATTTTCCGTCAAACCTTATCATAATATCTGGACTTTATTTTACAAGTTACTCTCTCAGTTTTTTTTTTCTTAATTGTATTGTTGTTTTTGTAAAGCAAAATTGTTTATATTTGTTTATCGTTTTTTAATTTTAATATATTAAATATTAATTTCTCAATAATAGTCCTAACTGTTTATTGTTGAGAGGAAATATATTGTGAGATAAATAATTAATGATATTATAGAAAAGAAAAAAGCCAAAAAAAAAAGGACGAAATAATTCATCAATAGTACCAAAATTATTAATTTTCTTAATGTGTATATATAACATTAAAATGATAACTAAAAAAGAACATGACAAATAATTATTTTTAGAGGAGAGTTATGAACACTCTCTAACACCCACTCTTTTTTTGAATAAAATTCATGTGGATACCACATATTAGAAATGGATCCAAATAATATATATTTTTAAATAAACTATACCAATGGGGATGATAATAAATCTTTATGGGGACAACATTAATGAAGAGCCAATGTCAATATTGTTTTTATGGATCACACCTTCAATAGTAAGTGGATGAGAGCTTCGTGCAGGGGTGAGGGTAATTAACAAATAACAATTGCCTCAAAGTATCTTTTCATTATTAATGAGTATGCCCTTTGTCTGTGGATATGGTCAGTCAAGGGGCATGTGAATTTTTATATTAACGAGTCCAACCTTTAGTAAATCAGGATAAAATTTCATAACTATGACGGCTTAGGGAGCAGACCATGTATGTAGGTCCGACATATGATAAGGTGGATTCAAACATTAAACCAACACCACCTCCTCCTTCATACTATAAGGGTGAGGGAATTATTATATCTTTTTTTGAGGTTTTCATGATGGCTAGTATCTGTCTAATATTAGAGAAAAAAGGTTAGGTCTAAGATTTGTAAACCAATCTCCTTTGCAGCATATAACCTGTATTTGTTGTTCACCCATACATTTTGTTTGTTACACTTCACAATTCATATTCATATTCTTTGTTTAATATATTAGGGCGTGTTTGGTATCAAAAACCTTTTTAGAAATGCCATATTAGAATTTCGAATAATAAAGGACAAACAATTTATTGGAGAGGTCATTCCAGAGGCTAAAGTATTTTAAAGCCCTCTAGCACAAGTCACAAGAAGATGCAATTAAGAATTATAGTGTAAAAAAATGAGAATTATTAGCTACCCTCCAACTATTGCTCAATGGATGGGCAAATCAAGTTCTTAAGTGCTTTACTTCTCAGAGGAAATAATGTACATGCAGAGCCCTAGTAAGGGAAATTGATTGGTTCACTTTGAAGGGCTTTCTCAACTAGCTCAGTTTGCTCCTTGTGGTGAACCTTGAGGAAACCAGTAGCCGTGGCTGCAGAGGGAGCACGACCGACATATTTAACATCATCATAACCTCCCCTACCTAAAGACTTCATGGAAGTTATAAGCCGCGGTAAAACGTATGTGTATCCACCCATGTTCATTGGCTCTTCTTGACACCAAACAATCTCTGCATCTATAGCACAAAAATGGTAAAATGTTTAGCACAGAAGACTTAACATGATTAATATCCTGCAATTCAATATTTATAATGCTTAACACAAAATTTAATGATGGTAAAGCCAAGATGTTCTACTAATTAGTAGTTCACACATTGACACACATCAAAATCCAAAACTTTCCTACGTTTAGAGAAATGTGAACATCAATTTAATAGGCTCTACTAAATACCTTTGATTTTAACCAATTTTTTTTTACATATAGAAATCCATTAACATAGTGATTTGAAGTAATTTCAATCACGTTTTATCTGGTAGATAGGTTGTAAAAAATGTTTTTATCAAAGAGAAAACTAGATGCTTTCAACTCCTCCAAACTAACAAGCAGATATAAAAAATCCAAATTGTTGGTCCTGCCTTGATAGCCAAAATGAAATCAACCATGTCCATATGGCTGATCTTCTTACTATGCTTATAGGGTAAAAGATGTAACAATCATAGGGTAACAATCGAAATTAAATGTCAAGTAGAGACGGCACAAACAAGAATTAGTTCCCACACTAATAACAACATCATCTTTTTCTAAAAAACCTAATAAGAACAACATGTATACTATATGTCATTTAAGCTTCAACATGCGATAGAAAATCAGAATCTGTTGCTAAAGACCATTTTGAACGGACATACTTAGATATCGTTTAAGCTCTCGTTGGACAAGGTCATAAGGAAAAGGACAAAGCTGTTCCACCCTACATATTGCAACATCCTTTGCATCTACCTTAGTTCGCTGATCATCAAGTTCGTAGTAAACCTGAGATGAATATGAGACATTGATAATCAATCATAAAAATAATATTTAGAAAAAAAAATCAAAGCAACAAATAAAGTTTGGAAATATGGCTAATATAAAAACCACCAGATGAACAGCCAGTTTGAATGAGTATCACACACCTTTCCAGAACATAGTATTAGACGCCTAATACCCTCCTCAACATTTGAGTGGTCATTTTGGTCTTTTATGAGGCGCTTAAATCTGGTTCCTTGTTTGTCAAAACCAGGGTGTCCTTGGACGTCATCAAACTCAGATATATTTGATCTGCAAACCTTACTGCGAAGCAGGTTCTTAGGGGACATCACAATGAGAGGTTTACGGAAATCTCTATGTATCTGCAATAAAACAAAAAATAACGATGAGAAAATTAGACAATACAACTTCAAGTGACAAAGCTAACATTTATCAATTATTGTACTAACTAGAAACCTGCCGCCTTAAAACATGGAAAAAATTTGCTGGCGTTGTGACATTCACAATCTGCAGATTACACTTCTGAATTTGTTTCCGAAGAGTAGGATCCATCTCAGGAATAATATAAGGATGATCATCAGCCATCTGGGAATAAATCAGTAGGCACGCAATTTGATTATTATAATGCATAACATTGAAATATGAACGAGGTGCACACAGAAAGAATAAATGCACCTGAAGAAAGCGTTCCAATCTCCCGCTAGAATGCTCTGGGCCTTGTCCATCATAACCATGCGGAAGTAACACAACAAGCCCGGTCTGACGCAGCCACTTAGACTCACCAGAACTCAAGAAATTGTCAAATATGACTTGAGCACCATTAGCAAAATCACCAAATTGTGCCTCCCAGATCACTAATGAATTAGGATTTTCCATTGAGTAACCCAATTCAAATCCAAGAACACCAAACTCAGAGAGTGAGCTGCATAGTGTATCAATTATTAATAGTTATCCAATGAAAAAACAATCTATTATTACTTCAGCATAAGTACCAAGTGCATTATACTTAAAATGTACTCAATGCAAGGACAGAAACCGTTTTTTTTTTTGTTTAAGAAATAATGATCCAGTAAAACTATCTAAATAACAATCCCTAGGGTTTATGAAAAGATTTACTATAATTTTATTAAGGTATGTGGCAAATACAATTCTAAATGGATCAAATATTTTGAACATGGTATTACAAACATTACATTTCACTACACATCATGTGACAAATCAAAACTTAACTAGAATTTAAAAAAAATAAGCAAACATTATATGAATTCAAGTTTCAGAAGTTTAAGCCGTGTGAGTAACAAATTCAAAAAAAATAATCATGTGACAATTTATTTTCTTCATAAATACCATTACACACACATGTGAAAGCAAATTACCTATTGCTAACAGTAAACATCTCTTCATTCTGGTTCATTATCACATGGTCAAGGGGGCAATATTTCTCCCCATTTGTCTGATCGTGAACTACAGCATGGCGGTGACTAAAGGTTCCTCTTTCAACGTCCTGGCCACTTAATCGAACATGGTTACCTTCAACTATCAACGTGGCAAAAGCAAGTGCCTCTGCGAAACCCCAGTCAATATCTTCCCCTGTCTCGATCATTTGGGCACGCTGTTCATAAATTCTCTTCACCGCTTTATGAGGAGTAAAATTTTCAGGCAAGACTGTGACTGCTTTCCCTACATTTTTCAAAATCTCTGGTTTCACCCTGCACAAGATTGGTCATAAATTTCAGATGTTGTACAAACAACAGAAAGACGCAAGCAATGTTAGCATCAGTTTACTATACCCAGTGTTTCGGATACGTGAAAGTTGTTCAGGTGACTTGAAACCAGACCAATATGCTGAAAGCCAGTCTCTTCTTTTTGGAACATAATCTTTGCTGGCCAAAAACTCATCATTTAGAATAGATGTGACCTTCTTGTGTATCTTATCAATGTCTTCTTTAGTTAACTCCCCTGATTCTAAAAGTTTCTTCTGATAAATCTCAAGAGCTGATGGATGGTTTCGGATGACCTGTAGAAAACTCGGAAAGTTGAAAATCTGATTAAGCTGTCAAAAAGCAATATGTATATTAAAAGAATAAGACAATAGTAAACAAAAGGGCCAACCTTATACATTTTAGGCTGTGTAAATGAAGGTTCATCAATCTCATTGTGGCCAAATCGACGGTAACATACTAAGTCAACAACCACATCTGAATGGAAAGTCTGACGCCATTCGGCAGCAAGTTCACATACGTGAACAACTGCTTCCACATCATCACCATTGACATGAAAGATGGGAGCATTTAACGCTTTGGCAACATCAGTGGAATACTGCGAAGATCTTCCTGACATGGGATCAGTTGTGAACGCAACTTGATTGTTGAACACGATGTGTATAGTCCCACCTGTAGTATAATTTGGAAGAGCACTAAGATGAAGGGTTTCATAGACTACGCCTTGTCCGGCAAAACTACCATCTCCATGAATCAAAACACCCATGTTTTTCATTCTTTCCGCATCATTTGAGTAATACTGCTTTGCTCGAGTTTTTCCAACAACAAGTGGGTTGACTGCTTCCAGGTGACTAGGATTTGCTACCAAAGACAAATGTATTCTCCTCCCGCCCCTGGTTGGTCGATCATAAGAAGTTCCCAAGTGATATTTAACATCACCAGTTCCTGTATAGAGCCCGACTTCATCCACTGGTAGACCGCCACCACTAAACTCACAAAATATCTGACGAATCGGCTTCCGAACTACATTACCCAAAACATTCAATCTTCCTCTATGTGCCATTCCCATAACTATGCTCTCGACCCCAAGATCAGATGCTCGGTCAAACATTTCTTTCATTCCAGGAATAAGAGTCTCTCCCCCTTCAAGCCCAAACCTCTTTGCTGATGTCCACTTGGTGGCCAAGAAGTTTTCAAAAAGTGTACTCCAAGCAAGCCTATCAAAAATAACCTCACGACGCTCCCGACTGAATTGTGTGGCCGCAGGGGTTTCAATCTTCTCCCTTAGCCAATTACATTTGTCACGGTCAGGTATATGCATGTACTCATACCCAATGCTTCCACAATAAGCTTGCTCGAGCCGTGTCAAAATAGACCTAAGGGTCTGCACCGGACGATTCTCAGACAAAAATCCAGACATATTCCACACCCCCAAAAAGAATTCTCTATCCAGATCAGCCTCGGTGAACCCATAAAGGGCCAGGTTTAACTCATCGGGGATTTTACGTTCTTCAAGACCTAAAGGATCTAGCTTGGCTTTCATGTGGCCATTAACCTGGTATGCTCTCACAAGTAACAGCAATCGCATACTCTCCTGAATTGTTTGACCGGAAATTCCCGGAGAGGTGGAAGCCTGACCCACAAAGTTCCTGAAGAAATTGTCCCAAGACTCGTCTACACTGTTTGGATCAGCTTCCCAAGCTCTTTGAAGCTCTTCCAAATATACACTGCTCGTCCCATCTAAGAAATTGTCGGTAAGCCTAGAAAGCGGCACAGGGTGAGGTACAGGTGCAGCTTGTGCTTTGGATTTGAAAACTGTTGTCTGGAAGTTTCTACTCATGGACGGAACAATTGTGGTCCTTCTCGCATAACATGATGATCCACCTCGATAGAGGTTTCTCTTAATTGAATGCTTCGCTATGCCGGAAACAGCTTTATACCATCCCATGGCTCTCACTCAGGAGATTGGACAATCAAGAATGTCACCGATTTCTTAATGATGGTAATGTATGCCCTCAATTCTCAAATTCAATCAATGCCTTTGTTCACAACACATCACTCTTTCCCTATCAATAACCAAACCATAACAAGAAATTGATGAGAATTTCATCAAAAAGGCTAAAAACAAAAGAGATATATCTCATATAATAATAAATCAACTTGGAAAATATTCATGATAGAAAGTGATAAACATAAACTGTGATACAGAAGTTGAATTTATGCATCAAAATGAAATGGCCAGCACAGTAGAAAGGAAATTGAGTTGAGAAATTGATATCAAAATGGCATCAACATATCTTCTATAAGACGCAACAGTAATGAAACAGTTAAATGGAAATGCTATTAATATCATCAGTTCACGCACTAACTTGTGATTCACTCTAAAGTAAAAAGATAGTCAAAGGTCAACAAAAATTCCATAAAATCTAGAAAAAAATTCCAGAATAATTGGAAGCGAAATGAAGAAAATGTTGGGATGATTAGCTTGAATGAATGAAGAAAGATGCTGCTTGCAAAGAGGAAAAAGAAAAACAGAGAATTAGAGGGTAGACATAAAGAAGAACCTGATACGATGTGGCTGTTGAGTTGAATGGTGATGATGTGTTGTGTTTCAACTTTTTCCAGAAAACACTGAATCATGAAAGTTTTGTCTTGTGTTTGTACATGTCCATGCATCCTCCTTTTTTGGTGGGTCCCAAATCCATTTTCTAGAACTCGCTTTTTCAATTCTGTCTCTGCCATCTATATTTTTTCATGGTTAATAAAATTTTCAAATTTTAAGTTTGTCTATAAATTTTTTCATTAATTTTTGGTCCCTCAAAAAAATTTTGTCACAACTTTTGATTTTTACATTTAAGTAAAATTATGTGTATCTTTTAAAATTTTGTATTATTTTTTTTATAGTCATATTATAAAAATTTCTCTTGTAAAAGTTTAATTTTTTTAACAAGTGATGAATTAAATATGAATTTTTAAGTTTTTAAAGCTTAAAAATTCTTATTTAATTCATATCTTGTTAAAAAATTCAGTTTTTTATAGAAGAGATTGTTATAATATTATAAACATCTCTATAAAAATCCGTTCAAAAATGTAAAGTATACACCCATAAGTCCTGGTAGAAAATTTTTTAGGGACCGAAAATTGATGAAAAAATTTGTAGGGACTAAAACTTGAAATTTGAAAATTTTATAGGGACAAAAAACATATTTAACCCTAATATTTTCATGTTTATAAAAAATTATTCTAAAATAACTATTAATTTTGTTATTTTCAATGTAATATTATTTTTTTCTTCCAAGTACTATACTTTGTAATTTCTCACCTTATATTTACTAGCGAAAAGACAGACATGTTCCACTCTTTTTATTGCGCTAACGTGTGTAAATTATGAACGATATAATATATGAAATTTTGATTTTGATTAAAATTATAAGTACAAATATTTGTGAATTTTAAATTGTAACAAACCCAAAAAAACATGTTTATTTTTTTCAATAACAACAGTAATTTAACAAATATAATATATGTTGAGTATTTTGAGGTTGGCTGCATGTTTTGGCAAATGCAATGTGTTCAAGCAAAGCGTCTCCATGTGTATATCAAGTCTTCAGTTGCAAGAAATCGGTTTTGAAGTGTTTCAGACGCTGAAAAAGCCTTCAGAAGCTGAAAAATTCCTTCAGACGCACTGTAGCTCTTCAGACGCAGAAATTCCTTCAGACTCAGGAACAATGTATTAGACGCACTATTCATGCGTTGACCCGCGTTGACTTCTTCAGAAGCTGGGTTTTCAAGTGTTATTTCTGTGCGAATCTTTGCGAAATTTATCATGGATTTACTATGGATGAAGGATTCTCGAATGCTGGATAAATTAATGAAGATCTTATGAAGATTTGGCTCGTGTTTTATGAATGTTCATATTTTCTGAAGCAATCTTTGAAAGATACATTGCAGTTTTATCTGTTACCTTATTCAGTCATTCATAAATCAGAAACATATCTTTACAGAAGATTGAATGCAAATTTATGAGAATTGCTGAAGCTTATTTAAGGAGTGCTTGTGCTGCTGTTAGAGATATACGTAGAATAGAGTTTTTATCAGAGATTTGAGTCTTAGTGTTTTTAAGCTTTTGCTTTATTTGTGCACCACTCAACTGAGTTGGTTTAGGTCTATTTGAGTTGTAATTCACTCTAAGCCTGTAGGTACGAGTGCTGTCTTTGTTTTTGAAGGTGTCTTCATAAAACTGGGTAGTTTGTTTGAATTGATTTGTAACTGGGTTTAGTTACTTGGATAGGAAGTTAGTGGTGTCTAATACTCAACGTGTTGGGTAGAAATCAGACTAGGAGGAGGTTAATTGCTTAGGCTGGGAACAGGGGTGACTGTGTCTTGAGTCTTAAGGATTAATTCCTATAGTGGATTTCCTTCCTGGATTAGTATCCCCCAGAGTAGGTGGTGTTTACACCGAACTGGGTTAACAAACTCTTTGTGTTCTTTTTATTTCTGCACTTTTATTCCTGCTTCTGAACCTGCTTTAATCGTGCTCTGTTTTACATTATTGTGCCCTGTTTCAAGTTCTGATCATTATCCAGCCAGAAATTTCAATTGGCATCAGAGCAGGCACCCTGCCTGTGTTTGGGTGAGCTCCAGGGAAGTGTTTTCTGGCAAGCATGGATAGAGAGGGAGGTTATGTCAACAGACCACCATTGTTGGATGGCACGAATTATGAATACTGGAAATCCAGGATGTGTGCTTTTCTGAAATCAATAGACAGCAGGACTTGGAAGGCTGTGCTCAAAGGTTGAGATCATCCAGTGGTTTTAGACAAAGATGGGAACAAAACTGAGATTCTGAAACCAGAAGAAGAGTGGACAAAGGCTGAAGATGATCTGTCATTGGGAAACTCCAAAGCCTTGAATGCAATTTTCAATGGTGTTGATATGAACATGTTCAGACTTATCAAGCAATGTACTGTTGCAAAGGATGCTTGGGAAATTTTGAAAACCACTCATGAAGGAACCTCTAAGGTCAAGATGTCCAGACTTCAGTTATTTACCACTAAGTTTGAGAACCTGAAGATGATGGAGGATGAAAGCATACATGATTTCTACATGAATGTGCTGGACATGGCAAATTCCTTTGAGTCTCTTGGTGAAAAGATGTCAGATGAGAAGATAGTGAGAAAGATACTCAGGTCACTCCCTAGAAGATTTGACATGAAGGTCACAGCAATTGAGGAAGCTCATGATATTTCTACTATGAAGGTTGAGGAGCTTATTGGATCTTTGTTAAATTATGAAATTGCTTTCTGCAAACAGCCTGAGAAGAAAGGGAAAGGAATTGCTTTTGCAGTCAATTCAGAAGCTGATGATCAACAAGAGCTTAATGAGGATGATGGTGACTTATTAGAAGCACTTGTATTGGTGGGGAAACAATTCAACAAAATTCTGAAACAGGTGGACAGGAAATCCAAATCCAAAGGTCAGAGCCTCAGACTCAACAATAATAAGCAAGAAACAGAAGAAAATAGCAAACAAAGAAAAGGTGTGCAGTGCTTTGAGTGTGAAGGCTATGGACACATCAAGTCAGAATGTCCCACTTTTCTCAAGAAGCAGAAGAAAAGCCTAGCTGTTTCCTGGTCAGATGAAGATTCAGAAGGTGAGGTTCAGAGTAAGTCAGCTAAACATGTTGCTGCTTTTATGGTTTCAGAAGCTCTTTCAAAATCTGAAGTTTTTTTTAAAGTCTGAGACATTATCAGAGTCTGAAACATCATCAGACACTGAAACTTCATCAGAATCTGAAGCCTGTGATGAAGAACTGATTTTTGAGGAACCAGCTGTTTCTTATGAAGAGTTGTATCTCAGAAATCAAGAATTGTGCAAGTTATTAGAGAATCAGAAGGAAACTGTATGTCAGCTGCAATCTGAAAGGTGTGTTCATTTAGGACAGATATCTGATCTTAATGATGAAGTAACTCAATTGAATTCCCAACTTGATCAGATGAAGAAGCAGGACAGGATGTTGAACTCTGCTACTGATGTGTTGGAGGAGATTTTGGAAGCTCAGAAACAAGAAAAACATAAGGGTTTAGGATTTGTGGATGAGTCTGAACCTCAAGCAGAAAAATCCTGTTAAAAAGTTTGTTCCTGCTACTGAAACCCATGATCCTATGATTGGGACTTCTAAGATGAGACCTCAGAAGCAAGCTAATATACAACCTCAGAAGCAAGCTCAGAAGCAAGCTCAGATGCAACATCAGTTTCAACCTCAGAAGTTTAACAGAAACAAGAGAAGAAGTCATACTTGGGTTTGTCATCACTGTGGAAAAAAAGGGGCATATCAAACCTTTTTGCTACAAGCTGTATGGTTATCTTGAACACTTTAAATACAGAAGAGTTAAAACTGCTGCAAAAAGAGTCAATGTTCAGAAGGTGTGGAAACCAAAATGTCAAGAACCTGTTGGTCTAATGGCTCATACTTCTCAGAAAGCATCATCTAAGAAAAACTGGTACTTTGACAGTGGCTGCTCTAGACATATGACTGGAATTAGTAAGTTTCTGAAAAATATAAGACCTTACTTCAAAGAATATGTGACTTTTGGTGGTGGAGCAAAAGGGGAGATTCTGGGAATCGGTGACTTGATCTATGAAGGTTTACCAAAACTAAATGATGTGTTATTAGTTAAAGGATTAACTTCTAATCTGATCAGTATCAGTCAATTGTGTGATCAAGACTTGGAGGTGAAGTTCAATAAGAAAGAATGTTTGGTAACTGGTCAAGGAGGTGATGTTCTGATGAGGGGCTGCAGATCAGAAGATAATTGCTATTTGTGGAAATCTGAAGAAGAAGACAGAATCTGTCAGAAGCTTGAGCATTTAAACATGAAGGGTTTGAAGAATGTCAAGTCTGTGCAACTCAATGTTAAGGACAATGAACAAAGTGTGGCAAAGAGACTGGTTTCTAGTGAATCTGAAGAATATGCTAACATCAGACTTTCTGTGCAGAAGAAAATTGATAAACTTCAGAAGAAAATGGCTAAGTGGAGTGATTCTGATTGTAATTCTTCAAAAGTTTGTCTGCATAAGGGCTTATAGCAATTACAGCAAACTGGATGTGAGGAAGATAGAGTACCTGCCAGGTTTGCTAGTGTTGAGTGTGATCCTGATCCTGTGTCTGAGTCTGAGACTGCATTTAATGGAATTTTAGTTTTTGATCCCTTTGTTAAGACTGAGTTTTGTCATAATTTTGTGGCTAAAAAGGGGGAGAAAAACCTATGTTTAAGATCAGACAAGAGCTAGTCAGAGTGTGTTTCTTCAGAAGGTACTATGTTTCAGAAGCAGACTAGATTTGTTCAGAAGCTAGTTATTTTGCTCAGAGTTCAGAACCAATGCAACAAGAGCTGTTCAGAATCTGAAGATGTGATTGAGGGGGAGTATGTGTCTCAGGGGGAGTGTATGATTGTTATATACCTGAGTGTGAAGTTTTCAGTTTCAAATGTTACTTGTCTCAGAAGTTACTGCATTTCAGAATTAAGGGGGAGTAATGTTGAATGCTGAGTTGCAGGGGGAGAGTGTTTTTGTGAAACTGGTGTGTTTGTGAAGCTTCAGGAGTGTTTGTGATGATCAGAAGCTATCAGGAGTTGATCAGTAACTGCTTTATGTGTACTTCAGAAGTTGAGAATATCAGAAGCTGATATGTTGTGTAGAACTGAAGTTGTTTTGTGTTTTTCATGGTTAATCATAGCTGAATCCGCTGCTTATCTCTATGTTATGGTTAATTTGTGGAGTTCTTCATTGCTGAGTCAGTTTTATGGTGAATTGAAGAACTTGGTTTTGTGAAACATTGATTTTAGCCAAAAATTTGCCAAAGGGGGAGATTGTTGAGTATTTTGAGGTTGGCTGCATGTTTTGGCAAATGCAATGTGTTCAAGCAAAGCGTCTCCATGTGTATATCAAGTCTTCAGTTGCAAGAAATCGGTTTTGAAGTGTTTCAGACGCTGAAAAAGCCTTCAGAAGCTGAAAAATTCCTTCAGACGCACTGTAGCTCTTCAGACGCAGAAATTCCTTCAGACTCAGGAACAGTGTATCAGACGCACTATTCATGCGTTGACCCGCGTTGACTTCTTCAGAAGCTGGGTTTTCAAGTTTTATTTCTGTGCGAATCTTTGCGAAATTTATCATGGATTTACTATGGATGAAGGATTCTCGAATGCTGGATAAATTAATGAAGATCTTATGAAGATTTGGCTCGTGTTTTATGAATGTTCATATTTTCTGAAGCAATCTTTGAAAGATACATTGCAGTTTTATCTGTTACCTTATTCAGTCATTCATAAATCAGAAATATATCTTTACAGAAGATTGAATGCAAATTTATGAGAATTGCTGAAGCTTATTTAAGGAGTGCTTGTGCTGCTGTTAGAGATATACGTAGAATAGAGTTTTTATCAGAGATTTGAGTCTTAGTGTTTTTAAGCTTTTGCTTTATTTGTGCACCACTCAACTGAGTTGGTTTAGGTCTATTTGAGTTGTAATTCACTCTAAGCCTGTAGGAACGAGTGTTGTCTTTGTTTTTGAAGGTGTCTTCATAAAACTGGGTAGTTTGTTTGAATTGATTTGTAACTGGGTTTAGTTACTTGGATAGGAAGTTAGTGGTGTCTAATACTCAACGTGTTGGGTAGAAATCAGACTAGGAGGAGGTTAATTGCTTAGGCTGGGAACAGGGGTGACTGTGTCTTGAGTCTTAAGGATTAATTCCTATAGTGGATTTCCTTCCTGGATTGGTATCCCCCAGAGTAGGTGGTGTTTACACCGAACTGAGTTAACAAACTCTTTGTGTTCTTTTTATTTCTGCACTTTTATTCCTGCTTCTGAACCTGCTTTAATCGTGCTCTGTTTTACATTATTGTGCCCTGTTTCAAGTTCTGATCATTATCCAGCCAGAAATTTCAATATAAATTCTTTTTTTTAATTAAGGGTATAATTGGAATTATAAAAATTTCAGCCCAAAATCTCAATCTCATTCATATATTGATAATATTGATCCTATTCTAGTGAGATATTTCCTATTTTAATGGAATTTATTTTTTTTTTATTAAAATTTAAAATATTATTAAAGGATAAAATAGTACATAAAATAGTTTATATGAATGGTAAAATATGTAATGAAAAAGTCAATCCAAACTCATGTATTTTAAGTCTATTTTCTTTATATATAGTATAGATGTTAATAAGGAGAATTAGTGGTTCATAAGTTTTTTTTTGACACACAATGTTTAATAAGCTAATAGGGTGAATTTTTTAAAAATTATATAGTTCATATATAATTCTTTTCTAATATGTGTACAATATGTTTCATCCATATATGAATGCAATTTATAAATTTGTAGAATGATTCATTTACCTCTGTATGTAACTACTCATGATAGCTTTTGCCTTTTGTCATTCTGTTTGTTTGAACCTGCCTTGCATCACATCACATCACACACACTATAAAAAGGGGAAATGATTCATCCCATTCTTTCCGATTTAATTAAATATGTTATCGTTATCTTTTTATATCCAACATTGTTATCTTTTTTAAAATATATAAAATGCAAACAAAAAAGTAAAATTAATTATTGTATAATATTTAATATAAAAAATTTCCCTTTTTAAAAAAGGATTAAATATATTTTTAGTCTCCCTAAATTGTTTTAATTTTTTTTTAAATATATTCAACTTTTAGTCATTACAATACTTTTCATCGATAGTTTTAGCCCTATAAAAATTAAAACAAGTTGAGACCTTATAAAAAAATACTATCAAACTTTGCAAATACATTTAATGTGTTATGATAGAAGTATGTGCGCTGATTGAGATCAAAATTTAATTTTTAGGTTCATATTTAAATTATTTTGGTTTCTTGAGTTTTTTTTTTGAAGGATGGTTTCTTGAGCTTTTGAAATTTAAAAAATTTCATATTTAATTTATTTCTTGTTAAATGATTTTAAGTTCTGGTGGAGATGTTTATAATATTTTAAACATCCCTACATAAGAAAAGAAAAATTCAACTATTCAAATTGTACATATGAATTGATTTAACGATAGCAATTAAAACTGATGACGAACAATATTGTGGGGACTAGAAGATAAAGAACATTTGTATAGCGTCTAAAAATAAAATTTAAAATTTTATAAGGGAGAAAAAATATAGTTAAACCTAAAACAAATTTATAAGTAGTAATTCTATATTATTCTTTCATACCTGAAAAGGCCTCACATTACAAGCGGTTCTAGGCCTCAAAATGCTGAGTCGGTCCTAGGTATATACAACATATATTTTAAGATAAAACTATTATAACATAAGATAAAAGAAATTACGGTGGTGGTTTGATTCAATTATTTGATAATCAGTTTTAAATGACGTGAAATCGAAATTCAAACCAATAGTGATCAGATTTAATTGGGTTGGGTTGGGTTGGTTTGGTTTAGAAGCAAATTAGTAAGTAACTTTACAATAATGTGTGTGTATTTTTCTATTACCAAACGTTCTTGATTTATTTGCTTCTAAATAGCCACAATTAATCTGTTATAAAAAAATGCATAATACTAGATCCTGTTATCTATAAAACCTTTGAAAAAAATTACTAACGAATGAAAACACCAATAATAGCAAGATTAGCAATTGCCGCAGCAGCTACCAATAGTTTTATCCTCATATCTTTGAAGAAGCATTAGCAAGGAAGTAAGACCACCAGTATTGTGCAATGAAAATATACATGTGATACGAATGCAATTTTACTATTGCAACATTTGCCCAAAAGAGAGAATTTTCTTATGGAAAATTAACATGTGATAGAAATTGTTTCATCAAATACAGATTTTTCCTGATGAACACAAAGCCTAGTATTTATAATTTTTCACCAATATTTAGAAAAGGGAAAGCAAAAATTAGTAGATCAAAGGCCAATATCCTCCATGACTTGAAAGAAAAAAGAGAACAAAAAAAGACATT
Organism: Medicago ruthenica; assembly: GCA_018208015.1. Lineage (NCBI taxonomy): Eukaryota > Viridiplantae > Streptophyta > Magnoliopsida > Fabales > Fabaceae > Medicago > Medicago ruthenica. The sequence continues at coordinate 1,816,675 of CM031371.1, forward strand.
CAACATAAAAGGAGCAATGAGCTTAACCCTTCTTCTATGCTTAAGAAGGTTTTTTTTTTTTTTGGCCTATGAATGGTTTTGATTTACATCACTAGAATCATACTGACAACCCATTCTCATTTACATCAAAATCGGACTGTATGGTGAAGACTAACAAAACCACTAAAGCGACTTGCAAGATGAAAACTGCCCAACCCATAAGCATCACTTAGGTCATATCACTAGGTGTGCAGCACTGAACACAACTCTCACACTCAACACGATACAGGTGCCAGAGGCTACAATGAAGACAAACTAAACTTGCCGCAATTAAGGTGGTTGGAGGCAGACTACAATTAAGGCAGAAAATCCAACATTGGTCAATAACATTCATTATATTCATTTTATTGTTGATTAAGATGGTCCTATGTAAATGAGTAATTTAATTAATTAATAACTTTAGATGTTGAAATTTTAAATTAGGTATTATATTTAATGAAGTTCTAAAATGTAATCCCATCAATGTATTATCTCCATGCATGATTAGGATTAATTTTATTGTTGATTCTCTGAGTTTCTCTCCTTATGAGCTTGAGAATAAACTTAGGGTACTAGTCCAATAAAACTATACCAATTCAAACCCCAAAAGCTAGAACATATGTTACCTAACTTCTAAGTTTGACAATAAAAACTACACAAATGATTCAACCATTGGCGGTCAAGCATGCAATCAGACCATCAACAACAAACCTGAATTCACATAGCCTGTTGTCAGTATGCCAAATTGTATCAGTTACAACTTACAAATGATACAAAATGAAAATCAGGAACATAGTCAAACAAGCAGAAACTAGCATGTTCAAACATTTGTGCCTTCTTACGAAAATCAATATCACAAATTAAGAATGCATATCCAAGCACCAACAGCATATTTGATAAAACCGTGTTGAAAAGAGAAAATAGAGGGAAGATATGCTGAAACCTTGTATCTTGCCTACACAACATAGAATACATTTTTCTTATTGAACCCGCCACGTCAGCAAACTTACACAGTCAACGTGCCATGTCAGCTTTTGTGTCCAGTCATATGACATCAGGGTCCAAAACCAAAGAATCTTCATATTACAGGGTTGGAATCTAAACGTTTTATTTTTACAAAGAGGTAAACCGAAAATCGCCCTTTTAAACATATATTAACCCTGAAAATAAATAAGTAAACATATATTTTAGTAGATTTATGTTACTAAAATACTTTTTTTTAAATATCATAAACATTAATGTGTGTATTATTATTGCATTCTAATTACCTATGTTTAAGAAAAATTAAAATTTATATCATTAAAAAAATTTAACTAAAAATAGTAGGCTTTACCCCAAAGGGAGCCCTTCTAGAAATTCTCAAAGGCCTATGCAAAACTCAAGCCTAAAAGGGGGTTTGGAAAAAGTTTTCAACCAGCAATAGACGTGCCTCGATTAGAACCTCATAAACTATGACATTGCTCCAAGCGCAAAGATGATTTGCTCATTCTCCGACAATTCTTTAAATAATAGCTTCCATCAGGTTTATGTTAGCGCAACTATGAAGCTTAACTTTTTTAAGCAACTATTTTGATCTTAGGGTTTTTCTGGTTTTGGTGGATTTAGAGAGAATGAGAGGAGAAGAATGAGAAAGGAAATTGTGTTATTGATTGATGAGAATGTACAAGTGAATTGACTTATATACAAAAGCTATGCTAGATTGCGTGAAGCAACCTCAGACTCTGAAACCTCAGACTCTGAAACCTCAGAATTTTAGCTAAATTCTAGGGAACTTGTAACTAATCAATAACAAACAAAAATCTAATGTGATTAACCAACTAAACACGATTACATCACTAACAAACTTGAATTAACAAACTAACATCCTCCCTTAATTCAAGTTTCCACTTCGTTCATGCCAATCAAACTCCTTAGCTTGATGAACCTGTCAACCTTCACTGACTTAGTGAATATGTCTGCAAGATGCAGCTCAGTGGAACAATGAACAACCTGCAATGTTCCTTTGATGTATCTCATTACTCTTTTGGCTGCTAGCAGATGAGATACTCTAGGTTCACTCATGAATCTACTGATTATACCAACTTCATATGCAATATCATGCCTACTATTGCATAGGTACCTCAGTGATCCAACAATTTGCTTAAACAATGTAGGATCCACAGGTTCTTCTTCTTCATTCATTACTAGTTTTACATTTGTCTCAGCAGGTGATGATGATGGATTGCAGTTCATCATATTGAACCTCTTCAATATATCAGATGCATACTTCATTTGATGCATTACCAGTCCCTCTGCATTTTCAGTAAACTCCAGGCCTAGAAAATATGTCACTTTTCCTAAGTCTGACATTTCAAACTCACTCATCATCTGAGATTTGAATGCTTCTATCTCATTCACATCACTACCAGTCATTATCAAGTCATCTACATAGAGACAGATGAGTAACTGATTACCTTTAATTCCTTTCTTCACATATACACCATATTCAGACTTGCATTTAACAAATTTTTGCTGCACAAGGAAACTGTCAATTCTTTTGTTCCAAGCTCTTGGTGCTTGCTTCAGTCCATAGAGTGCTTTGTATAATCTATACACCATATCTTCTTTCCCTTTGATTTTGAAACCTGGTGGTTGTGTTACATACACTTCTTCATCTAAGGGACCATTTAGGAAAGCAGATTTTACATCCAAATGATACATTGACCAGTTTCTTCCACAAGCTATAGCAACTATCAGTCTCACAGTCTCTAATCTTGCTACTGGGGCATATACTTCAAAGTGATCCATACCAGCCTTCTGCATGAATCCCCTAGCAACTAATCTAGCTTTGTGTTTGGCTACTTCACCATTTGGCTTCAATTTCAACTTGAAAATCCATTTCACATCTATAGGTTTCTTGCTAACAGGTAGTTCAGTCAGTTCCCATGTGTTGTTTCTGATGATTGAATTCAACTCTTCAATCATAGCATTCTTCCACACTTCTTCATTCAATGCTATTTCATGGTTGATTGGTTTTGCATCTGCTAATAAGGCAAAGTGAACAAATTCCCCTTCTTCATTAACTATTTATCTGGAATAACTTCATGTCCAGCTAACCTTGTGGAAGCAAATCTCTGTCTCCCTGAAGTTCTAGTAGCTTGATTCTCTTCAACATGTACTTCAGCTTGAACTTCAGTATCAAGTTGAACTTGTTCAACTTGATCATCTTCTTCAATTATTGTGGGAACTGTGTGATTGGAACTCTTCTCTTTCTTGTTCCAATCCCAAGCTTCATTCTCACAGATTTTAACATCCCTACGAATCACTATTGAATGAGTTAGAGGATGATATAACATGTATGCACCTGTTTCATGATAGCCAACCATTATCATAGGCTCACTTTTATCCCCTAACTTTCTTCTCTTTGCATCAGGGATATGTTTGTAACATAAGGAGCCAAAAACGCTTAAGTGTTTAGCTGACTGCTTGCATCCTAGCCAAATTTCCTCAGGGATTTGATTCAGTTTCTAAGTGGGGCATCTATTCAAGATGTAGGTTGCAGTTCTTACAGCTTCTCCCCAAAAAGTATTAGGCATCTTCTTCAATTTCAACATACTTCTGGTCATGTCAAGCAGACTTCTGTTTCTTCTTTCAGCCAAACCATTGTGTTGTGGAGTATAAGGAGCAGTTACTTCATGTATAATACCATTGTCTTCACAAAATTTCTCAAACACTTTTGAGGTATACTCACCACCACCATCAGTTCTTAAAACCTTAATAGATTTTCCACTTTGCTTTTCTACTAAGATTTTGAACTTCTGAAACATATCAAATGCTTCACTTTTGGTCTTAATCAAATATAACCAGAGTTTTATGCTGAACTCATCAACAAAACTGATGAAGTATCTGTTGCCTCCTAATGAAGGAACCTCTAAAGGACCACATACATCTGAGTACACAACATTGAGTAGCTCCTTTGATCTACTAGCAGTACTTGAACTGAATGCATTTCTAGGTTGCTTGCCCAACAAACAAGTATCACAGGCTGTGTTAGGTATCTCAATTTTTGGTACACCGAGAATCATTTCCTTATCAACCAGTTGATTAAGACCTCTAAAATTAAGATGACCAAACCTATAATGCCATGACCAGCTATCTTCATCTTTTACCATTGCAGATAAGCAATTTAACTCTACAGCTTTCATATTGGTCTAAAATGTTCTATTTTTTGCAAGGGGAGTTTTCAAGACTAACCTTTGATGTTTATCAAACAACTTCAGAACATTATCCTTCATAGTAACCGAGTATCCTTTTGAATGAGCTGACCAACACTAAGTAAATTGCACTGCATTCCAAGGACATAGAAAACTTCTTCAATTATTGCTACTTTTCCATTCTTTCCTTCAATAGCAATCTTCCCATACCTTCTGAAGTTAATGTACTGTGATCTGAAAGTTTCACCTTTGTGTTCCTTCCATGATCAACTTCCCTCAACCATGCTTTGTTTCCAGTCATGTGATTAGAACAACCAGTATCCAAGAACCAACTTTCTGAATTGCAGCTCTCAGTACTAGTTGTTGTAACCATCAATAATAATGAATCATCTGAATCATCTTGTGCAATCTTAGCTTGTTCCTCATCATTCTGACCTTGTTTTCCCTTACCAGACCAACATTCAGAAGCAAAGTGTCCAAATTTCTCACATTTCAAACACTGAATCTTCTTCTTATCAAAATTTCTCTTATTTTGATTAGAGTTTCTTTCTTTTGAAGATTCACTTTTGTCAGTTTCTTTGTTCTTGCCTTTAGACCAGTTTCCTCCCTTAGTGTTATTCTGCCCTTTATTGTAGTTATTCCTATCATAACCATCCTTCTTGATAGTTTGAACTTGTAAGGCTTGTTGAATTGATCTTTCACTGGTTCTTTCTGAAACCATCAATTCATGAGCTTCTAGTGAACTCTGCAGCTCCTCAATCTTCAAGGTTTTTACATCTTTTGATTCCTGAATTGTCACAACAATGAAATCAAACCTTGATGATAGAGTCCTCATAATCTTCTCAACAATTTGTTGATCAGTCATAGTCTCTCCACAAGCCTTCATCTGATTCACAACACTGATGAGTTTGGAGATGTACTCTGCAATCTTTTGCTCATCTTCCATCTGCATCAATTCGAATTTCCTCCTCAGTGATTGAAGTTTAATCAACTTCACCTTATCATCCCCTTCATGATACTTTGAAAGAATATCCCATGCTTCCTTTGAACTAACTGTTTTTGAGATTCTTTCAAAATTTGCTTCATCAAGACTCTTTTGAATCAAGAACAACGCCTTGCAATCTTTCTTCTTCAAATCTTTGTGTGTGTTCCTTTGCACTTCTGTTGCATTCACAGCTAACTCACCAACTCCATTCTGCACAATTTCGAGCAAATCTTGTGCTCCAAACAGATTCTTCATCACTGCACTCCATCTTTCCCAATTGCGTGCTTCAAGAATTGGAAGATGAGTGTTGAAGCTGCTGCTACCATTCATGGTACTTCCTTCAGCGTTTCTTCTATGTACTTACGTGATTGAAGATCTTGATTACCCCTTAGAACGAAACCAAAGGCTCTAGATGCCAATTTGTTAGCGCAGCTATGAAGCTTAACTTTCTTAAGCAACTATTTTGATCTTAGGGTTTTTCTGGTTTTGGTGGATTTAGAGAGAATGAGAGGAGAAGAATGAGAAAGGAAATTGTGTTATTGATTGATGAGAATGTACACGTGAATTGGCTTATATACAAAAGCTATGCTAGTTTGTTAATTCAAGCTTGTTAGTGATGTAATCATATTTAGTTGGTTAATCACATTAGATTTTTGTTTGTTATTGATTAGATATAAGTTCCCTATAATTTTTGTTTGTTTGTTCTAAGTTCCCTAGAATTGTGGCGAAAGGAGAAGCATATGGCCTTTATCATATTATGCTTTGGTTGAAAGATCAAAATGTGGACAATGACTCATTAGAGAGGGATCTGAATGGGACTGGGAGAGCTGATCCAGGCTTTAGAGAGTCTGACCTTCTCTGAAGGTGCAGACTAACTTTTGGATCTGATCTGGGGCAATGACTCATCGACCATTTATTTATTCAGTGAGATCGGCTTCTAAATTTCTTCATTTGAGAGCTAATGTGATTGATGAGAGGTCAGAGGTTATTGCAAGGCCTCTCAAATTGAACAGGAAGAATGGGAACAGAACAGAACAGAACAGGGAAGACAAATTGGACCCTTCTTTAATTTCCTTCTGTCCAACAATCAATCCGGTTCCTCTCTTATTAGCAGTGCCTTCAACTTAAGAACACTTACAAGTGTAGGACCTCACCTAATATGATTTCAAAATCAGTGTAAGACGAAACTCTCATCTCAAGTCCTCGTTGAACAGCAACAGGAACCAATCGATTGATTGTTTAAAAATCTATTTCATATCAACATTTTTAAATAAGTAATATGATCTAAATTTATATAAAATAGCAAATGAACAAATCAATGAGATTAAACTTCCTTTTGATATTTATACAAAAAAAAAAAATCTTTTGATATTTCATATGAATTTTTTGAGAATTTCACTATGTATTATATCATATTTCAATTCTAGTTTATAATAATACATTTAAATATGTGTAAAATTAATGAATAATAATAAGTTAAAATTACTGAAAAAATTAACAAATTTATAATTTACTTCAAAGTTCAAAATATAATATAATATTGTTATTAATAAATAATATTATTCATATTTACTTAAGTAGACTGATCTAATATACCAAAGATGTTTTTTTTATGGCATGTGGTCTGACATTTTTAGTTAAATAGGATTCCAAAAATGTTTAAGTGTTTTTCATTAAAGAATTCTCATGCCTAGAAATGAGGGTTTTACCTGGAGTCAAATAGGGGTAGAAACGGGCTAGCCCGGACTTTGTGAGACTTGAGTCTAGCCTACTTTAAAATTATAGGTCAGAGTCTAACTTATTACATGTCATAGACTCATTTATAAGGTCTAGTTTGACCTTTTTTAAGGCTTGTGAAACCTAAAAGTATGTTTAAAGTCTATTTTACACTAAGGTCTGACAACACTAGTTTACTACTAAATAGGTTATATGAAGGTGAGAAAAACACACAAGAAGGGGGGGTTGAATTGTGTGGACTCAAAAAATTAGGTTTCTTTTTCTTCTCAAATACTTAAGTCAAGTTCAGAATCTGATATGAATCAGTTCTGAACTATTTCTCAGAGTTATGCAGCGGTTATAAACAGAAAATAGAGAAGGGAAGAGAGAACACACAATGTTTTTATACTGGTTCCTTCCACAAGTTGGAAGTAGTCTAGTCCCCTTGTTACTAACAAGAGATTTAACTATAATCAAACTGATTACAATTGCTCAGACCACAAAGGAAAGAGACTTCAATGCTCAAACACCTAGTAAGAGACTTCTAATGCTCAAGACACTAAGTCAAGAGACTTCCCTGCTCAAGACACACAGTCAAGAGACTTCTAATTGCTCAGACCACAAAGGAATGAGACTTCCTTGCTTAGACCACAAAGGAATAAGACTTCCTTGCTTAGACCACAAAGGAATAAGACTTCCTTGCTTAGACCACAAAGGAATAAGACTCCCTGCACAGACCACACAGGAATGTGACTAACAGCTCAGACCACAAAGGAATGAGGTTACAGTTGCTCAGTATTCAGCCTGAGACTTAAGGACCAAACTGAATTACAAAGAAATAAGTTTGGGTTGAACACTTGATAAAATATCAGAGGTGTTCACTTAATACAACACAATTAAGACTCTAACACTTAAGAAATTCTAAGATAAACAATTGTAAGAATTCTTAAGTTAATTTGTGACAGAAAACTAAAACAGAGTATTGCAGTTCAGGTTTTGCAGCTTGTGTTTCTGTACAGAGTCTTGGCATTTTCTCTTCAAATCATCTTCCTTTTATAGAGCAGAAAATATTTGTTGAAGATTTCCCATAACATTAGGAAAGAGCCGTTGCAAATTGAGAGGCTATACCAGCTGAAAATTGTGTGCTAGAACTGAACAGAAAACAGAGTAGCACGCAATATTCAAATTCCTTTTCCTTAAAAACTGGGGAATGTTTGAGTCAAGGAGTCACCTTTTGTAAAGAGCTGTTCTGACATATCCAGGCATTAAATGCGCACAGTAACAGTTGCTTTCCATGCCACATCAGACTTCAAAAGCTTCTCTTCATCAGAAGCTGGCTTCACGAACTGAACATCAGAAGCTGCCTTCAGTTGTACGGATCAGAAGCTGGTCTTCAGACGTTGACTTTTGTTGACTTCTTCAGACGCAGACTTCAGGAGCACCACTTCAGGAGCACTCTTCAGAAGCACTCTTCAAACCCAGTTTTCTTCCAGCTTTGCAACTTGCTTCTAAGCTTTCCTTTCTTGCTCTAAGCTTGTTCTTCCATAACCATTATCAAATTCTGATCATTACACACATGGTTCTGAAATCACTTGAACAAAGCATTAGCAAATAACCAATTTTCTATTCAACACTTTTGTTATCATCAAAACCATAAAGAGAGATAAGTTTACACATAATGTTTCAACAATCCCCCCCTTAATTCAGAAGAGATTTGTTTAACACATTTTGTTCCAACAATCTCCCCCTTTTTGATGATGACAAACACAAGTATTGAATCAGAAAATTGTTGTTAACTTAATTAACAAGTTAACTGCAGGGTGTGAGGTTTGTAAGCTCCCCCTGAGTCTGATCCATGTTAATTAAGTTCAGATTAAATCACAAATGTGAAAATTTCAGAATTGTTGTTAAGTTTAATTAACAATCTGACTTCAAGAGAGGTTTGTAAGCTCCCCCTAGATCTGATAATCCTCAAGGTTAGGTTTGTAAGCTCCCCCTGATTCTTATCCATGTTAATTAAACTCAACTTAAAACAATAAAGTGAAATTATCACTCAGAATTATAAATAACTTGCTGACTTCAGGTTCTGAGGTTTGTAAGCTCTCCCCCTAAGTCTGATAATCCACAGGATGAGTTTTGTAAGCTCCCTGAGTCTTATCCAAGTTATTTTCAATTCATTTTAACTCACTAAGAGTTATGTAACTCACAGAATTTCAATTCAGAGGCTAAGAGTTAAAATCAGTTCTCATAAGTTAATTTCATTCAGAACTTAGCTTATGTTCAGAGCCTCAGGTCTTAATGCCTTTTACTCCCCTTTCATAAGTTAATTACTGACAGGAATTTAACTTATATTTTTGAGCTCAGGAGCTTAATACTTGTTTTACTTTCTCCCCCTTTTGTCATCAACAAAAAGTTTTAAAAGAGTTTGAAAACATGTGTATATGGCATCTCTCCCCCTTTTTCAGAAGGTTTAAAGAAAGACATTTCTCCCCCTTTCAAAAGGAGTTTGAAAATATCTCTCCCCCTTTCAAAAAGGATTCCAGAATTTGAGAGAGTTTGAAAAACATGTGAGATAAATATGCAATCATATAGATAATCAAGCAGCAAAGATGAGCATCAGAGCATACTTGATTTTCAATGAGTATATGACATTGCATTGAAAATAGAATGTTGTTCAGAAGCAGAAAAAGATAGTTCAGTGCTTCTGATCAGAGCATTCTTTGTTCAGACATAGCTGTTCAGTATAAAGTGTTCAGTATCAGAGCAAGTCTGAGCTATTTTAAACAAAGTTGTTCAGTTCATATACCAACTGAAGGTTTATCTCAGAGCCTGATACCAAATTTGAAAAACAGTTCTAAAAACTGAACATGTCTGATATAATTTGAGCATTTGAAAAATGTGTCTGTGATAAAACATAAACTGATACCAATTGAAATTAAAACAATTTCAGCAATTGATACCAAAACAGAAAATCACATTTTTAAATTGATGACTTTGGGAGGGATAGAGTATAAACTTTCAAAGCTTTAATCATCATTGCCCAGGGTTATACTTATCAGATTCTGACCATAAGTTAGATAACTATCAGATTCAGGAGTCAGAAAATCCAGGTTCTGAAACTCAGAGTCTGATGTCTTCAGAAGCTGAACTTTTTGCAGACTTCTCAAAGATAGTGTCTGTTAAGTTTTAGCTTCTGATGAACTCAGAATCTCAGTTTCCATTCAGATTCAAGCATATTTTCCAAAGAGATGAAATGCATTGTTCAGATTCTTTTTAATAAATTTAAATCTATTTTTCTGAACAAAATCTCTTAATAAAATTAAGTTTAAGTTCAAAAATGCTTGGTTCTTGAATGTGAATTGGAATGTTCAGACAAACAGATTACAGCAATGTTATCACACAGAAGATTATGCTGATTTCATGAATCTGATAGTTTCCCAATTCATGTAGAATTTATTAAGTATAACTGAGAACTAAGCATACCTCAGTAGAGCTTCTGATCTACTTCTCTTTGTTCATTTGTTGCTGAACGCCCATTTTTGTTCCAGCAATGTTCTTGACATGCTTTAGGAGAAGTATCAGCTTCTGAGATGCTCTTTTCAGCTATTTGGACATTCTTCAGACTCAGGTTCTGATTCAGGTTCTGAAGTGTCCTCTGAGAGCTGAAACTCAGTACCAGTGATCAAGTCTTTGTGGTTTCCTCCAGATTCCACATTTCCTCCCTCTTTCATGGTCAGGGTTTGGAACATAGACTTGTTTTCTTTTCTGCAGTGCCAGCAGCCATTGTCCAGGTACTAGGACTTCACCTTTTCTTTGGCATTTGATCATATCTGCAACAGAAATAATCTCTGACCTAGGTACCCATATGGGTCCTCTTGGGTTAGTTCTGAAAGGTTTATGTTGCACCTTATGTCTGGAGTTATAATACTCAGACTTGTTCATAAACCTTGGATGTGAATCCTTTAATTCTGAATGAGTCTTAGTATCAGACACTGAGTTCTTCAGAACCTGAGTTTTCAAAGGTCTTGACCCAGATTTCTTCAGAACCTGAGACTTAAAGGTCTTTGGTTCTGATTTCTTTAGAGTCTGAATCTTTGAAGACTTTGGTTCTGTTTTCTTAAGAACCTCAGTTTTGTCAGCTCCTGACACAAGGCAAGCTTCAGTTTGACCTTTCTTAATGCAAACAGAAACAGATGACTGATTGGCTTTCTTATGTTTGCTTTGCCTGACATTCTGAGATTGAAAATGTTTTGAATGAGCTGGTTTATTATTCCTTGAAGGTTTTATAAACACAGTCTTAGTAAAATCTGAGTTTGGATTATTCAGACTCTGAGACTTACTAGTTTCAGGTTCTGAACCCTTCAGACTCTGAACATTTTCAGGTTTAGAGTCTGATTTTCTCTTACTCTTAGGCTTAGGACCTTTTGGCTTAGATTTAGGCAAGGTTTTAACATCTGCCTTCATCTTGCCCTTAGGTTCAGAAGCTTTAATTTAGAGTCTGAGCAGTTCAGAACTTCAGACTCAGTCTTAGTTTCTGCAGAATTCTGTTTCTCAGATTTATCAGAAGCAGGCACAAAGCATATTTCATTGCCTTTCATAATATTTTCAGAACAAGATAGAAGGTTTGTTTCATTTGAAAAAATAAATAAATCATTTTTGAAACCAATTCCTTCTCCTTTGTTTCTGCTGATATTATAAATCATAGAAGCAATCTTGCTTCTGTTGATTCCAGTTATGATAAAATTCTGAAGAGCAATTTCATGATCATTTGGAATTTTATCAGGCTTCTTATGAACTATTCCTCTGAGTTCCTTAACTTCTTCATCAATTTCATTGATATGATTCTGAAGTTTAAGGTTCTCATCAGCCAGCAAGTTATTTTTCTTTTTCAAAGATTTAAATTTATTTAATTTGCTTCTGAGGTTGTTCATAAGTTCCTTAACTGTATCAATAAGATCAGATCTAGTGAGTTCAGAAAATACCTCATTTTCAAAGTCTGAATCTGAATCTGATTCTGTATCAGAACATACATTTGCAACCAAGTTCAAATTGGATTCAGCTTCATTTTCCTTGTCAGATTTTGATCCAGATTCCTCATCAGATGATACTAATGCTACCAAACCCAGGTTAGCTTCTTGATCTTCATTTTCATCTTCAGAATCTGATTCTTGATCAAGATTAATCCAAGTAGCCATAAGGCTTTTTCTTAATCTGTCTTTGCCTGATCTTGAACTGTTCTTTCTGGATTTGTACTTCTGAAACTCAGGACATTCAGATTTGAGATGACCAGTTCTCTTGCAATTTGAGCAGTCCTTTTGTTCATCCTTCTTAGAACTAGATCCCTTGAAGTTGCTGCTCTTGTTAGAAGTTTTTCTTTGTCTTTGCAGCAAGAACTTAACTCTTTTGGAAAGCATTTCTAGCTCCTCAGCTTCTGAATCCTCATCAGAACTTTCCTCAGAAAATTCTTCATCAGATTCTGAAGCTTTTAGAGCTATTGAAAGCTTCCCTTTGGATTTAAGTGCTACAGACTCAGAACTTCTAACTGGTTTATCTTTATTGAGTCCCAGTTCATGCACCTTGAGGGAGCTTATAAGATCTTCAATACTTAGAGTATTTAAATCTTTAGCTTCCTCAATAGCAGTCACCTTAGGTCTCCATATAGATGGCAAGCTTCTGAGGATCTTGTTCACATGATCAGCAGTAGTGTAGCTCTTTTTCAGGATCTGAAGTCCAGACACAAGAGTCTGAAATCTTGAGAACATAGCCTCAATATTTTCATTCTCCTGCATTCTGAATAGCTCATACTGCTGAACTAGAATGTTGGCCTTTGCTTCTCTGACCTTCTTGTTCCCCTCATAATTAGAACATAAAGAGGTGAAGATGGCTTTTGCAGTAGATTTATCACTCAGCTTCAGGTATTCACTGTGAGGCATAGAATCCACAATGATACCTCTCACATGATGATGCTTTCTGTATATCTTTCTTTCAGCATCAGTGAGACTTCTTCTGTTCAGAGCCACTCCTTCTTCATCAACTGGTATGGAGATTCCATCTTCAATTATATCCCATAATGAATCATCAATTCCAATAATGTGGCTGTACATTTTGTTTTTCCACCAAGAGAATTTCTCAGCATCACCACTAAACAAAGGAGGTTTATTGTGTGAGTGAGATTTCTTGTTTTCAGTACCATAACCACCACCACCACTTCTGGATGTAGATTCCCCATAATTTCCAGATGACATGTTTTTCTCAGGATCAAAACTGACACACTGTTAAGTGTTAATATCAGAACCGGAGCTCTGATACCAACTGAAGGTGAGAAAAACACACAAGAAGGGGGGTTGAATTGTGTGGACTCAAAAAATTAGGTTTCTTTTTCTTCTCAAATACTTAAGTCAAGTTCAGAATCTGATATGAATCAGTTCTGAACTATTTCTCAGAGTTATGCAGCGGTTATAAACAGAAAATAGAGAAGGGAAGAGAGAACACACAATGTTTTTATATTGGTTCCTTCCACAAGTTGGAAGTAGTTCAGTCCCCTTGTTACTAACAAGAGATTTAACTATAATCAAACTGATTACAATTGCTCAGACCACAAAGGAAAGAGACTTCAATGCTCAAACACCTAGTAAGAGACTTCTAATGCTCAAGACACTAAGTCAAGAGACTTCCATGCTCAAGACACACAGTCAAGAGACTTCTAATTGCTCAGACCACAAAGGAATGAGACTTCCTTGCTTAGACCACAAAGGAATAAGACTTCCTTGCTTAGACCACAAAGGAATAAGACTTCCTTGCTTAGACCACAAAGGAATAAGACTCCCTGCACAGACCACACAGGAATGTGACTAACAGCTCAGACCACAAAGGAATGAGGTTACAGTTGCTCAGTATTCAGCCTGAGACTTAAGGACCAAACTGAATTACAAAGAAATAAGTTTGGGTTGAACACTTGATAAAATATCAGAGGTGTTCACTTAATACAACACAATTAAGACTCTAACACTTAAGAAATTCTAAGATAAACAATTGTAAGAATTCTTAAGTTAATTTGTGACAGAAAACTAAAACAGAGTATTGCAGTTCAGGTTTTGCAGCTTGTGTTTCTGTACAGAGTCTTGGCATTTTCTCTTCAAATCATCTTCCTTTTATAGAGCAGAAAATATTTGTTGAAGATTTCCCATAACATTAGGAAAGAGCCGTTGCAAATTGAGAGGCTATACCAGCTGAAAATTGTGTGCTAGAACTGAACAGAAAACAGAGTAGCACGCAATATTCAAATTCCTTTTCCTTAAAAACTGGGGAATGTTTGAGTCAAGGAGTCACCTTTTGTAAAGAGCTGTTCTGACATATCCAGGCATTAAATGCGCACAGTAACAGTTGCTTTCCATGCCACATCAGACTTCAGAAGCTTCTCTTCATCAGAAGCTGGCTTCACGAACTGAACATCAGAAGCTGCCTTCAGTTGTACGGATCAGAAGCTGGTCTTCAGACGTTGACTTTTGTTGACTTCTTCAGACGCAGACTTCAGGAGCACCACTTCAGGAGCACTCTTCAGAAGCACTCTTCAAACCCAGTTTTCTTCCAGCTTTGCAACTTGCTTCTAAGCTTTCCTTTCTTGCTCTAAGCTTGTTCTTCCATAACCATTATCAAATTCTGATCATTACACACATGGTTCTGAAATCACTTGAACAAAGCATTAGCAAATAACCAATTTTCTATTCAACACTTTTGTTATCATCAAAACCATAAGAGAGATAAGTTTACACATAATGTTTCAACAATCTCCCCCTTAATTCAGAAGAGATTTGTTTAACACATTTTGTTCCAACATTATATTCCCCCCGGTCCTTATTATAAGAAATAAAACAAAAAAGCATCAAAACCAATACAATCATTAATTAATAAAACTTTTTGAATATTTTTACAAATATACCCTCATAAAAAATTGTGAAACATTAAATACACTCACTAATATTAAAAAGAGAAGCATTAAACGAGGGATAGAAAAATCTTTCAAACAATAACTACACCTTAAAAGTTGTGACATTTTCTTATAAATAGGACTAGATTTTTTTTATAAATTTTCCTATAATAAGGACCGGAGGGAGTATCTTATAAAGACTTATCACACCAACACAACTGCTACTAAATAATCAAATCTTATGAAGACCTTATCACACCAAAGCATACGAGTGTATGAATTTATAAAGAAAACTTCAACAATAGTAATCATATAAGAGTATTATATGAATAGGTTGGTCTGACAGACTTAATAGACTTTTTTTGTAAGTTTTAACTTGGCCTATTTAATTAAATAGACTTTATAAAAAAAAACTTAAGCCTAACATTTTTACTAAACGGGTCGGGTTAGGCTTTAAATAGGTCAGGCATGTTCCCACTCCTAGAGTCACACAAATCTCTCTTAATCACTCATTTCCTCTCATCTAAATATTTTATTTTAAAGGTAAATTACACTGACCTCTCTTGAGGTCTTTTTAAATGATATTTTTTTTAAGCAAATGGGGTGCAGACGGAGACTCTGCAACACCCTAAATATATAAAAATAAAAAGAGAATACAAACCACTGGGGGGACATAAACCAAACCCAGTCAAACCACAAAATCAACCAAAAAGGGTATAGATACAGTCCAAATACAAAAGTGGTCTAAAAGAAACAAATGCAAACTCACACATAACACAAACGCTATCCAGCGAGTCCGCGTACGGGCTCGAAACCAAATAGCAAAAAAAAGTGTTATGTGAGCCTTCACATTTCAAAATGGCAAATGAATCGACCGCCAACACGATCAGATTCACGTTCCACAACCCCCTGTGACAATCACAGCAGGCATCACATGCTCTTTCGAGCCAAACTAGACCAACGCGAACCATAACACAATATCACGGCAGCGACTAGGTCTTCAAGTAGAATCGAACCAAGAACCAATCGCGAATCCAAAAATGGACCAAACAACGGAACTAATCACCACATAGCAGTGGAAGCATCCAAAAGCCTAGAAATCTGCATATCTCAACAGATCTAGAAGGAATCAGAAATCAGAGGCAAGGAATACAACCACCCACCACTAGAATAGAACCGACCCAGAAAGGGTTTTAAAACGTAGCTGCACCGCCGTTGAAACTAGCCACAAACACGCTTTCAAACAAAGAGGTCCGCGGCAGCTCGCCGGCGGCCACTCGAAACCCCCTAAAGGGGGTGAAGATGGTGACACCAAAGAAAACCAGCGCACCATCGAAACAGCCGCTACATCTCCCTGGCTGGTTTGGATTGGAGGGAGAAAAAAAAAGAAAACGGCGAAGGGGTTAGGTTAGGCGGTGGAAGTGTTGAAATTCTAGAGAGAAGGCAGAGCACCTCTCTCTAGAGAGAAGTGTATATAATCTTCTTTTTAAATGATATAGAAACTCACTCTAGTTTAAAAACTAACATTGGCCTCCCTTATCTTTTTATCCATGTGACAAATACCTCCCTTCCATGTGAACTAGCATGGGTCTATGTGTTGTTTAAAGAAATCTTAAGGTAGGTCATTTTGATTTTCTCTTATTTTAATCAATCATGTATTATTTTCTCATCTAAAATACAATAAAGGCATCAACGATATCGAAAGCCAACAACACCTCAAGTGAATTCCGGAGTGAGGCGTCCATAAACTCGAATGGAAGATGTGTGTGATAAAAATTGAATTAAATCATTTATCATAATTTTAATATTTAATTTATATGCATGTGTATTAATTAAAAGGTTAAGATTTATTTTTTTATCTCTCAACTGTGCGATTTTGAATCTCAAATTTCAAATAAGCGATTTAAGCCCCTTGATTTACAATTGTGCGATTTAAAACTACTAAGTTTGAATCAAATGATTTTGGCCCCGTAGTTTACCCTTTTTGATTGCATAGTATCACACAAATTTTCACTAAATTGAGCTAATGTGATATTTTTATTCATCAAAAATTGATATATTAAAAAAAAAGGGGGGGGCAGGTCACGTCTCACGTGAGGTTTTGTGTCTCCAATCGCTATAAACACAACTTTGTCACCTCCATCATTAAAATTTTGAGGTTTTGTCATCTCCATTCTTTTCTAATTCTTTCATATTCATCCTCTTCTTCTTTATTATTCTTCATGTTTTTCTTATATTTCACATAAACACAATTCGTGAGACCATAAAACACTTATGGGGAAATAAAATCAGGAGATAGAAGTCTCAAGTTCCATTCGATGCAATCTGAGCTTTGAAACAGAGTAATTTGACACACCTTAATTCACTTGATTGATTAACTAAATATACATGCATGTGAGAGAGACTATGAAATCAGAAATGAAGCAAAGTAGGGGACAAAATCACTCAATTAAAACTAGGAAGTTTAAAATCGCACAATTGAAAAACTAGCATGGGAAAAGTGTAAAACACAACATTTTAATGAGGTTTTTTTATATGGTCCAATATTGTTCCTGTTGATATGGATTGTTCCTTCTATTGTTGTGGATTGTTGATAATTGAATGAGATTTAACTAATTTTTTGATTTGATAATTTAAAATAACATCATAAAAATGATAAATTAGTTTGAATAAGAGTAAAAATGAAAGAAAACAAAAATTAAACTCAAAAGAGTATATCTTTTTTTTTGTCAAGTAACATAGCGACTAGATTCGCACATTTAAGTCATGATAAGTGAGAAATTCAGGGTTCAACGGTACTCGTTGAACTTACGGGATAAGATTTGTTAATTACATTCACTCTTTTATATTATATTTGTCTCTAATTATAAGACCATTTTGAGTTATTTCTTTGTCCCTTTTTATAAGACCCTTTACAAATTTCAAAGTACATTAATTATTTCTTTACCAATATACCCCTATTTATTTTACATATTTTTCTTCACTATGTAGTAATAAATACTCTTGAAAACATTAACAAACTCTCTCTCATAAAGGGTAAATTTGTAAAACAATAGCAATTGTCAACAAAATTAATACAATAATCAATTTTCTTAATTCCCGTATTTTTCACAAAAGGGTCCTATATTTAAGGACAGATGTAGTAATATGTTTTTAAAATAAGGGAATTGCATAAGCTGGGGCACTCTTTAAGCATTTTTTAAAAAGTTAACGAGTGCCCCCGGGACACTCTTTAAGCATTCTAAATTAAGTAATTATTCTTTAAAAATGTCAAAGTTTTCAATTTCCAATGCAGTGATTACACAAATTTTGATAAAAAGTTACTATTTAAGGTCCAGGGGCACTAATTAACATTTTCCTTTAAATAAAATGTTTTTTTATTAAACAAATGGTATTATAACAATCCTCTATAATCATTTATGTTTAGAAATTAAAATTAATCTTTTTACGGATTTATGCTCATTAATAAAATTTTGTTAAAAAAAATTGGAACTAAATTTGTAGGACTTTACCCCAAAGGGAGCCCTTCCAGAAATTCTCAAAGGCCCAAGCAAAACTTAGGCCTAAGAGGGGGTTTGGAAATAGTTTTCAACCAGCAATAGACGCGCCTCGGTTAGAACCTCATTAGCTGCGTCATTGCCCCAAGCGCAAAGATAATTTGATCACCCTCTGACGCTTCTTTAAATAACAGCTTCCATCAGGTTTAGTTGTAGATTTAGACGATGTGGGACTTATATAGCTCAAGACATTACCTTTCACACCAGGAGAAGTTGATGCAAATTTCTCAGATATCCTTTCAAACATTGAGGACATGGATAAATTGGGAGGATGTCCTCCGTGTGATCAATTTCCGCGTAATAATAGCTTTCAAAAACGATAATCCTTAGCTAGGAAAAAATCCATCTTCTCTAAGCAATAGCGTGATGTATGAACCACACTAGTAGATACCATGGCTAGCTAGCACCTGTTTATATGCAGAAGGAATGAGTTGCTAATTGTGATAGTCAAGTTGAAGTGTAGAACTAGATACACATCCTGATAGCTTTTCAGCCAACTATCTCTCAGCTACTAGTGGTTCATATCATTCACCACGAATAAAGTCATTAACCCAGGAAAAGCAATGTTCATTCAAAAAATAAATGTGAATAAAATTGGAAGCGTAACAAGGTTGTCTTGAATCTCTTGGTAGTAATATTGCAACTATAGAACTATGCCTCGTTCAATTTAAAACTCTCTCTAATTTATAATATTGAATGTGAAATGGCCTCTGTTTCCTTTCCTTGACATTGATTTAACCTTCAGAAAGGTTGATGAGGCCATGATTAATAAACAAGTGTGATGGAATGTTGGTCTTGTTCTCCAGGATGAGTAAGTTCATTTTCTCATCGCACAAATACAAAGTTTTAGTTGATAATTTGTTCAAGAAACACATTAATGATTCTGTAGTTGGAAGCATTCTTCAAAATAATTTCGCATATTTTGTTCACACTCCTGATTATAGGATTTAGTTCATTGGAAGGAAAATCGATATGGTTTCTTATTCCTTGGCATTTAGCAAGGACATTTACATTACATCTTAGCCCTTTTTCTATTATGTTATCCCTACTTTTCTTGTACTTTGATTATGAATAAAATGCAAAAAAAAAAAAAAAAAAATCAAAACTCAAGTGACGTTTGTTTTATACAAGAGTGATGTTTATTTTTCAAGTAACCTAGTGGCTAGAAATTCAACTCTTAAGTGAATAAGTGGAGTCTCCGAGTTCGAACTCCGACGTCTGCATATGTAATGTAATGTCTCTACCAACTAAGTTGAGCCCAAGGAGACCAAGAGTGACGTTTTTAATATGTTAAAAAAAATTAACATATAAATGTTATATTTAAATTAAAATTAGACATAGGCCTTCTCTTCTATCAAAATAAATAAATAAAAATACTACAATTTTTTTGTGGTTAAGTAGCTATTGGCTAGAAATTCACCCTAAGGTGAATAAGTGAGAAAACTGAACCTTGTTACCCTGCATAATCTGATATTTCATTTTATTTTATATATTTATTTATTTTTTGACAAATTTATGTTTATTTACTGAAAAAAGGCATGTTATTTAAATTTTAAAATACATAACCCGGCATTTTATTTATTTTTACTCCATTCCATCTCAACATTAATTAAAAAATACTTAAAACATGAGTCTTGACCAAAAAAAAACTTAAAACATGAGAAAGTATTTCTTGGTCACGGATACAACACATCAACTTTGGGCACGACAAATAAAAACCAGACACATGTCACTTAAATTAAAAAGATAAAAATCTGAGCCAATGAACTTTCAGCACCAACTGCATTTCATCTCATAAATAAAGGTGTCTTTGGATTAATGGTATAAAATGAAATAAAATGTACCAACATCTAACTATCTTTTAAAATCTAACTAGTTCAGTACATTTCATTCCCATGCATTCCATCTTATACCACAAATCTAAACATATATGAAGTATTATGATCCTCTGCTGCTAGAAATAAACCGGAAGCCCTTGAAATTTAGTTATTGTGATTATACGATACTGTAAAATGCTTTCTTTACGGGATTTAAACCCAGGACTTTATCTAAGGCTCCATTCATAAAGGAAAGAAGCAACCAAACTATGTACTTATTCTGCATTCCATCTTCATAGTTTTTCTTTACCAAATGCCAGCTCTTTATGCAAGGCTTCCCGTTTCTATCATGTAAAAACATTCTTATGGTTGTTTCTATATTCTTAAGCAAATAGAATTTTGGGACTGGTATACTTTGCAAGTGGAGTGTTGCCATAATCTATTTGTCAAGATATCTTTTTAAGAGTTAGACACTACATATAAAAGACGAAATTGAAGCAATTAAACAAGTCAGCACAAATTCCACCAATTACATGAGAAAAAACTTTAAAATATAAATTTTAAAACACGACATGTGAAGTTGGAAGATAAAGAGGAAACAAATACATGCTCTCCCACTAATATTGTCATCAGAATAACATTAGCACCCAAATGAGCGCCATTGGATAACATTAGCACCCAAAAGAGAGCTACTGGGAACCTGCACCCTCTTACTACAGATACTGGTTCTTTTCATTAACCGCAGCAAGCCGATTTTTGTGCAGCTTGACCACCATTGGCTGCCTGATCTTGTTGGTTAATCTTGATACTCTGGGGCTGAACCACCATAGAAGAAAATATTATCATTGAGAAACAAGCCAAACAAGAAAGAAGCAACAAAACTATGTACCTATTCTGCAAGTTAGCAGAATAAGTAATTGTTGCAAATTCTTACTTATAGAAGAAAAAGAAATAACATATAGGAGAGAAGGCTCCATTCATGCATGCCCTTCCACTTCTCAGGACTAAAAAAAATTAAGACAGGAAAGAGTCAACAAGGTACCTCGGTACTAGAAACGGTGTCTGCAAGCCTTTGCTTGATATCTCTTGCTATTGAAAAGAAAACTTCCTCCACATTCATGTTTGTTTTTGCACTCTGCATATGTTCTTCAAAATCAGTATATAGAAATCATATAATATAAACAAAATGTGAATATCAAGCATATTGCAACTCACAGTTTCAAAGAACTTGATACCATACTCATCAGCAAGAGCTTGACCTTTGGAGGTAGGTACAGCCTAGAGAAAAAAGAACACCTTATGTTTGTATTGAAGGAAAATATAACACAAAAACAGCACAAAGCAGACAGATATTGCTAAATCTCAGATCCGTAAGTAAATGTGATTTGGGCACGGAGTCAATCATGCAACAACTGCTTTGTCAACTAACCTCATACCCCAAACAGCTAAGATGTCAAGTAAAAGTAGAAAGGGCCAAAGATGGACATACCCGTTTACTTTCATCCATATCAGCCTTGTTTCCCACAAGTATCTTGTTTACATTGTCAGAAGCGTGTTGTTCAATATTGCGAATCCAATTCCTAATATCTGAGCAGAAAGAAGCGAGCTACATCAAAAGGCAGCCAGAATAAACAATGGAAACTTAATCATAAAAAAAAAAGACCATTTCATTATCTGGCAATTAAATGGGAATAAGAGAGTATTAGAGGTCAAAAAGAACAAGAACGGATGGAAAAATGAGAAGGAAATACAATTTACTAGGAGAAATGAAGTCTACAATTCTCAAACATTAGTGCATAATAAATACATCAAAATGAATTGTCTCTAAGCTGAAAATAAGACCAGGGAAAAGAGGGTACTATTGAAAGACGCTTCATCGGTAACATCATAAACCAGCAAAATACCCATGGCTCCACGATAATAAGCTGCAACAGAATATAACATTAAGACATGTTCCTTTCATCAAATAAATGGATCAAGCAATATAAGTAGGAGACCAGGTGGACAAAAGTTGCTGATAATGCTTATATAACTAATTATGTATAACACCATATTGTTAAATAATCGCAGTCATAATATACTTCAATTAACTTCTACAAGAATGTGGGTAAACATGTAAGCCTAGTAATTACCAGTTCCCAGTGTATGAGACCAAGTGGACAGCTGTCAATTTTGAATTCTTGAACAAGTTTGCACAAGACAAAACACATACCTGTAGTAATAGTTCGGAATCTCTCCTGACCAGCTGTATCCCAAATTTGCAACTTAATGCGTTTGCCATCAAGTTCAATGGTTCTTATCTTGAAATCAATGCTGCCATACATTTTTATAATAAGATTTTATTTTAAGAAACAATATAGATACTCCCTCCGTCCCTTTTTATAAGAGTACTTTAGAAAAAATCGCGGGTATTAAGAAAGGTTGTTGGAGTAATAAAGTTGTCTTAAATGTGTGTGATTACTAAATTACCCTAATTAAAGATACTTCAATGTTAACTTTTCATACACCAAGACAAATTGGTAGTATTAATAAGGGGTATATTTGGAAAAAAAGTAATAAATGCATCTAGGAATTTGTATATGATCTTATATTTAGGGATAAGACCTTTTTTGTAAATAGTCTTGTAATTAGGGAGGGAGGAAGTATATGTCTGGTTGAGTACAATTACTTATATGTATAAGATGAAGAAAATTTGGTACCAGTGTTGAGAAAGTGTTTATAAATATGAGATTTAATAAGTATTATATATCAAACGAACTCTATAGGCCCCAGCTTGTGTATTTCTAACGCATATTGAAAGAGAAAGAAACTCCTATAGCATTTTTACAAGGGAAAAAAGAAGTGTACAGATACTAACCCAATGGTGGTGATAAAACTGGTTGTGAAGGAGCCATCAGAAAATCTCAAAAGCAAACAACTCTTCCCCACACCTACAAATAGTTAAGTCAAAAAGGTACGAAAAATCAAAAAAATAAAAGGACAAATGTTTTTAAACTATAAAAAAAAACTAAACCAAACAAGACAGAATGCCATCAAATTGCGGCAGTGAACCAATTGTGATTGGCACAGATGGTTAGACTTTCCGCTCGCACCAGTTGTGACTTGAGCTCTAGTCCAGAATTATGAAATTGGTAGGTTACATGTAAATTCCATTGTAAATCTTCAACGAGGTTGGTGGGTCTCCTTGCATGGAGTGTGGCGTCCCAAATCTAAATATTCATTCTCGTGGCACCCATGGTTCCAGTAGTGGTAATGGTGGAAATTGCAGGTAAAAAGGCAACAAACAGGGTATCTTGTCATTGAGAAGAGTAGCCTCGTATGAAAGACTCCAACTTTTTATACTCTATAAGGAAACTATTCAATCTCGACCTGACATCTCCTATGACCTCTATTCTCTGGCAATCTTCCATTTCCGGTGAGTAAACATCTTTTTCTTTTTCTTTTTCTTTTCCAGCAACATATCCTTCTTCTCTATTATCCGGGTTATGGTCATCTACTTTCTCAAAAGTATGAACGTAATATCTATTCAAATGTCGCAAGTCATACTCAACAAATTTTAGTATATTATTCATAACATTTAGTGTTAATTTTTGTTGTTTCTATTAAGTTCGCTAAGAGTTACTACTCATTTGTAGAAATTGAATTAAAAGTTGTAAACTCAACATGTGAATCCAAATTTTAATAAATTTCCTACTACATGAAATACGTTGAATTTGTATTAAGATCGTATAATGAATTGATAAAAAGTGAAGATCTGGAAAATAATGAAATGAAAGAACAAACCACTGTCGCCGATAAGAAGAAGCTTGATGAGGTAATCGTAATCGGCACGTGCTCTAGCCGGTGCTGCTGCCATCGCTGAAAGCACAGGGATCGGAATACGAATAGTTAGAAGCGATTCGTTGTTGGCGACATCGAATGGAATTCAAAGAGATCACAAACTAAACGTAACGATGAATTGATTTTTCCTCTCTCTCTGCTCGATGTGATGATTGTAACGTTACGCCAAGACTTTTTCTAGATTCATACTCCTACACACCCCAGATTCGGCCCCACCCCTCTTCAATATACTCCCTTCTCCGTTTTATATCATCATTTTACAATAATCACGATATTAAATTATTAAATTATATTTATAAATGATATATTTAGAAAAATAGATATAAATGCACCTATAAATTTGTAGATGGTCTTTTTTTTTAATAAAACTTGTACATGATGTTATATTTAGTGACAATTTTTTTTCTTTGTAAAATGTCTTATAATTAGCTACGGAGAGAGTAATTCGATTGCTATTTTTTCGATTTTATTGCTCCTTTTTTAGGTTAATACCACCTTTGGTCTCTATTATTAATATATAAGAGAAAATTTACTTTTTAGATTCATTCAGTGAATGATATATATGGTTCCTAATATATATTATTAGATACATCATTTATTAAATAAATCTAAAAAAATATTTTTCTCTTACAATAGAGACCGAAGTAGCTTTTTTTTAGATTGATGAAATGACAATAGACATCGGAATTCACACACACAAGTGAACGAGATGGAACTCGAACCTCGGTCAACTTATTTGATCTAACAATTTCAAAAAATTCATCAATTGAATTAAGACTTTTAGACTATTTTTACCTGTTGAGTTAGGATTTCTAGACTAATAATGATTTTTTTTTTAAAGTGTGTTTTCAAAATGGTATAAATATTTTGGAAACCAATCTTGTTCATATTGTTATTGATTAAAATCATAGTACAAATGTCTCACAAATATAGCTTCTTTTTTTTTCTACGATGTCTCGAAAATATAGCTTGAATAGAGATATATACATGTTCAAACCTGCAATTCTTAACTTCTCTAGTGCTACAAAACTTTTTTAAGACTAAAAATTCACGGTACAATTAATATTATATATGATCAAAATTTTAAATAAGTAATAAATTGTGCCATCTCTACTAACTCGTGAGTAACTAATATAGATACATGTAGTAATGAATTTTATGAAGTATCCTAGATATTTTTTATGTTACTCATATTGTGAATCCACTTCAAATGTATATTTCCCCTTTGAGATGAATAATATTCTCAGTTGTCATTTGACGGTCTTAAAAAAATAGAGGACCAAGTTCAGTTGTCATTTAGAAAACTCAAAAATTGTATTGAAATGAGATTTCGAAAGATTTACATGAATTATTCAAATTTAATCTGTTATAATCTTATTAAAATCAAAAATAACTAATCATAATCATTAATTTTTCATTCTCTAAAAAATATTCTTTACAAAAATGTGAAAGATTTCTCTAACTTTCCATATATTTTTCATCCCTCAAAATTCTCCCTTCTTCCCTCCAAACTTCCAAACAAAATCCAAGTCTCATATCCCATAAATAGCCGTTGAAATGCCATAAGCTCATTTTTAGCCGTGAGTAAGCAAGAGAGATAGGGAGTTATGATCTCGTTGGTTTCAAAATATATTTTCTCTCTATATTTCTTATTTTCACTTTTAATTACAAAAGTGGCATTAATTTTCCTTTCAAAAATAGAAAACACAGTTGGTATAAGATGACAGTTTTTTTTTTGTCTAATTAGCCTTTCAATTCATAAGGAAAATGGGTCAGAATAATCAAGTTCGGATAAGAATGAGTAAAAATTGATCAATTTTATAATTTATGAAAGAGCCAACAAAATATATTTGTTAACAACTATTCAAATCACAAGATGTGTGAGAAAGAGATCAAACCTACAGCTGACTCAACCAAAGCCCTACATACAAGCAAAAACAAACAACTCATACAAACTGATTTTCCAAACCCTACATCCAAATAGCTCAAGTGCTCAACCAAAACAAGTACCAATAATGCCAAATTATATTACTGTTGAGCTTTTGTTTCAGGATACAAACTCGGATTTTTTTAAACAATTTGTCATTAACTGAAGTTTATTAATCACTTAAGTTCAACTATTTGATCATAAAGTGACACAACTTTATAATTAAAAGTGAAAATAAACCATAGAAATATACAGGCCTCACATAATTCCTTCTAAACTTGAAGTAAAATAATCGTGGGCAGTAAGTACCTTTATAGGTAGGGGCAGGGTGACATAATTTCTCAGAATATATTTTCACACAGGAAGAAAATAGGGAAAGTGTGAAACCAAGAAACAAGCTCCAAAATATGAAGTAATATCATTTATAATATATGCCATTCTCTGGAAATATTTCCAGTAACAATCTTAAGAGGTGGCTATATTAATAGCTTTGATTGATTGAATATGATTCCACACGAACATAAGCCCAAGCAACACACTCTGAAGTTATTCACAGCTGGTCATAATTGATAGAAGTTGCACCAAAATATCAACCTGCCAAATTGTAGTCCTCTGCTTGCTGGTATATATTGTAACTCCCAGATACTTCCATTTTTCCAGCTAGATAGTCATTCCCTGAAAAATAAAAGGAAAAGAATATGGCAATACCAGTCTTGATTGTCAGCCCAAATGCTACAATGGAGAGAGGCTACTATGAGAAATATAAAAATGCTAGTAAAACATTTTTTTGGACACATCACACACTCTCAACACAATTTTTATAAAATGACTAAATTACAAGACAAAAAAATAAATCAAATTTTGTTACAAAGAATATGTTCAAAAGTGTTTCTAAAAGAGTGTGTAATTAGTATTCTCATTGAATATAATCCTAATCAAATCTTCAAATTAGTATTTCAAGGTTAATGTCCATTTGTCATATAATATCAAGATATCCAAAATAAACCCCTAAATTTGTACACTTCTTGGTAGAACTAGTTTAAGATTTTGCAAAAGAATTTCAACTAGAGTCTTTCTAAGGTCAATTTAACTACAATATAAGGTCATACGAAAAATATAGCCAATGAAAAGACAAATGAAGGAAGAAAGCACAAGATGTTACATACTTGAGTTTGATAGCACTTCATCATAAAGAGACGCACCACTCAAATTTCTTGTGGATCTTATACCGCCATCCGATGGAAAC
Source organism: Medicago ruthenica (assembly GCA_018208015.1). Classification (NCBI taxonomy): domain Eukaryota; kingdom Viridiplantae; phylum Streptophyta; class Magnoliopsida; order Fabales; family Fabaceae; genus Medicago; species Medicago ruthenica. The sequence goes on from CM031371.1 coordinate 1,843,901, forward strand.
ACGGAATATGTTTTGTTAGAATCATGATTCAAGTAATGCAATTCAGAGCATTTTTCTTGGTTCTGGAAGCACAAATTTTCATCCCCTAGAGCAGCATTTTGTTGAGACTGAAATTCCTCTGGTTTTGTCTTCTTATCCTTGGAATCAACCTCAGTCTCTACCTCTGATTCAGTGTTACTAGTTCCCCCATTTTGCATTTTTCTTTTCGATCTAGCACGCCTATTTTGGAACCAATTATAAACATTTGTTTCAGAAATTTGGCCATGCTGGCCTAGTTCGGTAGCAATCTCCTTGATTTTTTCTTTGCTTGGAGTTCCATTTCCCTGATCGAATATACGCTCAAGAATCTGGAGCTGGACCGGTGTAGGAGTCCACCTCTGTCTGGATGTAATTTTGTGACCAGATGTCATCAATGAGTCGCAGTATAAATTCCCTAGCCTAACCCCTGATGTAAGGAAAAAATAACATTAGCATTTCTTTAGAGAATGCTGGATCTTAAACAACAAGTGACAATTTTTATATGCCAACTGCCAAAAGAAACAAATTCCTGCCATTTTTTTGTGGGGTAAGAGAAATATAAGGTTCTATAATAATCTATACAATCTCAAGAATACTTCTGATTTTAGGAGATCCAAAAATGTTTGTTATTCAATCAAGCGATAATATGTCCCTCTTAAATGCAAAAAAAAAAAAAAACACTTTTAAAAAAAAAAACAAATTGGGGGATAAGGAAATTATTATTTGTTACAGTGACAATGTGGTCATTTTACAACCATCTCGAGGGGGTTTCAACTCCATCCCTTGAGGAACCTCAAGTTTAAACTCTTAGAACTGAGTTAACACCTCGTGGACTTGGTTTAACATTCACTTGACAAGTTGAAAGCTATGGTTATAGTTAACACCTCATGTACTTATAGTTATGCTGCACAAGATAGCAGTCAAAGCAAAGTACAAAATAAAAAATCAACCAGGTTTGATTTTTCTGTGTAAGGGAAATGAAGTAATAATGCAGATATTTTGCAGTGTCATTGTTTTTCTACAAATCAGGATGCCTTAAATAATAGGGAAGTGCTTTGATTATCACTAGAACACGATGAATATCCACATATTCATTCCCTCTTTAGGAAGTAGTCCTGCTAGTGTTTGTACCAATTTACCCTTCCCTAAATGGTTTTGTTTTCTGTGCCACTTAACATTTAACTTTACACATTAAACATGATACAGACAAATCTAACTGACACAAAAGAACAGATATGAATGAATAAATAGGAATTTGCAGAGGAGATAAATTGCACTGACAAAGAACTACTAAATTTTAGCAATCTTTGGCGAAATCAAGGTGAACTGCATTTTAGTGTATATTTGGTATGATGGTGAATTTGCAAAAATTTGAGCCATCGTGAATTTGCAGAGGTGTAGCATCTCTACAAAATCACCATGGTGACTCACGGGTGATACCAGTAAATCTCTACAAAAACTCATTAGTGTGATTCCAAACATACCCTAAAAAAGTTCTGTACCTTATTTGCAACTAAAAATGTAGAGAAATACACAAACTGAAATATGATTTTTTTTTTCTTTCAAACTTAAGCTAATTACTAAAATTAAAATTGAAGGGCCAACAAGTCAAAGCCCAAGGATGAAGGTGGTTTTGTGCATATATCGAGAGATAGAAATTTCCCAATTTTGAAAAGCAATCCAAAAGCAAAATAATATAAAAATTGAAGGGAATTTATGATCAGGTAATAATTAGTAAAAAAAACAAAAAAAAAACATATGGTACCAGCAAGATCTTGTTGAGCAGAGAGTGTTTTATGCATCTCAACAAGTTGTTCACAAATGGTTGCATAAACAGCAATTTGTTTCCTCAGGGTTTCCAATTGTTCATCAGTCATCACCTTAACATACATCGCTTCAACATTCCCATTCTGTACTTGTTGTTTCTGCCACTCCATCATGTTCACCATTTTCTCTCTCTTACTCACAGACACACACAAATGATTTTTTATCAGAGAGAGAGAAAGAGAAAGAGAGTGTGTGCAACGCAAAAGTCAGCAAAAAAACAAAGTAAGAAAGAGACAAAAGACACAAACATTATTATTTAGGAAAAAAATTCGTCCGATTTATGCGGTGACACCGCCAATGACCAAAGTCGACAGTAGATTAGATTATTATTTATTCCTAACTTAAAATATTCATGAGTTTTATATTCCTCTTCATTACTATTTTCGCTCTTTTTTAATTGTCACTTTTTAAAAAAAATATTTTTTTTAATTGTCACTTTTAAAATTTAATGTAATTTTAAATATTGTTTTACCAATATTATTTTTAATTATTTATTACGGAGAGAGAAATATATGAGATGCTATATTAAATGAATAAAATTATTATAGTAAAAATATAAATTATTATATCAAAAGTAGTGACATTTATTAATTGTCTTGATTTATGTAAAATGTCAAAAAATGACAATTAAAAAAGAACGGAGGCGAGGCATAAGTAGTTTTGATTATTTTTATGCTTTGTTTTTTACTAACTTAATTTGTGCTTTTGGTCCTTGTATTTCTAATTTTGGTTAATTTATGCTTTTTTGTACTAAGTTAATTTATGTTTAGGTTGCTTTTTTGTGGTGGGCGAATGTGAGTTTGATGCATAGTTATCCATTCGGTGGACAAAAGTTAATTTTATATTGTTTTGTTCAAAAGTTAAATTGTACAAAATAAATAAAAATTCAAATTAAAAAATTGATCGACACATGGTCATGGGATACCGTCTGAATCCCAAAATTAAAACATGTATTCCAATATCTTTGAGGGGCCATAGTTTTGTCTATAGGGAGTGAGACCCACCGGCCACCGCAACAACCACCCTATCTTATCAATTGTTTCTTTTTGAAAATGAAAAAGGGGGAAAATAAAAGGGACGGAGGGAAGTATGATAAAAAATAAACTGCCATAAAGATTTCATTTACGATGAAAAAATGTTTTTGGCCTTTTCAATTGTATTATTGGATTTCGTTCGAAGTTTTTTTTTTCTCTTTCTCATTAGGATTTATGGTATTATTATAGGAGACAAAGTAACCAAAAAAAATATTTACAAGAGATAAGACATGGGGCTTCTAAACACTTTCATTCCTTTAAAAAAAACACTTTCATAGAATTTCATGATTATCAATCTTAAAAATGGGAGAGTATAGTTAACGAATTTGAGTTTCTCTCTCTTAATTTTAAAAATAATACCTTAAAGACAAAATGTCCAAATGATATAAAACACTGCAGAGGCAAAGGAAACTCACTACTTTCTTTCTTTCTTTTTTTTTTTAGGGGAAAACTCACAAACTTTCAACCAGCCACTAATACTATATACTCAAATGCATCATCCGTAATAAAAGAATTACGCTATTATATTTATAAAATTGTTTCACAAAACATATAGTTTTGTTATAGGTGGATTTGTAAAACCAATATTTATATAACTCATTATACTTGGATTTTTAATTTTTTTTCCTCCAATATTTGAGGAGTTTTATCTATCTTTTCATTTGTTCATATAATATACGCTCTTTTTTTGATAGAATGAGGAAATAATATATTCTCAACCAGCTGCAATTCGGAAAGTTATCGATTGATAAATTTATGAAAGAATGAATGAATGTTTGTCACTTATTAAATCACGTACTTTTTGTATTATACATAATGACGTATCGAGAACTACTAACACATCAAGGGTCCATAGCTCAGTGGTAGAGCATTTGACTGCAGATCAAGAGGTCACCGGTTCGAACCCGGTTGGGCCCTTTTTATCCTTTTTTTTCTTCTTTCTCTTTTTTCCTTTTTTTTCTTCTTTCTCTTTTTTCCTTTTTTTGCAGTTCCTATATCACAAGTAGGGTTGGGAATAGGCTAGGCCGAGCTAGGCTTTGCAAGGCCTAAGCCTGGCCTGCCAAATTTTTTAAGGCTTAAGCCTGGCCTGCGACCTGTCATAGGCTTACTTTTGAGGCCTGAGCCTGGCCTTTTGAAAGCCTGATAAGGCCTGCTAGCCTGTTTAAAAGCCTATATCATATGAACATCTTTAAGTATGCAATGTGATCTAAGTTTAAATAGACTAGCGAACTAATAAATCAATTAGATTAAACTCTCTTTTAGTAATCAACATGAGTTTTTAGGGAATTTAACTATATATTGCATCATATTTCAATTCTAGTTTATAATAATACATTTGTATATGCTAAAAATTAATGTATACTAATAAACTTAAATTACTAACGAATTTATATTTTAATTCAAAGTACAAAATATATTATAATAATAAATAATATTAATCATATTTACTTAAATAGGCCGGCCTAATAGGCTTAAGAGGCTTTTTGAATGGTCTGTGGCCTGGCCTTTTAAGCTAAATAGGCTTCTAAAAAAGCCTAGGCCTTCTCTATTTAAGAAAAAAGTCTGGCCTGGCCTGGCCTGTCGTAGGCTAGGTCGTAGGCCCCTGTAGGCCGGCCTGGCCTATTCCCATCCCTAATCACAAGTCATAACAATCGTTAGCGTATTTGTTGTCTTGAATGAAACATGAGCTATGTGGATGGTGTAAAGTGTAAATAAGTTAGGAGAGAGATTGGAGGGAAATTGTGTTAACTGTTAAGGGTGGTTAATGACAAAAAAAAAAAATCTATGTCCATGGGACTGCATGATATTTAGTTTAGAGAATCTATTTTCCGAAATCCTAGGTCAGTTTGTTATAGATTTTTTTAAAAAAAAAAAAAATTATTTGCATTTTTAAAAATGAGTTGTTTGAAAATTTGCATAAAAATAGTAGAAGTTATTTCAAATTCGTTTGTTTTAAGTTAAAAAAAAGATTTTGACATTCATTAACTTAAATATTCACTGTTAAAGATTTTACATAATAAAAATCATATTTCTTCAAAAGTACATCTTTCAAAAATGATTTTTATAAAAAGCTTTTTGAAATACCTTCTTATTTTAAAGATTTTCAAATTTTATTTTCCAATTTTTTTTCTAACAAAATGATGCAATAGTTAGAATAATGTTTTAAGAGAACCTATTCAAACAAATTTTTCATTTAAAGTTTTTATTAAAAAAACTTTGTTAGAAACAGTATAGCAAAAAAATGTTCACCATAAAAATCTAATTTAAAAAAAAGCTATAACAAACGGTCCATCGTAGAGAAAATTTAATACATATATAAACTCCAGAGACGAAAAATACATACTTAGAAAATAAGAGGACCTCTTGTCATAAAAAGAAAAGAAACAAGAGGACTAACATCTAAAATAGGAGATAAAAATACATTTGATCTTATAATAACCTTGCAATCTTGCCCAAACTAAAATAAAGAGTGCATTCCAGATGAAATACATAAATAATTTTGACAAGCTAATGTTTGGTGCCCTGATTTAAAAATAGTAGTGAACGCGTGTTCTTGTTAATGGGATCTTGACATTAGCGCAACACCTTGTTTTTAGGCTTAATTGAACCTTTGGTCCCCAACTTATTTGTTGTTTTCAATTTGGTCCCATAACTCTAAATTTTTCTCGTTTGGTCCCTCAAATATACCTCTGTTAGTCAATAAAGTCCATGTCTGTTAACTTTAACCTTAAATGTCTATGGTGTACCAACATTATAGATGGTCCACCTTAGAACTCATTAATTTTGTTAATTTTAACCCTTTGATCTTATTTTTGAAAATACAATCATTAGATTATGCAAGTCTATTGTACCTTACGGTGAACCACCACCAACTAATTTTTTTTTCAATTTTCTTCATCTTCTTCCCTCATTCCCTTCTTCATCTTCTTCCCTCATTCCCTTCTTCATCTTCATCAACCTTACTAACACCAAACCCAGAAAAAAAAAATATAACAGACTTAAATTGGAATTAAATAAATTAATAAATCTGAAAATGTATTTATTTATTTTATATTAAATTGTCTTTTTTTTTACTGGATAGCAATTTCCTCCTCTTGTTCTTCTGCATTTATCTCAGCTTATTCTTCCTCTTCCTTGGAATCAACATCCACAACAACACAACAACAATGACATAACACGATTTCATTCTCAAATCAACCTATTATTCATACACTAACTATTACCAAGATCCCAAATCAAATTCATAAAAAAACATCATCCCTATTCTTAGTCGCCACCCTCCTCCCATTAATTGCTTCCTACTTCTTCAAAACTTACAGATCCATAATCCTCCTCCCTTTTCATCGATTTCCTCGACGCCACCGTCCTCCTTATCTGAATTTTGTAGCCGTTCTCTGTCTCAGCTCTTTCGCATCCACATCGACCATTTTCGTCGCCTTCCTCAATGCCGCGAGAAAGCAGGAAAAGATTGGAAGGATGGTATGAATAAAGGGTGAATGTCTGATTGAGGAAGAAGATGAAAAAACATGAACCCTAATTTCAATTCTTCCCTTTTCCCTTCTATTAAATTAATTCTGTTTTGGTTTGCTCGGCCGATCTCAAACTACCTCTACAACAATGGTGATGTTCCAAAGACAAAGAAGGGAAAAAGAACATCTCTGTTTTAGGTGGAAAATTACAAGAATTTTGCAGTTTTACTGGGTTTTTCTTTTGTACCCATTTTTGGATTTTTAATTTTGCAGAAATACTGTGTTTGGGATTAGTGTTCTAATATTTCCAATTTCCAATGGATGGTTATTTTACAAAAAAAAATAAATACATTGTTAGATTTATTAATTTATTTAATTCCAATTTAAGTCTGTTTTTTTTTTCTGGGTTTGGTGTTATGAAGGTTGATGAAGATGCTACAAAGATGAAGAAGGGAATGAGGGAAGATGAAGAAAATTGGAAAAAAATTAGTTGGTGGTGGTTCACTGTAAGGTACAATAGACTTGCATGATTCAATGGTTGTATTTTCAAAAAAAAGATCAAAGGGTTAAAATTAACAAAATTAATGAGTTCTACGGTGGACCATCTATAATGTTGGTCCACCAGACATTTGGGGTTAAAGTTAACAGTCATGGACTTTATTGACTAACGGATGTATATTTGAGGGACCAAACGGAAAAAATTTAAAATTATGAGACCAAATTGAAAACAACAAATAAGTTGGGACCAAAAGTTCAATTAAGCCTTATTTTTATTTGGGTTGAGTCTTTACTTGTGGTAAACTCACGAGACGTCCATATTGAAATATTTGTGACCGTATGAATTGAAATAAAATATTAACCAATAAAATGAATATAAAAAAGATCCGATAGTTTCATTTTTAATCATATTTCCTCCTATTGCAATTGATAATAATTAAAATAAATTGTAACTTATTATCAAAAAACAAATGGATACAAATAAACTGTCACTAAATTTGTGTTAACATTATTACTCTCAAAAGCATAGCTGCAAGATGGAACAATGGTAGGTATTTGAGAACCCTAATGTCACTCTCCTCGGGCAGTACTTTCATTTCAGAGTAGCAACAATCAATTCAGAGGAATTATACATTCATAGTTCTGAATGGACAAGCCCCTCAAATGAAGAAGCCAACATTCATCAAACTGCATGCAGATACATCCCAGATAAAATTCCAAGTAGGAGCTTTATGTAAAATATGTTAAGCTCACTCAATGCTTAAATAAACTTTGACCCGCCACGACATAGCCTCTGAATTGTGCATTTCATCCCTTACTTTTCGGGTATATTGCTCTAAAGTATGTGCATACTCATTTATGGTATCATTTGATATTGTATCCTCAGCTAATCTGACTGCTGCCATTTGAGACAATTGAAAGTTTTCCCCCATTTGCTGTAGCTTCCTTGCAGTTTCACCCTCACCAAACATCATAAGGGAAACCAACAAAGATTTCAGCTCTCGTCTTGCTTCCACTCTCAGAGACATGCCTTTCAAATGATCCACCAACGCAAACTCCTCATCAGCACTGCAAAATAGTGAATAGAGAATACTATCACTTCAGTCTTTAAATATGTGAAATACTGGCTAATGAAAAATGAAGGAGCACAGAGCAGGGGAAGTTGCTACAAAAAAAAAAAAAAAAATCTCAGGTCAAGATACCTCCCAGGACGGATTTTTCCTCTTTTCCTCTGACGCCTCGCATCTCTTGCCCTGGTAGTTGCAGCTGAAAGAGTAGAAGCAGCAGAACTTTTCCTGGTCCTGTTGATGAAATCAGGAATATAAATGAAGCCACGCGCAACAAAAGTATAACAGAAGAGATAAATAAAACAATTACCTTTGTTATTCTTTTTCTAAAATGAATAGAAAAATAAACACGTTCAATTTATCATCTAATGTAATAATTTTGTGTCTCTAAATCAAAACTAGGTATAATTGAACAGGAGGTTTTGCTATTCACTTTGAAGAAAATGAGACATTAGGCCAACTCATTTGTGGACACAATGGTTACCCAGGTCAAATGATATGGATGGTTAGAAAACAAATATTATCTAGGCTCAGACGGCTGAGCTCTGCCTGCAAAGGAAGCAGATGCTACTAAGAAAGAGACATGAGTTTCAATGTGACAATGATTTTTCAATCCCAAGGAGGTAGGGAGTGTCAAACTTTACCCACAAATAACTATGTGATTCAAAAGGTTACATTTCTTTTATTTTGCTATTAGCTTAGTGGCCAACACATACTCAACTAAACAAACACATGGGGAGGGGGGGAATGTGGTGACCTGGGTTCGAACCCAGGATTCCACACAAAATGTCTTCACAGCCAAACCACTAGGTCGTAACAATGGGGACAATTCAAAGGTTACATAGTTCTACATGACAACAATAAATTACTTTATTGCAAATATTATGATACATACTACAATTCTAAAAACAGAGCATCTAACTGCTAGTATTTAATACATGAAAGATTATGGAAATACCATTGTGGCTCTCGGTTTTGTTCATTATAATATGTTATAAGGCCGGAGTCCATCCTCAGAGTCAAAGAAAAAAGTTAAGAATATATACAAAAGCACGTACATCTTCCAAAGTATATAGCAATGTATATGGGATCAAGGAAAATCACGTACCCTGTGGTGTATGCACTCATTCCACTAAAATTACTGCTAGCCTCTGAAGCAGCATCATCTTCAACATCACTACCTTCACGTTTCTCTGATTGGAGCTTTGCCGCGAGAAGTAACCTTCTTTGTCGAACAGCCAAGTAACGGGTCAAGTACTTTCCCACTTTCTCTAAGCCTTCCTCATATTCATTGGTAAGTGTGCTTGCACATTCAACAGATGCATCCTTCACAACCTTAACTAAGTCCTCTCTTCTATGCATAAAAACAACCCTCATAGCCTCCTCCCAATCCCTTGCCGAAATTAATAAATTCACACCAGAGTTAACATCTCCACAGTACTCCAGGGCAATTTTGGCAGCTTCGCCAGGTTTACCAAGTGCTTGAAGTTCTTCGCAAAGCTCACCGGCAAGATGCAGTACTTCATCCTTTCCCAGATTAAGGAACCCAGCAACTGTAAGCACCCCACTCCAGTTATTAATAGCACGATAAGACTTCAGAGCCTTATCCAGATTGAAACAGGACAAGTAAATTGTTGCAGCATCTTCAAAGCATTTTTCACCGCTAAGATAATCACCCCATGCCTCAAGGAATGGCATCCTCTTAGCAGGGTCAGTAAAAAGTTGAAGAGACAAGGGAAAAAGTTGAGGGTTTTTCTTCACCAGTGTCATACAATCATTATAATAAGAATCGCCGGCAGAAGCAATATGTCTGAGAGCCTTTTCAAACCTTTTCAGCCTAAGGTCGATATTGTATTGCATTAATGGTGTAGGCATACGCTCCAACTCTTGCAAGAAAGGAAGAAATTCTTTTGGATCTTTTTGGGCATTCAATGCCACAATAGCTGTAAGTTTTAAATCATAAAGACCCAAAGCAGCATCATAGACAGCATCCCCATCTGCCAACCACAACAGATGTTTCAAAGCTTCTTCAGCAGAAGGGTAAGTCATTCTCCTGTGATCATCAGCATGAGACAACTCCTTTTCACGGATAACTTTTATTCTCTTTAAAGCATCTTCAAGTAATGGAGGCTCGCTCCGAGCAAGTGTGGTTAATATGCAAAGCTCCCTTGCAGGGCTTTCTGTAAAATGGTCCTCTAGTGCTTTTCTTATGGCCATCAGAATTGAAGAAACCTTGTTGCCCGCGGGGAAATTTTGGAGGCCTCCAGCTAGCATAACATTAGCAACCTCTGAACAGGGAACAGACACGTGATTTTTGTAGAGTGTTTCTATAACATTTTCATTCTTTACAGAACAAACAAACTCAGTTATGTAACCCAGATTGTTGACCTGCCTGACAAATTCAAAAGCTGACTGTGAAAATGCTTGCCAACCACAGTAATCAACAATTACATTGAAATCTATCCTATGTCTCCTAACCATGAGTAATGCATCTCTAAATCGCTTTTGAACTAAGGCATTAATAATAGAAACCAAGACCAATTTTCTAGGATATATACATTCTAGGTTTCCTCGAGAAGTTTGTAGTATAGTGGCAGCTTCGTCTCCATGTAAAACTCCAACTATTTTAGCACACCTCTCCCATATATGTATGTAATTTTCATTTTCTTCCCTTTTTCTGCTGTTACTGCGGACAAAATTCCCATACTTCGAGTCTAACTCCCCATTAAATATATCAACAATGTCAACAATAAAAAGCAGATCTTGTTTAGTTGCAAGAATTAGATGTGTCACAACTTGGTCTGCCAAATTTGAGTAAAATGAGAAACTGCTGCAGTTGTTGCAAACTACTAGCCCCCCGCTAGCATGCAATCTACCAATCTCGTCTAGTCCAAAGAGCACTGGTTTTGACTGGCCAGCACTTCCGACCAGTGCTACATCCATCCAAGGGCAGGCTGCAGAAAAACCTTGATATTCTTGTTCCAAAGATCCGCCACCAGTGCCAATTTTCGATAAATACTCGTTGATTTTCCCATCAGAAAACTGCATATATGCAGAATATTTACTAGCAGGATTTGGAGCAATGCCAATAACAAGCTCTTCAAGTTTATTTTGCTTTGAAACTGTTGCATTCCAACCTGAACATGTCAGCAATCCTGGAACAATATCCTCGGAACATTCAAGTTCTATTTCCTGCAAATAGAAGCCTCGAGGTTCACCCTCGTTTTGTGAGCTTTGGAATAAGTCATTGCTGTGACTGAAACCCTTATGTGAAACAGATAACAGCGTATGTGAATCTAACCATACAAGATGTAATATGGATCCAAACACCGTTTCAGTATGAGAGGCTTCAACACTGAATTCTTTCCCCTCGAGTTCTTCCCATGTTTCAATTGATGGAAGCTCTACAACACATAAACTACCATCTGAAAGAAATGCAGCTAGCTGGTTCTTGGAGTTTTTACAGTATACTGCCATACCCCGTACATGACAAGAAAATTTTAGGCTAAATAAGTACATAGGAGGCGGCATTAAGGATAAGGAAAGTGGTGTTACATGAATATTGGAGCCATTGATGACTAGTGCAACGGAATTGTCCGTAACAGCCGTGATCCAAACAAAATTGTAAACTGTAACCTGACCACCAAGAGTCCAAGAAATCAACTGCAAAGGTTTTTCTTGATTCCACATGAACCTGACTTCGTCTTGCTTCAAGTATCTAATTTCATGCTTCAGGTACCAATGATTGTTGCTAAAATACCATATCTTTAGAGCCTCATAATTTTCACATTCAACAACACCAGCAAGAAGATCAGAACTGCAATTCCACTTCAGAAATCTTACTTTTGCATTAATTCCTTCCCCAACACTAAATTTGCTTCTTTCTAATCCATTTCTCTCAATGAAAACAATGGAGGGGCATTCATTTTCAGCTTTTCTGTCATATACAGCTGCAATTTTAGCACCACTGGGCATCCACTCCAAAACTGCTCCTGCAAAAGCTTTTTCCTCTGAAGAAGCAAGCAATGCCCCTGAATCTCGTTCCCAAATCTTAAGTTTCCGTGATAAATTAGAACCACACACACTCATCGTAGCAAAGTATTTTCCATCTCCTCGCCAAGATATAGGATGTTGCTCCAGAACGTTGTCTCCATCTGAAAAACAGTAGTACAATCACTATTCTGAACCAGCTCTTCAGACACCCAAATTTGCAAATAATAGTGCATCTATAAGGCACAAACATTCACTTGTAGTCTTGTACTATATGCGAGTAGTTAAAACATCTTAATATAAAAATATATAGATCCAGTTTGGATAAACTTCTTACAAACACTTATGTTAAAGAAATATTAAAACAATCTTACAATTACTATAAATTCTTTAAACAGAAACTTCTCGTATAAGTTGAAACTTGCTTCTGCGTCTCAATTTTTTTCATGAACTCTAATTTACTTCTATCGGCCACATATAAGCTTATAAAAACTTCCCAGTAACCGAACCACCATAAACTTATGGTCTGTTTGGATTAACTTGTTTGAACTTATCTATTGGCATTAACACATGAGAGACTGTTCGGGAAACAACTAATGACAAGTCCATAAGTTACTTTTAACTTATTTCCATAAGCACTCCAGGATAGCTTACGAAAACAGGTTATAACTTATATGAAAACAGCATGTCTTTGTTATATCTTTTTTTATAGAAATAGCTTATACATAAGCACTTACATGATAAGTATTTACGCAATAAACGTCTAATTAAGTTGTTTATCCGAACAGACTTATTTTGATTGAGAGAATTCTATTAGTTATAAATCAATCCAAAGTGGGAAACAGCATAAAAAGGATAAATCATCATACAAATTACACTTAGTGTCCGTTCAGTTTCACTTTTGGAGGAGCAAAAATTAATTCTAGAGGTATATAATTGATTTTGACATGTTTGGTTGCTCTCGAGTGGAATTGATTTTGCCTCTAAATTGATTCTAACTTGAAGCTAAAAATTGTATTTTCTGATTCTAGACTTGATTTTTTCATTCTAACTCGCTCTTACATGAATATACCCAAACATAAATCGCCTTCAACATACTTTTAGCCAAAATAAATTTTTGTCACATCAAAACCAAACATACACTTAATTATACTAAGATTATAATAAAATTTGAAAGAAAGGTGATTAGTCCTTACTTACGTGAAGACCTTCATCATCATCAAGGAGTGATATTTCATACAACAAATCCCAATCATGAGTCATAACCAAAACCTGACCAAAACCAGTAACCACAGCAATAACTTCACCGTCAGGACTAAGCGAAATGCAATTAACACCACCATCAACATTACCAACAATTTGAGTCACGTTGGCATCAACATCAAAAAGCAACAAAAGCCCGTTCGAAGTTCCAAGTAGAAGCGCTTCTTTCTCCATGAGATAATCAAAAGAAGTAACGGTATCATCAGGTTCAAGATCAACGATGGCATGAGTAGTGGATAATGATGAATTGTTGTTACTCCAAGCTTGTTTTTGGTGGAAGGAAGAGAGATGAGAGGTGTAGATGAAATTGTGAGAAGAGAGGAAGAAGAGACGGTTGCGTTCGATGTCTAAGGCGGAGAATCGGAAAGTTTCGTCGTCGGAGTTTAATCGCAGAAGTAAAGGAACTTCACGGAAGAGTTTTAGGTTTTTCATTTTCAAAACCCTTTTCGCCGCAGGTCAGAAACGATGATAGTAGGGTTTATAATTTTAACACGAGAGAGACAATAGGATCTATCTCAATATTTTTTTTTTTTTCAAGTGCTTTAATATGATTAAAAATTGTGTTTTTTACGTGTTAAAAAGTTTAAAATAGTAATTTTGCATTTGAACTTTTTACACGTTAAATATCTAACTTAGTTGTCTCTTTTAGAGAAATTTTTTTTCCTATTTAACCGTCACTTTCAAAGTTCAATCCAATATTAAATGTTGTTTTACCGATGTTACCCTTAGTTATTTATTGCGTAGAGAAAAATATATGAAATTAAATATTAAATGAATAGGACTATTATAGTAAAAGTATAAATTATTGTATCAAAAGTAGTAACATTATTGATTGTCTTGGTTTATGTAAAATATCAAAGTGACAATTAAAAAAGAACAGATGTAGTAATTGTTGTTTTTCAATAAAACTTGTTATTTAGTTGCTTTGACATGTGCAATATTGCACATGTTAGACAAACCCTTAAAAATTTACTTTTTTAAAGTAAATAAACTGGATGTTCGACATTCAAACTTCAGCACCTGCATATAGTATCTAACGTGTCTACCAAATGAGTTAAATTCGCTTTTTTTACTAATCAATCAACTTATTTTTTTTGTTATTCAATTTGAAAGTAAACATCGAATGTTCATTAAAGTAAACATGAACGTTAGCCCAAACTTGCTTCAAATTAAGCATATATATGCATTAAAGTAAAAGATAAACATCAAACCAAATTCACAAAAAACATTAAATCAAGTAAATATTAATGGAGTTTCTCCAAACATAGTCGAACAAAACACAAACTCGAACATAAAAGAGATAAAGCTTATAAACACCCAACAATAGAGCAAAAAAAAAAAAACTGAAAAATTAAATAACTTGGAAACTAAATACAACGCTAAAAAGACTCAAGACTTGGGACTCTTGAGTTGAAAGAGATGTGAACAGATTCACTTAGATGTTTTTTAGACTTGAGACTCTGAAGTTTATAGGACTTTTTGGATGAAGTAGAAGTTGAGGGTTTTTTGGTTTTTGATTTTTTGGTAGCCGGGGCTTTTTAGGTTTTTTATTTTTTGGTAGAAGATGGCTTTCTAGGTTGTGATTATTCATATTTGATGGTGGTGAGTGGAGTGATATTCAGAGCTACTTTTGGTTCAACGGTAGATTGTGATGGTTCATATTTGATGGTGGTTAGTGGAGTGATATTTAGAGCTTCTTTTGGTTCAAAAGAAGGCTCATGTGTTGATGCTTCTTTTTGAGACACGGATTTGGTAGCAACAGGGTTCAAATGTTATGTATGGCATTGACTTAGCTTGAGTGCAAAACAACATTCTCTTCTACCACCTCACTTTTCAACATGTTAATTTTTTTTTTTTATTTTTTTTTAAGCAAATGGGGTGCAGATGGATCTGCAGCACCCTAAGTAGATTCAAATAAAAAGAGAAAATTACAAAGCTGGGGGGACATAAAACCTAACCCAGTAAAAACAAACAAAACAGCCCAGCAGGGTGATATAACACAACAGAACTTAATCCGAAACAAATTAGTATACACCACGCACAATCCAGCGCACCCGCGTACGAGCACGAAACTAAATTGCAAAAAAAAGAGGCGCATAGTTCACCTGCATCAGACCAGTTCTTCAAAGCGGGGAGTGGATCCGACCGCCAACACGGTAATTACCAGATCCACATGCACCAACAATTTACTACAACAACTGCAGCAAATTAACTGCCATTTCTGGCATATATCAGAACCGGAGTGGAAAACACAACCAGTTTCAGATGACCAACATACCCTTACGGGTTTTAATAGAACCAAACCCTTTCGGGTTTTCGAATCGAACCAGACAGATGGCGGCATGGCAAGCCACCGCCGTTGAGAGAACACCAACGATCGACGAACAAACCCAAAGGGTTTTTCAACATGTTAATTTTGTGATCACAAACTTGAATTTTGGCCTCTATGAAAGCAATGAAGTCTTTGAGTTGGGTCTCTTCTATGTTAATAAAATGTTGATGCCAAGTTGGATATTTGATATCAAGGATAGCTTTATGCACTTTGGTAATCTCAGCTTTAACCATATCTTTTTTATTTTTAAAGTAGTCGTTGACATCAAATATCTTCTCAATCTTTTGATGTTCATACCCTTGAATCATGGAGTTTACAATTGTACGATCTTCTGGCCATGTTATTGGTCCCACATTACTATCATCATTATCATACACAATCAAGCAAGTGTTTGTTCCGGTCTTCATAGTGAATTTGGAAATTTTCCTTACTAGTCCATCTTTTCTTTGCTTGAAAGTTCTTTTGCGAAATCTCTCATTTTTTATGTATTTCATGCTTATTTTTGCTAGGCCCATTCTACAAAATTCAACAATTAATAAAAAAACTAGTCATAAAACTAACACATGTTCTTATGATATATAATTAAATCCACAAAACAATCTCTATAATAATATTAATATCAACAACAACAACAATAATACTGATTTAAATAACAACAATAATAATGTCCTTTCTTGATAAAATATTAATAATGTCCTTTTTTGATAAAATATTTAAGGATCCATCCCTGCTATTTAAGGATACAATATAAGTTATTTCTCTTTAACTAAGTTAGTGTGTGTGAATCCTATAAAAGAATTGAGAAGGTGGTGCAAAAAAAAAATAAAGTAGCAAAAGAAAGGTAAATGAACAAAATAAAGTAGCATAAGAAAGGTAAAAGAACAAAATAAAGTAGCATAACGAAAATAAAAAGTATCAGAAGAGTTTAGAGATAACATCCGCGCATAAAAGATTGAAAGTGGAATGGTTCTTTTGCACAAAAGAGAAGAGAAAAACAAATATAAATAAACAAACAAACACTAGAACACGCTAAAACAAAACTAAGAAAATCAAGAACAAAGAAGAAACAACTGTGTGGATATAAAATATAAATGTTAGAAGAAAAAAACAAAAATAAAGAACAAATTAAAACAAACATAAAGAACAAAGAAAAACAATTGTTTAGATATATATAAAATATAAAAGTTAGAAGAACTTACCTTAGGGTCCGTTTGGTTCGAGAGTTTTGAAGGGGAGGGGAGGGGAGGGGAGGGAATATTTTTAATTTAATGTGTTTGGTTCAATTTTTAGAAGGGAATGGGAGGGGATCTCTTTAAAATTTTATTACATGTCAAAATTATCCTTAGATTAATTTAAAATCTCAATATTATTCTTGTAACAACTTTTATTATTATTAGGTTATACTATCTTGTAACAACTTTTATTATTAGGTTATATTATCTTTGTAACAACTTTTATTATTATTAGGTTGTATTACCGTTATAACAACTTTTATTTTCATGTTATCTATCACTCTTATTTGTTATATGTAAAAACAAACATCATCGTATATTTAATTAAGTTTAAGGGTAAAACAGTAAATTAATTTTAAAATCTCTCCCCTCCCCATGCGAACTAAACACATTTTTAATTAAAATTTCTCCCGTCCCCTTCCCTCCCCTCCCCTCCGTTGAACCAAACGGACCCTTAATGGCGGTTGACCTCTCAAGACTCAATTATGTGATTTTGTAGTTTAACACATGTGTATTTATAGGTCCTTCAAAAAAAGAGATGTGTTTATATATACGTCATGGGCTTATGGCTTGAGACGTGAAGCAAAATCTATATCCAAACAATTTATTATTTATTTTTTTATGAAACTTGTTTATCAAGTCATAAATAAAACACGAATCCATATTCAAATACCTCTTAAAAAAATACGAATCCATATCCAT
Source organism: Medicago ruthenica (assembly GCA_018208015.1). Taxonomy (NCBI): domain Eukaryota; kingdom Viridiplantae; phylum Streptophyta; class Magnoliopsida; order Fabales; family Fabaceae; genus Medicago; species Medicago ruthenica. Next base: position 1,861,334 of record CM031371.1, read on the forward strand.
AAAAAAATATGAATCGAATAAAAAATTACTTCATTATAATCAAATTAGTTTTAATCAAATTTAATAAAAAATAATGTCTAAACGTTAGTTTGTGAATAAAGATATAAAGAGTCCAAGTAAAGTGAGTCAGTTAGAATAAAAAAATGAAACAAATTTTGCAGGGTTTGAGAATATTTAAGAAACAAAAATAAAACTAAATAAAATTTGAACAACTCTTTTTGGAAATTTCTTGTCAAAAAAAACTCTTTTTGGAAATTTTTAAAATATTTGACTAAAGGATAACATAAAATAAAAACAAATCTTTTTGCTATGTTAGCAAATACTTGACTTGAAAATAAAAATTAACAAAGTAAGAAGTACATCTTTTCAGAAATTATTTTCAAAAAAATGACTAGAGGTTAAAACAATAAAATAAAACAAATATGTTTCTCTCTCTAGAATTTTCACTTTATCAAAACAAAGATATTTTGCACTTTCATACCATAACAAATTATACTTATCATTTTCAATAATATCAACAATATAACAAATATAATATAAATTCTTATATTTTTAAATTACACCAGCAGAATATCATCCTAATATTTTTCTTTTGTCAAAAAAAATTTATATTTTTATATTTTTAAATTACACCAACAGAATATCATTTTAATAGTCAAATTTATTTAAAAACATAGGTCCTGTTTTAATTGGCTTATTTTGAGCTTATACGAGTTTATCTACTAACATGAACTCTTTCAAATGTGTTTGGATAAATAATAAAAATAGCTTATCAGAATTTCATAAGCCGTTTATGTCATATTTTAATAAGCCATAATTTGAGCTTAGCACATAGCTTATACGGAGCTTATGCCAATATATGTGACCCACTTTGATTCTCGCGTTCTTTTTTTTTTTTCTTTTTCAAAGCCTATATTTTATATTTTATTTATTATATACATATATTTTATTCACTTATCTTTAACTAACACACGTAACTTGCTCAAATAAAAAAATTAACACACATAACTTTTTTTTTTAAAGAAAACTTAATTTCTTCTTCTTTTTCGCTAAATCTGTATGTTAATTTTATATATATATATATATATATATATATTAATCTCTCTCCGTATTTTATTTTATTATAAGTCACGTTGAAAAAATATTTTGGCTTTATTACAAGTTGCTTTGCAATATCAATACATCATTAGTAATTTTTTTTTCTATCACACCTTTGACTATTTATCACTCTCTCTTATTTCCATTCTCTTAATCTCTTTTTCCCATATCATTAATTAATAAGGGATAATCTTGTAAAATCACACCTAATATTGATGTTTTGATTATTTAATGTTAATTTTTTTATATGAATATTAATATATGTATATATATATATATATATATATATATATATTAAAATATGACTATATTTTAATATTGTTTTTGTTACAGCTTTTTAGTCATGGTTTGATTCTTTAATTTTTTAAATTAAAATTTTTAATTTTTTTTAATTGCTTATGTAATGGCACATCTAAACACTTCAATTTATGTAAGTACTTTTTAGTGTACATATCCAAACACAAAGAGCTTATTGAGTATAAGAGCTTATGGTGTAAGCTCTAGTGCTATAAGTTCTAATGTTATAAGCATTTGTATAAGCTATTTATCCAAACGGTGTCATAATTTGAAGTGAAAAAGTCAGCTCGAAACCATGTATTCCCTTCATATATACTAGCGTTCAGGCGGACACTGTCTATCCTGTCTTCTTGTTGCGTTAATGCGTATAAATTACAAACATATTAGTTTTTGTGAAATTTTGATCAAATCTAGTTTGATTTTGATTAAAATTATATGTATAGATAATAGATATTTTGCATTTTTATATTGTAATAAACTATACTTACCTTTTCCAATGATACCAATAATATAAAAAATATAATATCTTTAAAAAATATATAACATATACAATATAAATCCTTATATTTTTGAATGACACTAAGAAAATAACATTCTTATGATTTAAAAAATATTAAAAAAATAGCATTCTCACAGACAAATTTGTTTAAGGGTATAATTGGAAGGAGAAAAAGTGCCAAAAACATCATATTTTCTTTATATATAGTGTAGACTAACGTTCAGACGAGTTTGTCCGCTCTTTTTATTACGTTACTGCATATAAATTATGAATAGTAGCTTTTAGGAAATTTTGATTTTGATTAATATTATTTTGATTTTGATTCAGAATATAAGTATATATATTTTGTACGTTTATATTGTAACGAACTATACTTATATTGTTCAAAAAAACAAACTATACTTATATTTTTCAATGACCCTAACAATATAGCATAAACTCTTAGTAAAAAAAATATAGCATAAATTCTTATATTTTTGAATGACAGCAAAAATATATAATTTTTATATGCACATTTGTTTAGGGTTATAAGTGGAAGTTAAAAAGTCAGCCCAAAATCATGTATTCTCTTTATATACAGTATAGATATATACGATTTTAGGGTATTTTTCGATCATAATTTTATCCTCCATTTAAACTATTATTTATATAATTTTATCCATCTTTATTTACTATTTAAATTATTAATTAAAAAAATGTTAAATCCTTTTAATATAGAAACAACACCACATCAATAATAATTTAAATTATTAACTAAAAAATAGTTAAATCCTATTGAAATAAGAATAACATTAATTTTTTTTAGGAAAAAAAGAAATATATCAATCAGCATAGCTCCACGCCCACACAAGACGTGTTAGGCTAAAGACTCAACAAATGTTACATGTAGGGCTGGAAATGAGTCGAGTCGAACTCGGCTGAGCTCGACTCGACTCGATAAAAATCGAGTTCGACACAAACTTTTTTTAGCTCGAGTTCATCTCGTTTAAAGTTCACGAACAACTCGGTTCGGCTCGATAGGTTCATCTCGTTAGCTCCATTCACATAATACAAAAGTCAATTTTTTTTTTTTAAAAAAAAAGAAGACAATATTTAGATATTTTGGCCTTTTAATTTCTTTTAAAAAGTTAATCCACTGAGATGGAATTAACTAGATAAAATCACAAAAGTTGCTACTGTATTCAGAGATATTGAGAATAATTATTTTAATGGATTAAATAAAATAACCCATAAATAATTATTATTTGGTCTCAAAATTGGCTATAGCTATTTTAATAGCACTACCAAATAGCAAGTATAGCTACCACCAATCTATTTAAGTTTACTTGAAGGGTTCAGACGTTGTTTTATAGATGAATTTGATGTATTTGCCTGACAAAATTTCTGATGTGGGACATCTGTGATTACTGATTAGTAAGTGGTTTGCATTTTGCAAGCTTTAATTAACATGATAACAACATTTCATACACTAGACTTTCGACCCATGCGACGCCCGGGTCTTATCGACTATCATGTAGTCCAATAATCATTAAATTGATTTAGTGAAGAATAAATAATGAATTAGAGGTAATAGTTAAGGTTTTAATAGAGAATGAGAAATTGGAGCTCATCTAAACATGTCACCTCATAACAATACTTGCATAAGAAAAACTCAAGCTTAATTTGAAATATAGCAAAGATAGATAGATTACAAGAACCACATCACATGACTAACAACTTCCAATAATTCATTATGTGTGATTAATAACTACCACATCACATGACTAACAACTTCCAATAATTCATTTCTCACTTTGTTCTTGTTTTCCTTTGATCAATTGCCTCCAACATAATTTTTCTCTCAATTCGCAATGAAACATTAAGGTCATGGAAGCAACCAAACAATTACGATTTACAAATCCAATGAGTTCATATGTAGAAGAATTTCTTTATCAATGAGTCACATAGATCATTGAAACATAAAATTGACTACACATCACCCACCACCACAAAAACAACTTAAAATGAACTCATATATACACTCACACAATAACTTTAAATGCATTCAAGACACAAAAAGTGGTTTAACATTTGGAAGTTGAAAGATATGTAACTTTTGGATAAATAAGAATAATAGAATTGTTAGAGCAACACTCATACGTTTTTTTAAAAATAAAAATAGTTTTTTTATTACCAAAGCACAAAAGCACTTATATATCAATATAGGTATTCTGGTCCGTTTTTTTCCTTCTTTCTTCTTGACAAATACGTATTAGAGCAATAATGTAAAAAACTATTGATCTTTCCTTGAATTTTTTTTACACTGTCAAATGCGTATTAGATTGGTGACAATACACATAGTCTACAATAAGTATAGCCAAAACAACAATGGCCTCATTATAAATTGCATATGCAATTAAAAGAGTTTCTACTATAATGGAGGGGAATAAGAAAGGGTGAGAAGGTTTGCATCGTAATAATTTATAAATATAAATATAAAAAATATAAAAATAGTATCTTATCTTTTATTGGATTATTATATACCTCTCTTAAATTTTTCATAAAAAAAAAAAATTAGACTATTGGATTCAAGAATGAATGGGTGCAACAAATTGTCGATCGACCATGAGTTGAGTGATCGGTACAAAATATATAGATAGATAATTGGATGGATATCAAAGCATGTCATAAAAGACATGATATTAAAGCCTAATTGTAACATACATGCTAGACTAGAATAGGAGGACAAAATTGAAATGACATGACAAAAATTGAGGGCAAAACAATCATTTTAGGCAAATAGGGTTTGCACACTATTCTCTATTTTATTATAACTAGACACGGGTCTTTTTGCTAAACATAAAACAATTAAAATCGGTCTAATTAGTCTTTTAAAAAAATTTACAAACAAAAAAGATGAAACTTCTGTATGATTAGAATTTCTAAAGAATGAAGTAGTAAATGATAAATTCGCTCAATTAAACTTATATTGTGTTGGCAACGATAGCGTTATGTGAGAGATTTGTCTAGAGGTTGGTTGAAAATGAGATAAAAATTAAAAACATTCTTAAATGGATTAATTGACACACATTCTGCTTCATAACAATGTTCTTCACTTCTGTAAAAAAATAAAAAAACAATGTCCTTCACAAACCCTAAACTAAGAATTTTAGTTCTGCAAACATACGAAAAATGTGCAAGTGAAGGAAATTGCAAAGTTAAAAATTTGTTGACATGTGATCAAAATCATTGAGTATTTACCATGATTTACAAATTATTAACTCAACAATAGCTTGTATCCAATGTCATATAATTTGACCAGACTGACTGATTGGGTAATACAACATGTCGATCAAAATTGTTCAATTCTGAAACTTTGCAGAAAAATTGTAGCCCACACCTGCCGAAATAAGCACAACAGCGAACAAAAACAACACAAAATCAAGAGTTTGCATTAGTATTTTGCTTTAAGAAGGCTAGAGACAAATTCAACTTTCAAAATCTGTTTATCTGATTTGACAGTAAACTCAATGTCTTGTTTTGTTATAGATAATACAGTGTGAAAAAAAAGCTATGAGAAACTTAACAAATGTGTAAGCAATACCAATGTCTTGTTTTCTTATAGATATACAATGTGAAAAATAGTGGCTCTAAACTGTAGACCAATGTCCAAAGTCCCGTTTTTGTCTCCCTAACTACTCTTAAAGCATGTGCATCATATGTTGTATTAATGCTTATATCCTTAGGTTTCATCTTCACAACATATAATCAGTGCTAATATTGCATGATGACAGAAAAAATTACAAAGGAAGTTGCATAAAATTATTCTATTAAAATAAAGCTCGTGTGAGAAAAGTATAAAAGAGTGTAAAGTATAGGAATCCTTGAAGTTTATGAATTCAAAACAAAACAATAGATATGTAATGACAAACATATTCATGCTTTCCTCATAAAACATTTTATTCTGTTGCAACACTAACCTATCCAAAAAACAACAAAAAAAAGTTAATAGAACCAATTATACTAACCTCAAACTTGATGATGCTCAAATTGAATGAAAGTCCTTCTTGTATAAGATGTAGTAGTTCCAACTGAAGCTTGTATTTGACCATCCAACCCTTTATTCATGTGAATTTGCAGTAGCAAAAATGAAATTGGAAGTGTGAACAAAAATTAGAAATCAAAACTCAAATCTTAATATAACTACAAATACCTTGTTTGGTTGATGAATAACAGTCTTAGCACATCTCAAAACACACACGAACAGTTAAAATGCAAAATAGCTTTCATCAAAATGATTAGGGCCATCTATCTTCCAAATAGCAACATATATTTCACTAACAGCAGATGAGAGGATACACCGAACAGATACCTGATCGTTAAATTAAAAACAGTTATTATACAAATAATAGAAGCGTCATCAGACTGGCTTGCATATAGTTTCATCAACTTCGCTGGTATTTTCAATCGTCTTCGACACCTTCTTCTCCGGAAGCTACACTGAGTTCGATAGCTGTTTTAACAGCAGCATCGCGAGCTTTCGACTTAGCGCTTTTCTCAAGCATCTTATGATGCTTGAGTTTATCATGAATTTCAGATCGTTTTTCTTTTTTCTCAATCATCGAAGGACGGAGCGGTTCGTTCGTTTCCGTTTTCGTCGCCATTATGGTTTTTCTCTTGGAAGAATTATCTTCGTCGTCGGAATCATTGTTGCGCTTCCTTTTCCCACTGAAAGCCAATTAGAAGGTTTGGGAAGGTTGCTCGACAACATCATTTATGAGATGAGAACGAGAGAGAGAGAGATGAAATGGATTTTGATGTTGTTTTTACCTTGCTTCTGATTCTGGTTTGTTGTCATCGAAGATGAGATGGGTGAAGATTAAAGAGATCTAATAATAAGATTGAAAGAAGATGAATACACAGAGTTGATGTTGCCAATGTTTGCAGCACCATGCCTTGGAAAGAAAAACTCTGGCTGAAGTAAAAAAATAATTTAGGTTGTTGTTGAGTGGCTCAAGTCTAATAGCACTGCCAGACTAATTTTTGAGTCACATGCAAAGCTATTGATAGGGATTTAATGACTATTCATAGGAAAAATTCATTTTGGCGGGCTGGGTTTGGTATTAAGGGAGAAATGTGTCATTTTAGATGTTAGGATTATCAATTAGGGTTGTAAATGTGCTTATCAGACTACCTAAGATTTTAAGTAAGTATGATAGATGAGTCACTTAATGTTCCTCACTTCCTCCTAAATTAACAAATATTCTTATATTGAAAAAAGTCGTAATAATATATATAGCAGTAATATATAGCTCAATTTATATATCGAGTTAAATCATAAATCAAATGAACCGAACTATACATAACTCAAGTTCAGCTCATTTGTGTAACGAATTTAATTTTTAACTCAAGTTCAACTCATTTGGTTCATGAACCAAGTTCAACGAGTTAATTGACGAGTCGAGTTCCAAACTATATTCAGAGTTAATTCTGGTCATTGCTAGCTCTAGTTACATGAGAAACAATCAACAATCAAGGGACTAAAACCACTACTAGCTTAATACAAAATATCTGGCAAGGAAGCATGTTAAAACAATGAGTGATATTGGTCCATTAGTGATGAAAATCAAATGCTAAGTTGTTGTTACTTGTTTGTAACCATCTGAACGAAACAAGTTTGACACTATTTACCAGTTTATGTAGAGGTTGATCCGAATGTCAGAAGATGTTTCTATCTTTATCCTTCCAAATAATCCAAACAATCACTAATCAAATACCACGAAGAGTTGCACGTAATACTTACTTTATATCATATAAATCCTTATAACTATTTACTTATTATCATATCAATCTATGTAAGAAAAAAGTTATTATATCAATCTTTATAATTGTTTAATTATTATCATATTAGTTCATATAAAAAGAGTTATTGTCAACATTAAAAGACTATTTTAACACTAGAGATTAACACAATCAATGACTATTTTTTAATTCCAATACATTGAAGACTATTGTGCATATTGGTGTCCAAATGACTGTTACTCCCTTTATTTTATTTTAATAAAAAACTAGTAAAAGACCCGTGCTTTCGCACGGGTCACGTAACATTGCGATAATTATATAAAAAATAATTAGATTGTTAATATTGTAGAATTTTTATAGATATTAAATGAAAATTATGAGTATTAATGTAATATTTCGATTACTTTTTTTTCTCTTATATAAACAAAAGTTTGTTAAATAGTTGAGTCACCTTATATGGATTTTATTTGCTTATATATGCGAAAACAAATTTTTATGTACATAAAATTTTGAAAACTCGTGACTATTTTTAAAATCAAAATCAATGTAGTGTTTCTATTAAATAACTTTTTATTTTATATGCAAAAGACTGTTCAATGTTTGCACCGCAAACATTGCAGATTTTATGTACTTATATCTGCATAAACAAATTTTTATATATATGTATGAGAAAGTCGATATGATAAAATTTTTAAAACTCACGACTATTTTTAAAATCAAAATTAATGTAGTGTTTATATTAAATAACTTTTTATTTTATATGCAAAACACTGTTCAATGTTTGCACCACACCCGTTGCAGATTTTATGTACTTATATCTAAATAAACAAATTTTATATACATGTATGAGAAAGTCGATATGATAAAATTTTGGAAACACATGACTATTTTCAAAATATCAACATTAATGCAGTATGTCAATTAAATAAATTTTTATTTTATATTTAAAACACCGTTAAATATTTAAATTGCACTCGTTGAAGAATTTATATGCTTATATGTGCAGAAGAAAATTTGTATGTATATATATGTGATAGTCGATACGATAAAATTTTGAAAACTCGTGACAATTTTCAAAATATCAGCATTAATGCAGTGTTTCTATTGATTAAATTTTATTTTATATAAAACACTGTTCAATCTTTCCAACACTCCCGTTGCAGATTTTAAATGTTTATATCTGCAGAAACAATTTTTTATATACATATATGAGAAAGTCGATATGATAAAATTTTGGAAACTCGTGATTATTTTCAAAATATCAACATTAATGTAGTGTGTCTATTAAATAAATTTTATTTTATATGCAAAACATTGTTCAATGTTTGCACTGCTCCCGTTGTAGATTTTAAATGTTTATATCTGTAGAAACAAATTTTTATATACATATATGAGAAAGTCGATATAATAAAATTTTGGAAACTCACGACTATTTTCAAAATATTAACATTAATGTAATGTGTCTATTAAATAAATTTTTATGTTATATTTAAAAGACCGTTAAATATTTAAACCGCACTCGTTGAGAATTTTATATGCTTATATATGCAGAAGAAAATTTTTATGTACCGATATGTGATAGTCGATATGATAAAATTTTGAAAACTCGTGACTATTTTCAAAACAACGACATTAAAGAGATATGGGTTTTAATAAGAATGATTATAAATTTTTGTTGTACTTTGATTTTTATATATTGTTAGTAGATGTTAGTAGATATGAGCATAATCCGTAATTAATTTTTTAAAAAACAAATAAATTAGTTTCATAGTTATCCGTGGAAATTGCTTACACTTGTGATGAACATTATCAGTAATTAGTTTTTTAAAAAACAAATAAATTAAATTTTGCAAAATGACCATTATGCACATAAAATTAAGGAGATCATGAGTTTTAATAAGGACTATTATGAAATTTTACTGTACTTCGATTTTTATATATTGTTCGTAGACAAGAGGTTAAACCAAAAGGCATCTGAATCCGTTGGATGCATCCAAGGGCAGAGAAACCCCCCTGAGTGCTTACTAATGTTATCTGCGGGAAACAAACGGCTCGAGGAGGCTGCATCAGAAAAAATGGCAGTGAGAATGAACTGTTCGTTACAGAACACACTTTCCATTCTTTCACTCCGTTCCATTTCCAATGTTTCACACTTCAAATCCAACAAAACCAATTTCCATTTCCCTTCTTCTCGAAGAGCATCTTTGTTCTGCAAATGCGCCACTTCCTCAAATGATGACGAACCCTATGTCATCACAACCCCTCTTTACTACGTCAACGCCCCTCCTCATATGGGTAGTGCTTATTCCACCATCGCTGCCGACGCCATTGCTCGTTTTCAGGTATCATATATTCATTTCACGACTTTACAATTTGAATTAGAGACATTTGTTTTATTGTTATTGTTGTTACATGTAATTTCACAGCGGCTATTGGGAAAGAATGTTATATTCATAACCGGCACCGATGAACATGGTGAGAAAATTGCAACTGCTGCCGTGGCTCAGGGTTCCACCCCTACGGACCATTGCAATCTCATTTCACAAGCTTACAAGACCCTTTGGAAAGATGTAACTTCACTTTCATCCTTAGTAAATCATCATTATAGTCGTTGATATTGTAAGCCTCATCAATTTAGTCCCTCAAACTTACAAAACTGCTATTTAGTCCCTTAACGCGAACAATGTCCTTCGATTTAGCCATTTTTCAAATTTAAGCATCACAACTTTAGAGGTTCTATGCTTGTTTTGATGCAGCAAAAGACCGACTATTCAAGTAAAACATTAGGTCTTTCAGTGGTTTTGAACTCTTGATACATTTTTAATAAAGATGGTTTTTAATTGATTGACGTTCTTTGATTTATGGAACGGAACTACTTTGCTGTTTCGTAAAATTGAGGACCAAATTGCTTGACCCTAAAATTTTGAGGACCAAAATTTTCATTAACTCTTTTCTTCAAGTTAAAATATTCTTGATGTGTTTTATTTGTACAAATTTTTTAATTGCAGCTAGATATTTCCTATGATAAGTTCATTAGAACAACGGATAGCAAGCATGAAGCAATTGTGAAGGAATTTTATTCGAGAGTGCTTGCCAATGGTGACATTTACCGAGCTGATTATGAGGGAATTTATTGCGTCAGCTGTGAGGAATATAAGGTGATAGTTTTAACTTGAGGTTCTAACTCTTAGACTGACAATTTTTTCTTTTTAATTTATACAAGCTCTTTACTTAGAAGGGTGTATGATTACTTGCCTCTAGAACTTCAAATGGATCTATTTACCATCCTTTAATAGGAAGATAGATAACTGCCTCTCAATCTGATGATGGGAAATTTTGATTGAGATTGTTGCCTTTTTTCTCTTAAGTTTCTCATCTTAGTTTCTTATTTTTACTTGAAGAATGTATTGCTATTTGGTGCAGGATGAGAAGGAACTGCTTGAAAATAATTGTTGTCCAATCCACCTTAAGCCTTGTGTTTCAAGGAAAGAGGACAATTATTTTTTCGCACTGTCAAAATATCAGAAGTCATTGGAGGAAATTTTGAATAAAAATCCAAATTTTGTGCAGCCATCTTTCCGTTTACACGAGGTAAAGGAATATGGAGTTCATTTTTCTCTTATCTGTATCATATACAAGTTTCCTCTATCTGTCTGTTACATTTCTCATATACTGCAATTCAAGCTGGCTAAATTGAAATTTACTTTGAGAGCTTATTTAACTGCATTCACTAGAGACTGTTCATAATGGAAACTTATATGATTCAAATTAAAATTGATAGAGTAGACTAGTCATGATGTAATTAAACTATTCTATGTTTCTCAAGTCTTGGAGCTCGAGTTCACAACTAATCCAGTCAATTAACACTCCTTACATTACACAAATCCTAAAAGAATAAGAATATTCTAAAAACATTTAAATCTTTTTTTATTTTTATTTGCAACACCCCCGACATGAGATGACATGACTCTAAGTTTATATTTGTAAGGTCGTGTAACTGTATAGTTTTTCATTAAAGTGATTTTGTGGTCATTACATATATTGGGTGTAAAAAAGTGTAAAAACCAATAGCATCCCAAATTGATTAACTCTAACCTTTTCTGTCTCCCCTTGTCCGTGTGTTTGTTTTATTAATCTTATTGAGCTTGAAATCTAATTCAATCATTTGATATGTTAATCCCATCTGAATTTGATCCCTTAATGTAAGGAAAAAAAAATACAAATACAAAGGTGTTCTATTTGGCTTGTTTTAAAAACATCCCTACCCCTGCATGCTTCCCCAACAATAGTGGAATAATGCTTCACAGCAGTTTCACCTGTGAGATAGGTATTTCATGAGCTCCATATCATCTCTTTCAGGAGAACTTCAAATGGGTTTTCTTTAATAATTTATTTTGCTTTAACATTATGGCGTAATTTGATCCATGTAGCCGACCCCACTTAGTGGGATAAGGCTTGGTTGTTGATGTTGTAAAAATAATTTTTATATAAATTTCTAGGTTCAAACCTGGATCAAAAGTGGCCTGCGGGACTTTTCCATTTCTCGAGCATCGGTTGATTGGGGCATACCTGTTCCGAGTGACAAGACTCAGACTATATATGTATGGTTTGATGCTTTACTAGGGTAAGAGCTTTTATTTTATAATAACGTGTGCTTCTCTTACTTTCCCTGGCTCTATCTATTAGCTTTCAGTTTCTGTTTAACATTATCGGTGCTTGACGGAAATACGTTGGTGAAATACATATAAGTTCAGATTATGCACAATTATTTGTATGGAAAAGTGATAAAGAAAAATTCACACTTCTTCTATACTGTATAATACTCCCTCCCTCTAAAAATATTAGTCGTTTAAGGTTTGTGCATGATTTTTAAGAAAATGATTAATTGTGTTGATTTCAATGATAAAATTAGTATCATTTACTAAAAGACCCTTATTAATTGTAGTTAGTGGAGTAGTTAAGTTGGATGAAATTCAATAATTAAGGGTATAATAGTGGAAAACAAATAATAAATGCTGCATTAATATTCTAAACTGACAATTATTTTGAGACAGAGAAAAAATGCTAAAGAGGCAACTATTTTGAGACGGAGGGGGTATCTTTCATCGATTGAATTGTCAATTACCTTACTAAACTCTTGTTGAGCACTTTATTTTCCTTTCTTTTTATATGTGCAGCTACATATCAGCACTAGCTGATGACCAGGAGCAACCTGATTTACTAAACACTGTTTCTTCAGGTTGGCCAGCTACACTGCACTTGATTGGTAAGGTATGCCTCCTCTTTTCTTTCCTATTTTTTTAAATCTCTCTCTCTCTCTCTCACTCTCTGCGCGCGTGTCTATTTTTAACATACATTTTTTCATTTCCCTTTTCTTAAGTGAGAAATATACAATAGCTGTACTCTTAACTTGTTAAGGTAGAAGGATGTCATAATTCCTTTTTATTTTTTATCGTTTTGCTACCATTTTTATCCACTTGTCATAATTCTCTCTTATAGTCAATCCCAAGTACTAGGAAATGGCTATCATACTTGTTCGGTCAAAATCTCTTTCTACTCGGTATTCTCCATCTCGAGTAATTACACACCAAATCCATCTGTATTTTTGTGATGGTTTTGTTCATCCCTTTATGGTTATAAATCATTGGTTTTCTTTTATGATTATTATTAAACGAGAAGACAGAATAGCAAAATGAAAGAAACTGATATCAAAATATAGTAATATTACAATAGAATCCCAAGAAATTTGAGAGTCTTGGTTCTCTCCCCTCCAGGAATTCGAGAGCCTGGTCTCTCCCTACCATCCTTTACCCAAATAACTGAATGCCCATCTTTTCCTCTACATCTTTATTTATAAAAAATATTAACTCCCTATAGCAGTTACATAGAAGTTCTGCAGATAACAGTTACTACACATGTAACAGTTACTAATTTATAATATATTAAATAATCAATTACTAATATTATATAGCTTCTTCCCTTAGGAGTCCTATTACTTACACAAATCATTCAAGTTCATTATTTCATTAATGGTTTTGTTACTCTGTAGGATATTCTACGTTTCCATGCCGTTTATTGGCCAGCTATGCTAATGTCTGCTGGGCTAAGCCTTCCCAAAATGGTATATGGCCATGGATTCTTGACAAAGGTATTAGTACTCAGACCTATTTATTATCTTATGTTTCTTCTTGAGGTAACTTGGTAGCAAGTAGTAACTTCGTTAAATTCCGTCTGTTACTTAGAAGAGATGCTGACTCCTGTTCATGGTTCAGTTAAGGGAAAAAAAACTGAACTGAACCGTATTGAACTGAAAATATGGTTCATATGAACTGAACCAAACCGCTGCAGTTGTGCGGTGAACTGTTGGTGAATATCAAAACCAAACCAAAACCATTGTGAACAGTACACCGAACCGAACTGCTCAATTACCACTTCAGTTTTCAATCACACAGGATACATACAAGAGTGTAGTAGAAACTGAGAACAGAGTCAAAGAAAGTGTTACGAGTACCTCCCAAAAAATAAAACGAGAATGCTGCTCAGTTGCCACTTCAATCTCTGCTATGTCAGTAAAGTACATTTCATTCCATTTATTGAATTTGGATTTATAATAATATATCAATATTAATATATTTGAAATTTCTAAATAAAAGCACTTAATAGTAGTATCGTAAAAAAATAAGTATAGAAAATATACAAAATCAAATTCGACGATTTCTGAATTTTCAAGGAAACAGGGTAATGATTGTGTCAAAAAAGCAAACAGGATAATGAGATGAGAAATGTATACATGCTTAGATTCTTAATTAATATCTGTATTTTTTAGAAGCTTTTTAAAAAATAACTAGTTACAGAGCTTCAATGCTTCTTTGTTGCATTGGCCACTTGGACTGACATGCTTTCAGGCTTTTGGCACCTAGCAATGAGCACGTGATTGAGAAATACAAAGCAGAATGAACAAATAAATACTTGTATTATTAACCATTGGTCACCGACTCACCGTATTTCAAGCTCTTCTCCTGAACTGAGTTCTAAAGTGAACTGAACTGAACTTTGAGAAGCTGGCGGTTAGTGAACTTGTGTCAACTAAACAGTTCAACAAACTGAACTGCGTCAACAGTTTGGATCAGTGCAGTTCATGGTCCGGTTCATTTTTTTAATGAACCGTGAAGGCGTGAACAAGCCTAATAATGCTGAGTGTCAAATCTGAGCAAAGCAAGGGACAGAAATTACGCCTTTCTCCTCTTTTTTGATAGCTAGGCCATTTTTTTTATCATTCTTATACTTGATAATGATATCAATAAATTATTATTTATTGAAGTAAATAGTTCAATAACATTGAGACTTTAAGGATAATAATAGTACCTATATTGGTTTGTTAAATTACCTTAATGCTTTATATAGTTTTCTTTTTTACCGCAATGCTTCAAAAGTATTACTTAGAAAATAAGAGCTAAATAACTATACACCAATAGTGTTAGCAAGTTTTATACAAGCATTCAATCATATTTCACCATCTTTCCATATCATGATATTACTTAAAATGTGGTCAAAATGTGGTTAGGATGGTGGTAGATGATTGGACCTCCTTGTAAACTTGTTAAGATTATTGGTGTATTATTAAACTCAGAAAACAATTATATTTATACTCAACATCAACAATAGTAATAGTAATTTGATTGTTGGTATGAAGACCATAAAACTAAATTTGGCCTTATGTGACCAAGCAAAGTTTTCTAAATCTGTTTCTTATTTAAATTTTATTTCATGCAGCAATGTTTTTTATTTTGAAAATGTTAGGATGGTATGAAGATGGGCAAGTCACTAGGAAATACGCTTGAACCAAACGATTTGGTTAGTAAGTTTGGGACAGATGCAGTTAGATACTTCTTCCTCAGAGAGGTGGAATTTGGCAATGATGGGGACTATTCAGAGGAACGCTTCATCAATATTGTAAATGCACATCTTGCCAATACAATTGGTACTTTGAGCCTTGCTTTCATTGCTTGTTTGTAACATTCGATAACAGCATATTGCTTTTACTTTTGAATATTTACTATGATTCTAATGCGAAATCTCTTTCACTATTTTGGCAGGAAATCTTCTTAATAGGACTCTAGGACTTCTGAAAAAGAACTGCCAATCAACACTGGCAGTGGATTCCACTATGGCTGCAGAAGGAAATGCATTCAAGGACAATGTAGCGAGGCTGGTAAAGTCTCTAAGAAACTCTAATATTTCTGTAATATCTGTACTAAATTTTAAAGCATGCCTTTTGCAACAGTTTGAGGTTATGCAAACTGTTCCTTCTATTTTGTCCTGTGTTTTATTCATCTGCCGCTGGATGAAATAATCTAAACAGATGAAAAGAAGAAAAATATGGTATTCAACTTAGATAGATTGTTATATGCTAGTTACAACTCTATCTGCGAGAGCCCTGCCCAGAAAATTGTATTCATGCTACTCTATTTCATTATTATATTCCTAATAAACATGAAATAGTTATTTGTTTCATGTTATAACATATCACATTAAATTACTAGAACTGTTGTTTTATATTATATTTCGCAATAGAACAGCACAAACTGACCCTTTGTTTGTGTTCTAAATTGTGTTTCTATAATTGCTAACTTCATATGTTTTAAATCCATCTTTCAACCATTGTTGATAAGTTGTGGGAGCTGCCTGTAACACAAAGGTTGATCAATATTTACTTTTGTAGGTTGATAAAGCTCATATGCACTATGAAAATCTCTCCCTGACATCAGCTTGTGAGGCTGTTCTGGAGATTGGTAATGCTGGTAATTCCTATATGGACGAGCGTGCCCCCTGGTCTCTCTTTAAGCAAGGAGGTACTGCTTCTGAAGCAGCTGCCAAGGTATTCTCCTCGAACATATAACACATAAACTTCATACAATAAAATGTTGGTATAAAACTTAATATCGTTAAACAAAAAAGTAACATCATTAGATTAATCAAGGTATTTTATTTGCCAATAATATTTGTAACATTATTATAAAAGATAGATTCTATGGTTTGTTTCCACTAAATCTTTACCTGATATTTGATCAAATTAAATCCAAATACTACACACCTTTTTCTTTTCTCACATTAATCAATTTGCTTTTCATATATTGTCATCAGCAATTGAAGTTTGTTTTTCGTCCTTAACCAAGTATAATAAGCATATTCCATATGTCACTTCTTTCGTTTGTCTTGAAGATAAGCAAATGCCTAAGAAAGAATTTTCACTTATGATCTTGGAGCAGGACCTTGTAATTATATTAGAGACAGTGAGAATTATTGCCATTGCACTATCTCCTGTTACTCCGAGCTTGAGTTGGAGAATATATGCACAACTTGGCTATTCCAGGGACCAATTTGATGCAGCAACCTGGGTATCTCTCTCTATCTTACACACACACATACACAAATTCTGTTATAGTGTTTGATTTAAGTTGTTTTGCATTGTAGAGAGATAGCAAGTGGGGTGGACTTGAGGGTGGCCAGGTCATGTCTCAACCTCAACCAGTCTTTGCTAGGATTGAAAATCAAACTGAAGTGGAAGACAAAGGGGCTGCAGTCGGTAAGAAGACTCTGAAAAGTAAAGGGAAGTCGAAACAAGCTCAAGAAGTTGTTGGAGCTTAGATGCATTTGCCTATTCTGAATTATTTTTGTTTTCACCAACTTCTGTAATGTAAAACTAATTCTTTTGCTAATATGTGTACACAAATATTTATATATAGGAACATAGTACATGTGCAAGAATATTTACGTGCATTATGCATGTGTATGTATGGAAATTTTGAATAGAGATTTCGTTTTTTTTCTTTTTGGGAATAAAGTTCGTGGTTTTAATTGAAGTGGGATGTCAATATGTCATCAACTTCAAATGCCAAGAAAAGTACTAGACTACCAAATGACATAGAATTATTGAAATGACACTAGACTACCAAAGTACTAGTGTTGACTACCAAATTCCATAAAAGAAAAGTATTAGACTACCAAATGACATAGAATTATTGAAATTCAAACTTCACTCAATTACATCAATACAGATAATGTCAAAAATGCTGGCCAGTGTTTGGCAAATTAAAGAAAAGCACGGTGTCACAACATAGTCAACACACTCTTATTTCTAGCTTCTCTAAATTCATGTTAAATATACTACATTTGTCCCTAATTATATGACCGTTTTGACCAAACCATGAGAATTAAGAAAATTGATAGTAATATTAAATTTGTTTGTAATTACTATTGATTTTATAATTTTATTCTTAAAAGAGAGAATTAGTTTATGTTTTCAACAAAGTATATATTGTTGATTGAAAAAAAAAATGTAAAATAAATGGGGGTGTGTTGGTAAAGAAATAATTAATGAGTTGGAAATGCCAAAGAAATCTTATAAAAGTGACAAAAAATTTCTTAAGAGTCTTATAATTAGGGACCAATGTAGTAAATAGTAAACTTCCACATAAAGTGGATCCAAACAACTAAACTTCCACACATAAAGTGGATCCAAACAATGTGATTGGAAATATCATAATTTTTCGTAAGAACTTTTAAATAAAGCAGTTACTTCGACATTAAAGTGTCTCAGTTCGTTCTATTTTTTTTAAACAAGTGTAATAATAATATAAGTTTTTGATATTAAGTGTATCTATTCACTCTTCTTTTAAACAAGTGAAATGATAATAAAAGTTTTGCTATTGAATTTGAAAGTGAACACAAAATGTTCATCAAAGTAAACATGAACATTACTTGAAACTTCAAATTAAGCAACTATATGCGTTAAAGTAAAGATGATGAAACCAAGCTTACAAAAAACTTTAACTCTAGTTAACATTAATGCATTTTCTCGACATAGTCGAACAAAACAAAAACAAGAACATAAAAGAGATAAAGCTTAACAACACCCACAGTAGAACAAAAACAAAGTTGGAAATTAAAAAACTTGAAACCAAATAAAACGCTAAAAAAACTTAAAATCTAGTGGTGTTGTTGAAACCAAGATAAAAGCATAACTTAGTCATATGTTTAAAACTATGAAGCACCTACACATAATCATATGTTTAAAACTATCTTTCTATTTGGTCGAACCATCCAAACTTGCACCGCCCTCTTCACTAATATCATCAAGTTGGTTTGTTGATGAATTATGAGGCAAACCAGCATGATTAGTCATCTCCATCATCTCACTAATATCATTGATGTGTTGTTGCATTTGAGGGATGCTATGAATGACTCTAAGTGGGCTTGGATTCAAAACAACATTCTCTTTCACCATCTCACTTTTCAACATGTTAATTTTGAGATTACAAGCATCTACCTTTGCATTTATAACAGCAATGAAGTCTTTGAGTTCGCTCTCTTCCATGTTAATTAAATCTGGATGCCAAGTTGGATGCTTGGTATCAACGATAGCTTTATGCACTTTGGTAATCTCAGTTTCAACCATATTTTCTTATTTTCAAAGTAGTCGTTGACATCAATATCTTGGGTGTTTTTTCAATCTTTTGATGTTCATACTCTTGAAGCGTAGAGTTTACAATTGTATGGTCTTCTGGCCATGTTATTGTAATTTCAGAGTGCAACCTAAGAGGGGGGTGAATTAGGTTGTATGACTTTTAATGGATAATTTTTCTGGTTTATTGTGTTTTGTAAATTTTCCGGAATTTTGTATGAATGTATGAACGAATGCTTGGAAAAATAAAGAGTGTAGGGAAGAAGAAGATGGACACAAGGAATTTATAGTGGTTCCCCTACTGGTACTCCACTCCCCCACAACCCTGTGAGGAATTCACTATGTTAGAATCTTTGTTACAAGCAATCTCTCCCCAAGACCCCCTAACAATCTTTCTAACATACACAAGATAGCACCCCACTATCTTTCAACAATTCTCACCAAAACTATGGCAAGAATTCACAACAATGGTTTTTGAAGAATAAAAATTGTATGGCTGTTATTTTTCAATATCACTTTAACAGATTATAACTTAGTGCTCAGAAAACTTTTATAATAATGAAAGTGTGTTCAAAGTTTTCAAACAATTAAAAGTTTGTATGCAAGTGATATTGAAATTCACAATTGAGAGTTTGAAAGTTATTGTCTTGTTTATTGCTTTGATTCTCAATTGAATTTATAGAAGTTAAAAAGATGTTTATGAAACAATACATTTCAAAAATGGTTTAAAATGAAAAGGCACAAATTTAAAATGGCACCCATTCATAAAATGAGAATGAAAAATCATTTAAAAGAAATGTGGCTGATTGGTAAAATAAATTAGAAGTAGCCGTTGCATTTTAAGAAATAGCCGTTGAATCCAAATTGATTAATAGGCAATAAAATGGCCAAATATAAACTGCTTGTTAAAGCCAACGGTACCAAAATCAAATGAGTCAATTAAGTATGGCAAAAATATGACATGAAATATATTTTAATACATAATTGATTATTCAAAAAACATGCTAAAAAATGTTTCTAATGTCATAAATAAATATGCGATTTTCCAAAATCAATTATGGTTTTTCTTCCAAAAACATTTTAATGCAAAATCACATTTAAAATAAAATCATTGTGAGTGTGTGATTTATTTTCAAAAGATTTTTAGGCATTGCTTCATATGGCGACTTAGAAAAAAGTTTGTAATTATTTTCTGAGCATTCTAAGTTCCATAAGTAAGAATGATAGATCAAAAGATAAGGACCATACTTACAATGATATAAAAAACCTAAGTCCTTAAGCTTCATTCTTATCATCTGAGCCTCCATAAGCTTTTTCTTCTTTTGTGATGTAGTCTTGTAATCATCAAAACCCAGCCAAGTGAAGGAAATCTTCTTCACAATCTCCCCCTTTTTGATGATGACAAACCATATCATGTTGACATTGATGTGCAAAGAAAGCTCCCCCTGTCTTGTATATCTCCCCCTTTGATTTGCAATTGGATAACCTGTAAAATGTCAAAGTACAAGCACATACCTACACTTTCTCCCCCTTTTGACATCATCAAAAGAAGAAAGATCGGCAAAACAGATATCCAACCAAAAATATGCATACAAGACAAGTAATAATAATAAAACTTAAAACAAAGTTATCCGAATCCAAACTTATCATAAAAATGCATATAATCCTATATATAAAAAATCATATAATTTGAAGAAATAGACACCTAAAATAAAAATAACATTTTTTGCATGTACATATGTTAAATATCATTCTCATCCAAGATTCCCAATTCTCTTCTTATTTTAAAAAATTGTTCTTTTGCCAAAGGTTTTGTAAAAATATCCGCTAATTGAGAATGAGTATCCACAAAAGTAACTTCAACATCTCCTTTGAGAACATGATCTCTTAGGAAATGATGTCTAATGTCTATGTGTTTGGTCCTGGAATGCATGACTGGATTTTTAGTTAAATTGCACTGGTGTTGTCACATCTTAAGGGAATGCATTCTAAATTTAAACCAAAATCACGTAATTGTTGTTTCAACCAAAGAACTTGTGCACAACAATTTCCTGCAGCAATATATTCTGCTTCTGCAGTACTCAAGGCTACACAAGCTTGCTTTTTACAAGACCAAGAAACTAATGCATTTCCCAAAATGTGACATGTACCACTAGTACTTTTTCTATCAGTCTTACATCCAGCATAATCAGAATCAGAATAACCAACCAATTCACATAGACTCCCTTTGGGATACCACAAAAACATTGGGAGTGCCTTTTAAATATTTCATAATTCTTTTAACAGAAGAGAGATGAGATTCTTTTGGACAAGATTGAAATCTAGCACATAAACAAACACTAAACATAATATCTGGTCTACTTGCAGTAAGATAAAGGAGAGAGCCAATCATACCTCTATATTTTGTAATGTCTATTGGCTTACCAGATTCATCTTGATCTACATAAGTGCTAGAACTCATAGGTGTTGCAATCTCCTTGCAATTATCCATATCAAATCTTTTAAGAAGTTCTTTGCAATATTTTGATTGATTGATGAATATTCCATCCTTTGATTGCTTTATTTGTAGACCAAGGAAGTAATTAAGTTTTCCCATCATAGACATTTCAAATTCTCCTTGCATCATGTTAGAAAATTCTTTACACAACGATTCATTAGTAGCACCAAAAATGATATCATCAACATAGATTTGCACAAGCAAGGTATGATGATTAATTCTTTTTATAAAAAGAGTAGTATCAACTTTTCCTTTTTCAAAACCTTTTTCACAAAGAAAATTGCTTAATCTATCATACCATGCTCTTGGTGCTTGCTTTAGACCATAAAGTGCTTTCTTAAGCTTATATACATGAGAAGGATTTTTAAAATCTTCAAAACCTGGAGGTTGTTTAACATAAACTTCTTCATGTATATAACCATTTAAAAATGCACTTTTGACATCCATTTGATATAATTGAAAATCTAAGGAACATGCATATGCTAAAAGTAATCTTATGGCTTCTAATCTTGCCACAGGTGCAAATGTTTCATCAAAATCGATCCCTTCTTCTTGATTATAGCCTTGAGCAACTAATCTGGCCTTATTTCTTACAATAATACCATTTTCATCTAATTTATTTTTGAAAACCCATTTTGTACCAATGATATGTTTATCCAAAGGCCTAGGTACTAATTCCCAAACTTGATTTCTTTCAAATTGATTTAGTTCTTCTTGCATGGCTAAAATCCATTGATCATCACTTAAGGCTTCATCAATTTTAGAAGGTTCGATTTGTGAAACAAAAGCCATATTTAAACATGCATCTTGAAGATTAAGTCTAGTAGATACTCCCTTATTTATGTCACCAATGATGTTGTCAATTGGATGGTCTCTATGAATTCTCCATTCTTGTGGTAGATCATTATTTGTTTGCTCTTGTTGTGGCATTTCTTCTTCTTGGTGTGCATTGTTTTGTTTGTTCTGTTCATCTTCAATGTTGACTTCTTTTGGTGAACTATCTTCATCATCTTCATCAGAAAGAATAACTTTTTCCTCCTTGGAGGGGTTAGTTTCATCAAAAGAGACATGAACAGATTCTTCAATAGTAAGGGTTCTTTTATTGAAAATTCTATATGCCTTACTAGTGAGAGAATAACCAAGAAAGATACCCTCATCAGATTTTTCATCAAATTTACCAAGGTTATCTTTCCCATTGTTCAAAACAAAACATTTACAGCCAAAAATATGAAAATAAGCAATATTGGGTTTTCTACCCTTATAAAGTTCATATGGAGTTTTCTTTAAGATAGGTCTTACCAAAACACGGTTACTTACATAGCATGCTGTACTTACCGCATCTGCCCAAAAGTACTTAGGCAAATTTGTTTCACTCAACATGGTTCTTGCAAGTTCTTCAAGAGACCTGTTCTTCCTTTCAACAACACCATTTTGTTGTGGTGTTCTAGGTGCCGAGAAGTTGTGTGAAATTCCATGTTCATCACAAAACTCTTCAAAAAATGTATTTTGAAACTCTCCACCATGATCACTTCTAATAGATACAATCTTCAAGGATTTTTCATTTTGAACCAATTTTGCATACTTCTTGAAAGCTTTAAAAGCATCACTTTTATTTGCAAGAAATAAAGTCCACGTATATCTAGAGTAATCATCAACTATAACCAAGGCATAATAGTTTCCTCCAAAACTTCTAGTTCTTGAAGGACCAAAAAGATCCATATGAATTAATTGAAGAGGCCTAGAAGTTGAGACTATATGCTTTGGTTTGAAAGAAACTTTTGTTTGTTTACCTTTTTGACAAGCATCACATAATTTGTCTTTAATAAACTTAATCTTAGGCAACCCAACAACAAGGTCATGCTTTATTAATTTATTCAAATGATCCATGTGAATGTGTGCAATTCTTTTATGCCATAACCATGCATCATTGTTGTTGTTTACCACAAGACATTTAAGCTTTAAAGACAAATCATCTAATGAAATCATGAAAATATTATTTATTCTTTTTCCAACAAGTTTGATTTCATGTGATGCTACATCTTCAACAAAACAAGAATCTTTATTGAAATTTACTCTAAAGCCTTTATCACATAATTGACTAATACTTAGTAAATTATGTTTTAGACCTTCAACATATAGCACATTATCAATAGTAGTATAGGGAGGCATACCAACTTTACCGATACCAAGAATCTTTCCTTTATTGTTGTCTCCATAGGTGACATATCCTTTTGATTTTAGGGTCAAACTTGAGAATCTTGATTTGTCTCCCGTCATATGTTTTGAACAACCACTATCAAGGTACCACATGTTGGTTGAAGATTTCAACCCTCCCTACAAAACAGAAAGTTTAAGTCTTGTTAGGTACCCATTGTGATTTGGGTCCTTGTGGGTTAATACCTTTCCTTACCCAAATATATTCACCATAAGGAACACCAAAGTTTCTTATGTAGCATGTATTTGGAGTATGGCCTTTCATGTTGCAATAGAAACATGATAAATTTTGAACATGATATACACTAGAATTACTTCCATTGGAGACATTATTTCTAACCTTAGAATTTGTTTTCTTATAAGACTTGTTAGAATAATTTCTTCCATAAGAATTATTTCTAGTATTCATACTTTTAAGAGGAATTACAACATGCATTTTCTTTGGGTTCCAAGTTGTTGGAAGTTGTGCTGCTTTAACAAAGATTGTTTTACTTGTACTTGGTTTATCAAAATTTGAAAATCCAAGACCGGTTTTTTTTTTAAATCTCTTTGTTTGCTAAGAACATCTTCCAAACTATTGTGACCTTTTTCAAAATTTTTTATTACTTGATTTAATTTAATAATTTTTGTTTCATGTTCTTTACATTTATTACATGAAGAATTTTTGACCTTTTCTAAATCCACTTGTGCATCAAAAACTTTTCTTTCAAGTGAAACAATTAATTTCTTCTGTTTTACACAAGTTTTAGAAAGTTTACTACATTCTTCATATAATTCATCAAATGCATTTTGTAATTCATCATATGAAGGTTTAATATCAAGTTCAGAATCACTAACCTCTTGTTCATCATCAGAGTGATGAGATGCCATTAGTGCAAGATTTGCATACTCTTCATCCTCTGATTCAGAAGATGAACTTATGTCATTTTCTTCCCATGCAATGTAGGCCCTCCTTTGCTTGAATTCTTTCTTTCCTTTGTCACCATTTTTGTTTGTAAAAGATGGACAATTTGCTTTCATGTGACCTTCTTTCCCACATCCAAAACATGTAATGTTTTGGTTTGACGTAGAGCCCTCATTCTTCTTGAAAGATTTTCTTTTATTACCAAACTTGAAGGACTTGTCCTTTTTAAGAAATTTTTTAAAACTTTTTGCAAGAAGATTGATGGTCTCACCTTCATCAGAACTTTCTCCTTCATTTTGTTGTTTTGACTCAACTCTTAGAGCAATGCTTTTGTTCTTCTTCTCTTGCCCTTCATGCTTTTCCAATCTTCCAAGTTCCATTTCATGTTCTTGGAGTTTACCAAACAAAGCGGCAGAAGTCATTTTAGAAAGACTTTTCTTTTCTGATATTGCAGTCACCTTTGGTTGCCAAGCCCTTGTTAATGATCTAAGGACTTTGAGATTTAATTCATCATTTGTGAAAGTCTTTCCAAGAGCCATCAAGTGGTTTGTTAAGTGAGAGAATCTCTTTTGTAAATCAAGAATTGATTCACCGGGCTGCATTCTGAACAATTCATATTCTTGTGATAAAGTGTTCAGTTTTGATCTCTTCACTTCTTCTGTGCCTTCATGGGTTACTTCTAGAGTGTCCCAAATTTCTTTTGCAGTTTTGCATTGAGAAATTCGGAAGAACTCATCCATGCCAAGGGCTGAATGAAGCATGTTGATTGCCTTCTTGTCAAACAACAATTTTTTCTTATCATCATCAGTCCAAGATGTTTTTATTTTTACTTGGACAACATCATTCACAACCGTTGTAGGAATGAATGGACCATTCTCAACGGCATTCCATATTTCTTCCCCTTGTGCTTCCAAGTATGCACGCATGCGAATTTTCCAGAAATCATAGTATTCACCAACAAAGCATGGAGGTTTGTTGCTACTACCACCATCTTTGAACACAATGTTTGAATTTGAAGCGGAAGCCATTTTTCTGGATCAAGGAGCAAATTACCTTAACTTGCTCTGATGCCAATTGTAATTTCAGAGTGCAACCTAAGAGGGGGGGTGAATTAGGTTGTATGACTTTTAATGGATAATTTTTCTGGTTTATTGTGTTCTTGTAAATTTTTCCGGAATTTTGTATGAATGTATGAACGAATGCTTGGAAAAATAAAGAGTGTAGGGAAGAAGAAGATGGACACAAGGAATTTATAGTGGTTCCCCTACTGGTACTCCACTCCCCCACAACCCTGTGAGGAATTCACTATGTTAGAATCTTTGTTACAAGCAATCTCTCCCCAAGACCCCCTAACAATCTTTCTAACATACACAAGATAGCACCCCACTATCTTTCAACAATTCTCACCAAAATGGCAAGAAAACTTTACAACAATGGTTTGAAGAATAACAAATGTATGGCTGTTATCTTTTCAATATCACTTTAAACAATGGACTTAATGCTCAGAAAACTTTTTAATAATGTTAAAGTGTGGGCAAAGTTTTCCAAACAATTAAAAGAAATTTGTATGCAAGTGATATTGAAATTCACAATTGAGAGTTGAAAGTTATTGTCTTGTTTATTGCTTTGATTCTCAATTGAATTTATAGAGTTAAAAAGATGTTTATGAAACAATAATACATTTCAAAAATGGTTTAAAATGAAAAGGCACAAATTTAAAATGGCACCCATTCATAAAATGAGAATGAAAAATCATTTAAAAGAAATGTGGCTGATTGGTAAAATAAATTAGAAGTAGCCGTTGCATTTTAAGAAATAGCCGTTGAATCCAAATTGATTAATAGGCAATAAAATGGCCAAATATAAACTGCTTGTTAAAGCCAACGGTACCAAAATCAAATGAGTCAATTAAGTATGGCAAAAATATGACATGAAATATATTTTAATACATAATTGATTATTCAAAAAACATGCTAAAAAATGTTTCTAATGTCATAAATAAATATGCGATTTTCCAAAATCAATTATGGTTTTTCTTCCAAAAACATTTTAATGCAAAATCACATTTAAAATAAAATCATTGTGAGTGTGTGATTTATTTTCAAAAGATTTTTAGGCATTGCTTCATATGGCGACTTAGAAAAAAGTTTGTAATTATTTTCTGAGCATTCTAAGTTGTTCCATAAGTTAAGAATGATAAATCAAAAAATAATTTGTCATACTTACAAAGTGTATAACCAAGAAGCCTAGACACTAATCTTCATTCTTAATCTTCATCTTGTGCCTCCATAGTTTTTCTTCTTTTGTGATGTGAGTTTGTTATCATCAAAACCCAGCCAAAGTTAGAAGGAAATCTTCACAGTTATTGGTCCTGCGTTATTACCACCATCATCACCATCATACACAATCAAGCAAGCTTTTGCTCCGGTCTTGATAGCAAATTGGGAAATTTTCTTTATGAGTCCATTTTTTCTTTGCTTGAAAGTATTTTTGCGAATTTTCTTATTTTTGATGTATTTCAGAGTTATTTTTGCACGACCCATTCTACAAATTCCAAACAAAAATAAAAAAATTAGTCAAAAAATTAAACATGTTCTTATGATATATAATTAAATCTACAAAACAATCTTTAAAATAATATTAATATAAATAACAACAACAATAATAATAATAATTCCTTCAAAAACAATAATAATAATAATGTCCTTTCTTGCTAAAATATTTAAGGATTCATCACTATTATTTAAGGATCATATATGAACTTAACAACACAATATACACACACACCAAAGTTATTTCTCTTTAACTAAGCTAGTCTATGTGAATCCTATAAAAGAATTGAGACGGCGATGCTAAAAAGAATAATAATATAAGTTTCAATATCAATTTGAAACTCTACATAAGAAAAGTAAAAGAAAAAAATAAAAGCTAAATTACACTAGGGGTTCTTTAAGTTTGAGGTTTGTAACAGATAGGTCTTTAAGTTATTTGGGTCACACATATGTCATTTAAGTTTATAAACGTTTTCAATTTAGTCCTTCCGTTAACCAAACGTTACAAAAACGATGATGTGGCAGTTAATTATATGATGTGGGAGTTAACTTTGTAAAAAATGGAC